>JARWIR010000128.1:0-600000 GCA_029959085.1 Nemophila menziesii
AAATGAACAATTAGAGCATCAAAATGTTTGAATAAAACAACAACATCAAAGCATCATCATATGCAATTAAAAAAGAAAATAATGTAACTACAAAAATGTATCGCCACATGTAGCTAGAAAAATAGCAAATATTGGGTTGTAGAATTGGGAATTCATGGATGTTGTTGGAGCTTAATTATTAATTATTCAACCCCCAATGCTATCTTTTAGCTAGAATTGGGGATGGGTTGAACTTAGCCTAAGGTAAAAGATGCAATATTTGAAAGGGATACCTTTATAAAAAGGGTTATTGGATAATTTTGATTAAAAGGAGGCTCATAAGTCATATCCCATTCCATGTTTTTCAAAAGGTATTCTTTGCATACTCAAAATAGAATTCAAACTTTGTCGACCTTTTGCAAATTTTGAGATGAAGATCTTAAGATCTCCATTCTCCTTTTTCAAAGAGGTGTTACCAATTGGAATATATTTTTTATTTTTGTAAAAATATATTTTATCAAAGAGCTTAGGTTGATTTATAATTATATTCATACTTGTGAAGTTTCAATTAGCCTTTTCTTCTTATCTCTCAATATCTCAGACAGATTATATTTCTCTGTTAAGGAGAGCAATAAATCTTTTTGTAGTGAACTGAAAGCATCTTGAATATCTTCAAAGTTTTCTAAAGAAAAGAAAGGGTTAAAGATAACCCATCTATTTCATTAATGGCGTGAGATTTTAAAGCATTCGTTGATCTTCTTTTTCTTATTATACTAATCTTTTAGGTGACTACTTGAAGCAACCGTTTTTGTTGCCCTAAGTGATTAGCCACTTGTGGACGTAAATCATCTTCATCATTGTTTTGACAACATTCTCCTAGTGATCTTTTAAGGCATCCATAGTCCTTCTTCAAAGGATATAATTGTACCTACAAGCAATGAAAGAGTAGTAAAACTCGTTCCTTATGATTTGATAGATTCCAAGGTGTAATAACTCTACGTATGATGAAGTACAATCAATATTAGAACTAGAAATTGATATCGTTTAAATAACCTATTAAGTGTCCTATGGGTGAATAGGATAATGCGGAATTATAAATCTAACTCGAAAGCAGAAGAGTTGATTTTACCTATAGTTGCAATCTTTATGTACATTAGATAAGTAGACTAGAACAACACTAAGGAATAATATACAAGTGTATACTTACTCAATCAAACTCTAAGTTTAATGATTCTATGATAAAGATTAGTTAAGAATCAAGTGAGGTAAATTAACAAGCACCTAGCATGCAAAATACTAAGCATAACCACATATGCAACATATAGTAAAATATTAAACTACATACATGCACAAAGTAGAGAGAGAGAGAGAGAGAGAGAGAGAGAGAGAGAGAGAGAGAGAGAGAGAGAGAGAGAGAGAGAGAGAGAGAGAGAGAGAGAGAGAGAGAGAGAGAGGAGAGAGAGAGAGAGAGAGAGAGAGAGAGAGAGAGAGAGAGAGAGAGAGAGAGAGAGAGAGAGAGAGAGTAAAACAAGACTTACATTGGTTTTGCCTTCCATGAATACATCCATTACCTAAGATAAGAGCAACCTTAGGATTTCAAATTTGCCACTAGAATTCCTTGTGTATATTAAAAGTAATACCATAAACCATTACACCCTTTTCTAAGAGTCCTAGAGGGGGGTGAATAGGACTACTAAAAGATTAATGCCTAATTAAAAATATTTTGGACAATTATAAGTTTAAAGAATAACTTCTAAGTCAATATATATCAAATACTAAGGGATCATGGAATAGGTAACTAGGTTTGATATAAATAGAAATACGAGCAATCAATAAACGATAAGTAAAGAGATAAGGGATAGAAAGTACACAATGATGTATAGTGATTCGGTTATCCCTACATCCACTACCTAAGGAAGCCTCCTTAGGATTTCAAGCTTTTCACTAAGCTCCCGTGTCTCTCTTAACCAGGTCGAGAACACAATAACCCTTACAACCACTTCGATACCACGAAGCAAACTCTTGTGCTATCGCAACGCAAGGAAACCGAGTATAGTCCCTATACTCACACTCTCTCTTAATCTATCTATAACAAATACAAGACCTAATACGATAAAAATAAGTGTTTGAATGGTTGTTACAACTTTGCTAAGAACTCCTAAAGAGAGGATATAACTCTAAGCTTAAGACTTCTCTTGAGTAGATTAGAACTTTGAAGCTTCTTGGATTAACTCTTTGATTGAGTAGATATAACAAGTTGAATGATCAAGGTTGGATTGATACTTTGATAGCTTGAGACCTCTAATGAATGTATAAGACTGTATAAAATGTGTTGGTAAGAGGTGGTTAATTGAATAGCATAAAACTCCATTTTATAAGCAACTTTTCTGACCCGGGGAGGTTTGTCGATCATATGGGCGGTATACCGGTCCGGCTTGTCTTCTAGTCAACGGTTAGATTGGACGTGGCATGTGACCGTTGGGCAACGACTCTCTTCACCGGTATGCCGGTCCTGTGGGCGGTATGTCGGTCCGGCTACTAAATAAACCTTGAACAATAATGTTAAATTCATGGAGAGAAGGTATTTAGGTAGGACATGTATAATGCACTATTTTGGGGATATTTTAAAACACGATTGGGCAAATATTAAAACAAGATTAAAAGGACGTTAGGCAACCATCTTCAAAATTACCCTTTGAAGGACTACACTGGTGTTGTCGCCAACACTAGGAAAACAAGCAAAAAAAACTCGACTCCTAATATACTACTTCACAAGCCTGTGAAGCCTTTTTTTGTGTCTTGTCACACAAGGACTAGTAGACAATATCTACCCTGATCTACCACTTGAACTAGGTGAAGCCTTTTAGCTAAGTGTGTAACCAAAACTAGATCTTCATCAACCTTGTATTTTCTATGAAAAACACTCTCTTCATTAGACCAATAAAAAACCTTAGGTTTTATAATTAACCCCTAATCTATCTACAATAACTACTAAACTCCTAAATAAGTTGATTACAACATATGTTTGCGTACTAGTGATATACAAAGTAATATGTGAGGAATATTGTTATGGGACTCTCCGAAACGTAACTTGAATTTTTTTGAATGTGTAGAGAGTAAGAGACACGTAATGGAGTCACACAATGCCTCTATTTATAAGCAAAAATCCTCCAACATCTTTGGCCACATGTCACCTCTCCGGTTGGTTGCTTTTTGAATCTTCGCATGTCTGTATCTACTAGGCCAGACATCCGCTTGCATGGCTCAAACTGTTACTAGATGAATGGTATAGTAACGACTCTTTTAGTGTCCTTTATAGTTGTAACCCATAACTTGTTTGGATATCCTATCCAAAATTTCTGACATGACTTCTTTTTAAAATCTTCTAGATGTAAGACAAAGTGAATCGGTATTCCGCTCTTTTTTTGCTCATATATCTGATATTTTTCAGCTCAGCTATGTCTCCAAACAAGTTTAGGCATTTCACCTAGTTCTATCTTTGGAGGTCCAGACTATACTTCGTCTTAGCTTTAATCCCTAACGGGTTTAAACATTATGCCTACTTTGCTTATTGATGATACAGTCTTCAATGCTTAACAAATCTAATATCTAATGGGTTTAGGCATTCCGCCTAATCTTCGTCTTCGAGGTCAAACCTTCAACTCTCTCTCATGTTTGTTCTCTAATGGATTTAGTCATTGCGCACAAATGCTCATTTAGACGTATAATGCCTATGTTTTCAGTATCACCGTGTTCATCTTCAGCTCTTATCCATATTATTAGCATCCTCTTCTCCACCATTTTTTAAAGTTCTTTCATTCAAGCTCCATCATATTCATCTTCTATTCTTTTCCCCATCTTCATCAACACCAATTATTTATCCTCAAGCATTCATATCTTCTTCAATATCTTTACACTTAACATCCATCTCCTAAATCTCTTAACTCTCTATCTCAACCTTCATCCATGCTCTATCATATATTAAATCTCTTTCTTCTTGGCTCTTTATCAAAATTCAATGTCATTGTTTTCAATTTTCCTTGAACATGCAAATAACACTACCACTCTCAGTTTCATCAGAAGATTAGACATGTTCAAGATATTGTTTTATCACGGAACATCAATAAAAATAATCCATTAGACTAACCCTAGCCCGTAAAAGTTATTGTGTATTGATTTTTTCCAATTAACCCCTTACTTTGAATGAAGAACAGTTTGATGATGCAACAGAGTGTACCCAAATTATTACTTACATATTCCAATGAATTCCAAAAAATAACAGTTCAACAACATTGCTTGAATTAGAAAAAAATTCAGGTGAATCTATTACGAAAGCAACAATTTAAATCGGAACAAAGTGAGTTGTTATCTTATTGAGAAAATAGTGACGAGCGATCATGTTACCGTGATAATAATTTAATTGTGGCCCAAATTTCTTTTTCATAAGTTTGAACCGTGATTCATTTAAAATATGCATATTTATCGAGTAATTCACTTGTTGTGTATAATATTTGTTTGTAATTCGAATTATTTAAGACAATGGGTAAAGAAAAATAAATGAAATCACTATTTTTTATCTCAAAATATTTTTCTTAGCCAAAATAGTTTGTTATTTTATGTAAAGATCTACTAACGCATTATGACGATATATTTGTACTTTTAATTTGTAGGATACGTGGTTTAAAATTCCGAGTTATGGAAAATTTCCAGTAACTCAAATTTTCAATTTATGAGATTTTTTTCTTAAATCAATAACATTATTTACTTGTTAGTCTTTCATTATGAGTTATAAGAATTTTCTAGTAACTTTACTTTTTGAGCTATGAAAAATATACTGTAACTCAACAATAACATCTACTTAAATTGGTTTATTTATATAAGTTATGGGAATTTTCCCGTGATTCAACTTTTGAGTTATTGGAATTATCTCGTAACTCAATTATTTATAAAAAATAATAATTCATTTTTAGATGCATATTATCTTTTTTCCTTCATTTAGTTCTTGATTAGCGTTTCCTATTAATTTTGTTGTGATTTTGTTTGATTTTTTAGTCAAAATAAGAGCTAAATCTTATTACTACGTATGTTCCACAAATACAGTCCACTTAACTTTTCACATGTATTAGAAAAAAAACTATTGAGTTCACTATTTAAAAGTACCCCTCATAAAGTGTCTTGATATTATAAATATGTATTAAAAATAAAATTCTTAACATTTTAATAAGGGTAATAGTGGAAAAGATGAAAAAGTGTCTTGAAATCCTAAAAGAATAATATTTTTGGAACACCACTGTTGGTAACGTAGAAATTATTTGTGGAATAAACAGAGTATAATGTTAGCGTATATCATCATTTTTTTCAAAATCTAGTTAAAAGTATAAGTATATTAGTTTTTTACGCGTCAAAAGAAGGGCCGGCCCAGGTAATTTGTAGGCCTTGGCCGCAACTTTGAATTTGGCTCAAAGACGACTAATCTAGATAAAATTTTAAGGTGTAATTTTTTTAATGAAACCCCCGACGCTTCTAATTTATTTAGTACATATTTAATAATTAATATGATATTTATGCAAAATAAATAAGTTTGCATTTGATTTTGTTGAGCATTCAAAAAATAAAAACATATAATTTTGTATATATTTAAAATTCTAAGCAAGATCGATTGTTGATCTAGTGGTTAGACTACTCCGCAGAGACCAAGAGGTCCTGGGATCCAATTTTATTGGATTCAAAATAATTGTGAATCCAAAATGGCTCTCATATGTATTTTAAAAAAAAAACCAAGTGCACCTCAAGTACAATGTCATTCTTAGCTCTCCTTACCTTTCTCTTAACATAATAAAGATTTGATTCTTATCATAGTGAAATAAAATTTTAAATAAAACTAAAAAAAAATCTCAATATTGTTATGAATAAGTTATTAAAGTGGATGTCCAAAGGCCAAAGGTCTTACTATTTATTTCTTACATATGTGGCAAGTGAATAGTGTTTTGTTACCCTATAAATATAAGGATTATTCTTTTGTAATGATACTAGTGATCTTGTGAATACATGAAACAAATTATCTCCATCTTTATCTTCTTCTTTAGTTTATAATGATATTTCTCTCTCTATAATTCTCCATCTAGTTTAGCTTATATTATCCTAGTTTATAACACGTTATCAGCACGAGTCTCTGCCGATCGAATCAAGGAAGAATATTTCCAGGTATGTTTATATTGTTCTATTTTATATATAATATATATATATCTCTTTTCTCAAAGAAAATAAGAGAGAGTATTATAAGGACTTTCCATTGCAACCGATAAATATTATATGGACTTCCATTGCATCAAATACAATAATATTATACTATTCAAGCAGATAAATGGGTTATCACATTAGAAAAAAGAGGCTTGAAACCTATATGTAAATATAGTTTTGAATAGCTTGAAAATGAAACTAGATATATTTCTAGGCTTGAAGCCTACAATGCCCGAAGCATTTTTGAAAAAAAAAAATTGTAGGCCTGAAGCCTAAATTTTATATTATAGGCCCGAAGTTTAGGAAATAAGATATATGCCCGAAGCATAATTTTTTTTTTGGATACTAACTCTATAAAGGCCGGAAATTATATCATATGGAGTAACATATGTGTGCTTTGCAATGGAATGTTGAATTTTAATAGTGGCTAGTCATATGCCTTATCTAAAGTGTAACAACAATGATTTTTTTTTTATATACGGCTCCACTATGAAAACAAAAATAAAATAAAATTGTAAGACTATGATGTTTTCCAAAATAAAAGTTTTGATTTGGATAAATCAACTCATAAGCTCGAAGTCTAAAAAATAAATCTATATGTTTGAAGCATAAAAGCAAATTATCTAAAGGCTTGAAGCCTAGATCAAATTTTAAAGGCTAGAAGCCTATATCAATTTTTGTTTTAAAAAAAAAAAAAATTACACAAAAGAATTAAGGAATAAAGTGTAATTGCTAATATAAATTTAAATGACTATTTTTCATGAATTTCCTTAATATTGAAAAATCATGAAAGAATTAAATCGAGAAATAAACTAGACATCCATGAAGGGTGCAATGAAATTGTATGTCCGAACGATATTATCTCTTTCAAGAAAAGGTTACAATAAACTTTATATGCTAGAAGCATAAAACAAATTTTATAAGCTCGAAGCCAAAAAACAAAATCTCATATCCCATAAGTATAAAATTAATCCTATTGGCCTGAAGCCTTAATTGTTATAGGCCCGATGACTAAAGACAAAAAAAAATGCCTGAAGCATAATATTACTATTTAGGTCCAAATCTTAAATGAAAATATTTATGCCGGAAGCATAAATTGAGTATTTTACATGAAAGTTATAACAAATCTCAATAGACCAGAATTCTATTTAATGGATCGAGAATTAAAAAAAAAAAGTAGGTCTGAAGCAAATAATAATTATGATGAATAACTCATATGGGTTTCATGAATATTTAAGAATGGTTTTTTTTCCAAATAAAAGGAATATAGACTATCTTTTAAAAGACTTGATGATGAAATTATTCTAAGTTTTATGAACCCGGATTTCGTTGATTACACATTAATAAAGATACTTTTATGAACTAGAGATTTGTTCATATATAATTCCTGAAGCAATATTATGAACCGGAAGTTCGTTAACAAAATGATTTTATTCATGAAAATGACATAAAATTGGGGGGAGATAAGTTGAATTTTTATGAAGTGCAAAGTTTGCATGGTAAGGGGTTCGAACCTACACCCTCCCTTGTAAATGTTTATAGTCTTACCATTTGGACAATCTAGTAATTTGTTAGTCAATTGGACAAAAAGAAATGTTAGTACAGTTTTAGGTACTATTAAATTAAGTGAGGATTTCAAATGGGAAAATGTAATATTACCTGGTGTAACAAATATACGTCTCATTGTATCAAATCACGCATATACTCCTGAAGTAGCTATAACGTGAATAAAGGTTTTACAAAATACTATGAGATTGTTTGTCTCGTAAGCAAGCAAAGTAATGAATTATTGATATAATCATAATTCGTGTTCCATTACATAATACTATTCCCTGAAGTGGTTAAAATTACATTCCCTAAACGAATGCAATAACTTCCAAATGCGTATCAAAATAAACATTGTGGTGACAAAATTTGATAGAATAAAATCACATTCTCTGGCTCAAAACTATTCCATGTAGTGGATGGAATTGCATTCCTTGTAACGATTGTTAAATTATTCTATCTCTTTGAAAATGGATATGTAAACAAACTGGTAGGGTTAAATATGATTAATATTGTATTCTCTGGCTAAAAATTATTCATTATAGTGAATAAAACTGTATTTCCTGAAGAAAGTGCTAGATCTTCTAATGTGTATTGGAATCAGCGTGGTGGGGATCATAACTCCACCCGAGTTGAAAATCATGATAGTGTTTCAGAGTTTGCTTTGTTGGTATGTTTTTGTAAAGTATATATGATTTTTATATAGACATATATGATTGTTTTTACTAATAAGGCGATGAACAATATTTACCGTGAAAAAAAATTAGAAACAAAGCAAAGAGAAAAAAGAGAAGGCTAATTGAATCATGAGAATACAAAGGAAAAATGGAATATCTTTGCTATACTTCCAAACTTCAAGGTTACATAATTATTCTATTGAAATAGATATTATTGTAGTTAAAAGTATTTTGAAAAAAAAAAGGTATGTTAAGACCTCTTACAGATTTCATGTCATGAAAGTACTCCTGAAGTAGTAATATCGTAAGTAGAGTTTTATCCCAATATTAGGGTTTAACATTGTATATTCTTGTAAACTATAACGTTTCATTCCTCGAAGTGAATGGAGATACACTCTCTAAAGTGAATGTTACTATTTTAATTATCTAAATAAATAGATGTGTAGATGACAAAACAAGTGAATTAATGTTGTATTCCCTGACTGGAAATTATTCCCCTGGAGATATAGAATCAAATTCTCTTAAGCAAATTCATTATTTCCAGCTTCTACAAAAACTGACCTGGAATGACTTAAATACTGTTTTTCGTAACTAAAAACCATTCCTTGAAGTGAATAGAAGTGCGTTTCTGGAAGAAAATGCGATGTCTTTCAATGTGTCTGAAATTGACATCTTGGTGACCCAAACTCCAGACGAGGTTAAAGTAAGAAAAATAATCTTTACCACCAAAAGTGGACTAATAAGGAATACCTTGAAAGTAAAAGGTCACGGTAAATAAGCCATCACGAAATGATAAGCATGAATATTCTATCGATAAAGTGGAACTATATAGTGTTTGCGTACTCGTAGAATACTAAAACATTTAGTTGATCTAATTAAAAGTTTTTGGATGCCCAAACGTTATGTTACCTTGTGGTACAAAATTGGAAAATTATGTTAAAAGTAAATCCCAAATAAATTTACTAAATTTAAAGGATAATATCCAAAATTAGTAATCTGTATAAGCCACAAGTGTACGTAACAATGTATATCTTTTGCATTATTTACTAAAAGTCTCATCAGAAGTGCGTAGGAAAATAAAATATGCTATTTCTTTGGGGTTATATAATATACAGATTCGAGCAGTTGAAACACTCATTGAAAAGATGTCATAATCCAAAGAACTTTGTATTTTTAAATGACTGATTTGGTCACGTAGTGATAGTAATGATATGTTGACTAATAAATTACTCATTTGGTTACTACTTAAACGAACCAGAAGATTTATTTTACCAAGTGACTACCCCTTATTATGGGGGAGAGACAAGGAAACTTGAAGTTGCGTGACGTATAGACAAGGCAACCTGAAGTTGCGTGACGTATCGTGGAATAAAATTTATTTTATCATTTCTATACACAAACTAAAGAATAGGAACTTGAAGTTTAAAGGAGTATCCATTTGCAGAGTATTGCAAATAATATAACTACTACATTCGCAAGTATGTAGAATATTTCAAGATCCCATAATATGTTGTCAAACGCTCCAACATAGGTTATTGTCTCATATAGACACATAAAAAATATTCCAGCGAATGTATCAAACCAACGCATGAAGCGTGGTGAACATGTAATGTATCTAACCAACACGTGAAGTTTGGTAGATTTGTAATACATATAACCAACACATGAAGTGTGGTAAGCCTGCCGTTTTAAAGTATACCATGCCCCAAAGAAGAAAATCTCATGAGTAAATGATTAAATGGTAAATATTGTGGAATGTGCACTCCACATGATACGACAGGAATTATTAAGCCAACTAATGTTGGCACATGAATTTCTCTTACAGAAAGTAATGGTCATGAAAGGACCTAGGTACCTAAATAAGAGAAAAGTTATTATTAGTCTACTGAAAATATTTAAAATTGTTAGAATAGTTTATGCGATTAATATATTTTCATTTAATATAGCGCTTGAAATAAATAATAAGGATCCTAAACCAAAAAATGGTGAAATATGTCGACGACAATAGAAAGTGTAACAGTGAATTTTGAAATTCAAAAAAAAAAAACTACTTGTATCACGAAGGTTTTGCAGAAACCTAGAATTAACTATGGGGAGACGTCCTCATTCTTATGATATTGATACAGTGTAGTGATTATTAGATGGATATTAAAGTTTTTTTTTTGATAAACAAAATAGGTGCTAGAAGCATGACATGTGCCCAAACAAAAAAGGTGTTTGAAAGCACAACAAGTGCCTGAAGCACGATAGGTACTTGAAGTACTTAGAGTGTTTAAATATGAAATTACCGAAGATTTTGAGAAGTTACTGAAATTTAAAAGTTCCTAGAGTATAAAAGTTCTTGAAGAACGTAATTTATTTAAATCTAAAGAGAAAAGTGTATGAATTATGAAAGGATACTCTGTAATTGTTCTCATAATGAAAAGAATGTGATATTTGCGTATTGTACTCTTTTTCCTTCACTAAGGTTTTTTTTCCCACTGGGTTTTTCCTAGTAAGGTTTTAACGAGGCATGCAAATATTCATTGTGTAGGAAGTATAAACTACCTTATTGATCAAGAAAATGATATTACTATCACTAAATATCCTTGAGTAAAAATCCAGAAGATTTACTAATTAAAGTTTCATTAACAACGACATCAAGGTACAAATATATTCAGAAATATGTAATGTCGTAATGAGGGGGAGAATATATTGAATTCTGCATTCTTTTTCCTTCACCACGGTTTTTCCCATTGGGTTTTCTTGGTAAGGTTTTAACAAGACAGACTGAATACGTGTCATAATCCCCAAGGATTAGTGTACTCTTTTTCCTTCATCAAGTTTTGTCCCAATGGGTTTTCTTGATAAGGTTTTAATGAGGTATATATTTCAGTGAATATCCAAGGGGGAGTGGTATGAAATATTTATTAAGTGGATGATTCAACATACCAAAAGAAAGTGTGGTCTATCTCCAACAAGAATATAGTGATGGTATTATTGCTTGTACCACACATAATTATAATGACTACATCAAAGGAGACAAAACAGAACATATTTCACCAAAGTCTCCTACACACACGAGCTACTTTAGAATGTGGATATTGACACTCGACAGATACAATCACGCACAAATTTTGTAGATTTTCCTGATGAAATCATTGTCAACCGCAATATTCAAGAAATAGGTCCACAATACTGAAATGCGACAACTCAGAAATCTCTTACCAACATCAGGAGAAGTGCAAACAAGACTGTACTCTTTTTCCTTCGTTCAAGTTTTGTCCCAATGGGTTTTCTTGACAAGTTTTTAACGAGGCAGCGTTTCAAGATGATTAGTTCTATCTATATGTACTCTTTTCCCTTCGACCAAGTTTTTATCCCACAGGGTTTTCTTGGCAAGGTTTTAACGAGGCATATTTCATAATGGATGGACATCCAAGGGGGAGTGTTATGAATAAGTTATTAAAGTGGATGTCCAAAGGCCAAAGGTCTTACTATTTATTTCTTACATATGTGGCAAGTGAATAGTCTTTTGTTACCCTATAAATATAAGGATTATTCTTTTGTAATGATACTAGTGATCTTGTGAATACATGAAACAAATTATCTCCATCTTTATCTTCTTCTTTAGTTTATAATGATATTTCTCTCTCTAAAATTCTCCATCTAGTTTAGCTTATATTATCCTAGTTCATAACAAATATAACAATTGTATACCATTGAACAATAACAATATAAATCCGATATTGAATTATTTAAATATAAAATTAAAATTGTTCGACTCGCTCATGTTATGACGGATTTAAATAAATTTGACACGTACATAATGTAATATAAAAATATATTAATTAGTACCCGAATAAAACTTAAATTAAAAAAAATCTAATATACTTTAATGATTCATAGCCTACTGGTATTTTTCCATATTGTAATGAACATAGGATATTTTTGACAATTTTTTTAATTAAGTTTGTATTATTCAATGCTTTACAAGAAATATTTAATCTAATAGGAATCTTTTTGCAATATGTCATTTTTTTTGTCACCATAGAAAGAAAAGTTATTACATATTACATAAATTATTAAGAGTCCTATCCAAATCAACTAGAGAACTATTCTTCTATCCTGATATATCAATGTTCCTCCTTGTACATTTTGCTAATGCATCTGCTGTCGTGTTATAACATCTATTGATATGCTTGACATCCCACCTTGGATAACGACCAAGCCAAATTTCGATTTCCGAAAGAATAGGTTTGAGGCTCCAATGAAGCCCGGTCTTTTTTTTGATTCCTTGAATTAACTCAAGGTTGTCAGAGTAAAAAGGCACTCTCTGACTATTGAGATCATAAGACGATCTCATGGCCAGTAAAATGGCCCAAGTTTCTCCCTCGATGACTTTTTTGATTTTACATCTTAAATTTATCTTTCTGTCTATACGGCCACTCGTGTTCACACCAATAGCAGCAATAGCCGAAAGATCACTTCCATTTTTAACTGATGTGTCACACATCCAAACCATATCTGCCGTATCTTCAATGGCAGGATTATCAGCGCTTATGGGACTCTTTAAGTTATCATCCTTATTAATATGCCATGTCTTAATTTTATCACCGAACAGTCTTCTCATGCTATCTTTAACTCTATAAAAAATATCATCAATAGACCACGGTTTCTTCTCATGGAAGCACTTCATCATTTCCTTCCAAATGTTCCACATTAAAGAGAGAATGTAAGCCGTAACCACTTTTTTATCCCATCCATTGTTAGAAAAGCTTTGAATCATTTTTAACAACTATTCCGCCATATTATCGTGAAGAGATGCATCAATTCTGATTTGAAGAGGAGATTTGGCCCAGACTTCTCTACTAAAAGGACATTTAAGAATAACGTGAGACACATTTTCCCCTTCAATTTTACACCACTCACATAAATCCTCCTTTAGGCATTTCCTTCGAACCAAATTGTTTTTTGTTGGGATTGCGTTATTACACACTTTCCATCCAAAGTTTTAAACTTTTGCTTGGACGTTAGCTCCCCAAATACTATTCCAAAGTTCGCTTTTTAAAGTCTCACCATTCCTTGACGTTTGGGTTTCATTAACAATATCCTCATTAATAATAGCATGATACCCGGATTTTGTAGAATATTCACCACTCTTTGACAAAGGCCAAATAATTTTATCATCCTTATTGTATTTAATTACCGGGATTTATCTAATGTATGAAATTGTCTCATTCGGAAACAATTTTTTAAGCTTGTCGAGATCCCAATCATTACCATTACTGTTAATCAATTCACTAACCTTTTCAACTGAGCAATTATTGGGTTTCGCCGCATAAAATCCTTCCCTAATCCAGCAATAGTTCCATATATTAATCTGCGACCCATTACCTACCTGCCAGATACAGTATTTTTTAAGGAATTGAATCACCTTTAAATAGGCTACCCTAGCTCCAAGATCTTTTCTTATAGAGTTTAGCGTCCCAAATATCACAACCAGGAAAATAGATAGCTTTTAAAATCCTTGATGCAAAAGACTCTGGTTTATGGATAATTCTCCAAGCTTGTGCCGCCAGCATAGCGATGTTCATTTTATGAAAATCTCTAAACCCAAGGCCTCCAATTTTCTTGGATCTAGCTATTTTCTTCCATGCAACCCAAATGAATTCTTTTTCTATTAGATGCATCCCATCAAAAATTTGCAACAATACTTGACATTTTTTTATAAAGATTCTTTGGAAATTCAAATATTGACATAGCATAATTTGGTATGGCTTGTAAGACAGATTTAATAAGAAAACCGAGAACAGTTAGGTGATTAGTTGTGAGTTGAATTGCTTATGATTTGTCTGGGTATTAACATGGTACGAGTAACAAATGGTATTGGAGAAAAATAGTTGAAACTTAATTTTTTTTTGAGAGATTTGGACCTAGTGTAGAGTTTTGCTTGTAATTTTTTATTATCAGACACTTGTTTTATTAGGCCTTCTTTTATTTATTTATAATATTTTAGCAATTGATGTATTAGGTCTTATGTTTTGTGGGTTTTTTATATCTTAGCAATTGTTGTAGACGACAAGTTTCATGTCGTGAAATATTGACTTTTAGTGCGTCTAAAAAAAATAAAAAAATATTGACTTTTAGTCAAAAATTCCTAAAATATTTCTTTTTAAGTTTTGAGATGTAAAGCAATCTTTTTCTTAAAAAATCGGTTAAACACGGGAAGATAGTGTAACTTTTAAATACAACCAACACGGTTTAGGCCAACCTAGGCGGGCCATTTAGGCTGTTTAGAAACTAAATAAAAATCATTTTTAATACAAAAAATATAAAAACAATTTTTAATACAAAAATTATATAAATCTATTTTAAAAATTATATAAACTCAAAAAGTATTCAAATATAATTGATTATCATTCTCTTAAATTGTATAAATTATGTATATATGAAATAATATATAGTTTTATGAGTTTTTTCAGAAATGTTCCTTTATTCTTTATAATAAATTCTGTATATTTAAAAATATATACACTAATAATATATAATATTTATAAACAAAAATTAAAACTGCCTAGCAAAAAAAACGCCTATGTTCGGCGCTCGAAGGTGGTCGACCACCCGCCTAGCATGTAGCGCCTTTTAAAACACTTAAAGTAACAAAAAAAAAACTTATTGAGAAAAAAAATTGAAAACTTAAATAAACAGTAAAACATTTAACTTATCAGAAATGAGAGTCAGAACGCGCTTTGCACGCGAGTTTTAGTTTTTTTTCTGTCTGGTGTCCACGCGCTACTTTCTCACGCATTTTTCATTTTTTTTCTTTTTTCTTCCGAATCAATACCCCAAAAAGCATAGCAAACCACACTTTTTGGTTGCATTCTCTTTCGATCTGTTGTTAATCCTATACTTTCTGGGATCTAACAAGAAGGGCAACACATTTTTCAGCCATTTTTATCCTTGATTAGGAATCTGCACTGCTTCTATATCAACCCTTAACCTTCTGCTTCTTCTTTTTCGATTAACCGTTTCTTTCTCTTCTTCTCTATGGCACCTAGAAAAACAACTGCTAAGGTAGACATCACATGACAGATCTTTGAGGACGTCCAAATCAGTAACGCATCGAGTTCTGCTAATGTATCTAAAGGTACAATTAATGTGTCTCCTTGAAACAAAAGGTCTTCATACTAATATGAGCAAAATAATGGGAGATCAGCTTAATAACTATAACATTGTGCATAATTACAGTAAGGACCTTAGAGGTAGAATTTGGGGTATTTTGAAGGATGCTAGTATTCAGTTACAGGTGTTGGAGGAGACCTTTCAAGCTTTAGTTGTTAAAATTGAGGATTTAAGGAATAACACCAGTATTGTATTGTGTGCTATATATTACAGTAATAATGAGAAGGAAAGAATAAATCATGGATGGATATTATTAGATGGAGTCAGGTGTATAGACATGAATGTTTTGGATGTGTAGGTGATTTCAATGAAATTTTAAGGTTGGAAGATAGATTAAATTGTGAGGAGATAAATGAATACACTAATGAGTTTATTGATTGCATTGAAGCATCAGAGTTGTATGAGCATCAGACACGTGGCAACTTTTACACATGAAAAAATAAGAGTATGAAGCAGTTGAGAGCTAGCAAGATAGATAGACTGATGATTAATTCAAAGTGGATAGATATAATACAGTGAAATGTCATGTGTTTAGCCCCCTCTAAATCTGATCATTGTGTGATTCATGTAGATATTGGAAAACAGCAAAAATGGGGGCCTACTCCTTTTAGATTTTTCAATATATGGTGTAAACATGAGAAAATTATAGAGGTTGTGGAAAAGGCATGGAAGAGTGAGGTGCAGGGTCCTGTATGTTCAAGTTGTGCTCTAAACATAGAATTGTAAAGAAAGCTTTCAATATCATGTATTTTAAAAAAGATCCTATATACATTACTAACTTGAGAAATAAGCTGAAAATTTTACAGGATACTATAATGAAGGGTAGAGGTGATGAGGCGATTATGGCTGAGGAGAGGATTACTTTACTTAAACTTGAAGAAGCAGTTATGCATTAACATGAAGTCCTCAAACAAAAATCTAGAGCAATATGGACAAATGAGAGTGACTGTAGCTCAGCATACTGTTTTAAACTGATAAAGGGTAGACATGCAAAGAATAGAATTACAACATTAATTGATGATGAGGGTAAGGTGCTGAGTACTCTTGGGGACATAAAGAAGGAGTTTATAAATTTTTATGAGGAGTTGATTGGTACTGAGGAAAAAGATGAAGAGATCTTCACTGTAGAAAGTTTTAAAAAACTATTAAAGGTTGGTCTGATTGAGGAACAAATCAGTTGGTTAATTAGGCCCATCACAAAAGAGGAAATAAAGAAGGCTCTGTTCTCAACCAGTAAAGATAAATGCCTAGGTCCTGATGGATTTACATCAAAGTTCTATAAGGAGGCTTGGCATATAGTTGGTGAGGATTTCTGTAATGCAATAATGGAAACTTTTGAGAGTGGGAATATGTTGAGAGAAGTGAATACTACACATATCATACTAATTCCTAAAGTAGTAGTACCTTCAAATGTGAGATTACGTAGGCCCATATCTTGTGTATATACCTCTTATAAAACACTATCCAGGATTATATCTGATAGATTGAAGGTGGTATTGGAATCAATTATTTCAAAGAACCAGCCTGCTTTTGTGAGTGGTAGGTACATTTGTGACAATATTATAGTTTCTCAGGATGTACTTCATGACTATGATAAGGATAATGTCTCCCCAAGGTGTACAATAAATGTGGATCTACAAAAAGCTTATGATAGCTTAAATTGGAAGTCTATTTTCAATACTCTTGATGCTTTTGAATTCCTTACAAAATTTATAAGATGGATAATGATGTGTGTATCCACTCCCAGCTATTCTATTGGAGTAAACGGAGAGATGGTGGGTTTGTTTCAAGGTAAATTGGGTTTGAGACAAGGGGAACCCTTGTACCCTTATCTCTTTGTATTAAGCATGCAAGTGTTTACAACTATTTTTCAAGCTTGTGGGGAAAATAAGGATTTTTCATACCATCCAAAATATGAATATCTCAAACTTAACCACATAATGTTTGCAGATGACCTCCTTATATTTATGAAGGCAGATTATTTGACAACTGAGGTGGTGAAAGATGGATTGAATATCTTCTCTAGGCTATCAGGTTTGAAGATAAACAATAGGAAGAGTGAGATTTATTTTGGTGGGACCTCAAGTGCAGAAATGGATATGATTGTGGAGATCTTAGGCATTAAAAAGGGAAGGCTACCTGTGAGGTATTTCGGGGTTCCTCTAAGTACTAAAAAGTTAAGTTTAGGTGAGGCAAACAAATTGGTTGACAAAATTTGTGATAGTATAAATCATTGGAGTAATAGGATGCTCACTTATGTAGGAAGACTGGAACTTATTAGAGTTGTGCTAATTAGTAAGCTTTTATATTTGTGCAGGTATTCTTATTACCAAAAAATGTCATTTATAAAATTAACCAAAAGTTATCTAGCTTCTTATGGAAAGGAAACTTGGAGGGAGCTAGGGGAGCAAAGGTAGCTTGGGAAAATGTTTGTACCCCAAAAGATGAAGGGGGTCTATATGTGCCTGATATATAGATTTTAAACAAGGTATGTATGCTCAGTTTGTTTTGGAGAATATATAATAGAGATGGGAATTTATTGAGTAGTTGGGCTCATAGAAATGTAAAAAATGAGGTTGTATATGGGAAATGATTATTAAGCAAGATAGTGCATGGATTTGGAAGAAATTACTAAATTTGAGGGAGTTGGCCTATGAATTTATCAATCATGAGGTTAGAAATGGATCAACAACTTTTTTATGTTGGGACAGATAGGTTAAAGGTAAAATGTCAGAGAAGTTTTGAGCAGGGAGGTTGAATTCGATACTTTATGGGCAAATAAGACAGTTGAAAGCTGTTACACTAGAGGGAGGTGGCATTTCCCTAGTGAGCTCAATGGTTTAGCTGATTTGATACCTAGGACAAGTGAGGGTATTGATGTAATTAGATGGTCAGCTAGCTGCAAAAATAAGTTCTCTTTTAAAAAAATAGTGCAGGAGATTAGGGGTCAAGGCATGATATTGGAATGGACTAGATTGATGTGGTATACAACTAATGTACCTAAGTGTAGTTTCATTACTTGGTTGGCATGTCTTGATAGATTACCCACAAAAATCATAATTAGTGAATGGGGTATAAGCATTGATAGTAATTGTGATGTGTCACAATGCAGTGGAGGATAGGGAACACCTATTTATGGGGTGTTCTTTTTCAAGGAGGATTTTCATACAATGTGTTGAAAGTAGTGGTTCAAGTTGGCCTGATTATAAAACATGGGATGAGTTGCTAGATTTCTTACTTGATAAAGCACATGATAAGTTTTTAAACTTTATATATGGTGGATGGTTTACAACGTATGTGTACAATGTGTGGAGTAATAGAAACGCATTGATGCATAAAGGATATGCTAAAACTGAAGAGGAGATAATGTTCAACATCCAAAGCTTGCTTTACATGAAGTCTAGTAATTGTCAGAGGTTCAAGGAAAAAAAGAGTAGTGAAGAGATAGCCAAATATTTGAAACTAAATAAATTTTTCAAAGTGTAGAGTAGATAGATTTTTTAATGTACTTCTGTCTATTTAGTTACTTTTGAAACTAGTTTAAAGTTGTAATGATACATGATTGTGAAGTTTTTAATAAAAAAATTTGCTTGTTTAGCGGAAAAAAATTGAAAACTTAACTATTTTATGTCTTTAATAGATGTATGACGATTTATATTTATGTGTAATAATTTTTTATATATTACTACTAAAAGTTTTAAAAAAGTGATTTAAAAATATTAAGTTAATTTTTTTTTTAAAAATAATTATTAACTTGCACCTTTAAAATGTTGTATTTTTTTATTGTAAAAAAAGAAATTTAACAAAAGAATTGAAAGGATTTCTTATACATTATTATTAAAATATATATATATATAACTAATTTAAAATTATTATGTTAATTTTTCATAAAAAGTATTCATTAATTTAAACAAATAAATGTTATTTTCTTTAGTGAAAAAAAAAGAACTCAAACTTAAGTGTGCAATAAAATATTGTAATTTTAAAAAAGAAAAAATAATAAAGGAAAAAGTAATCGAAGAAGATCAAGTCTTCAATAAAATGTTTGTTATTTTCAATGAAAAAATGTTGTTATTTTTGGTGGGAAAAGAATTAACAAATAAGACTAAAACCTGAGTTTCTAGAAAAATATTATTATTTTTAATGTATAAAGTAAAAAGAAATGAAACAAAAGGAGATTTAAATTTCAGTACACAAGAAAAAAGTACAACTATTTTACCATTGAAATTTAAATTTATTATATTATAGAAACTTTTCTATAATTATATAGATATATATACCCATATACTTAACAAATTAAAGCCCCGATCAGCTCAGGGGACCAGGTGATTGCCCCATCCATCCATGACTCGGAACAACCCCAATAAAAAGATGGTCATAAAATAGTTGGTGCACATACCATCAATAACAATGATTTTTATTGGTTTTAGAGCTACATGTAAATATCAATAAAAGTCGCATCCTTTTTAGTAACAATTGTCCCATGTACTTGAGAAGTGATATTAAAAAGTTGCTTATAATGAATGAACTTGTTTATTTGGGAAAATATTTAGGTGTTCCCTCTTCTTTGGGAAGACATAGGTTAATGGTTTGGAATGGCTAGTTGATGCAATAATAGGGAGAAGGGATGGTTGAGATTCTAAGCTACTTTCCCTAGTTGGAA
This sequence comes from Nemophila menziesii, assembly GCA_029959085.1. Taxonomy (NCBI): domain Eukaryota; kingdom Viridiplantae; phylum Streptophyta; class Magnoliopsida; order Boraginales; family Hydrophyllaceae; genus Nemophila; species Nemophila menziesii. The sequence goes on from JARWIR010000128.1 coordinate 20,269, forward strand.
AAATGTTATAAAAGCTATCATCAGTGCCTCCCTAATCATATCATGTCAGTATTTTCATACCTAAAAAGGTTATAAATCATATATCATCTTTGATAGCTGATTTCTTTTGGGGTAAAAAATGTCAAAATAGAACACACCGGGTGAATGGTCTACTTTAACACAACACAAATAGGATGGGGGCATGTGTTTTAAAGGATTTCATTCAAATAACCTATCTTTATTAGCTTCAAATGCTTTGAAATTTTTACTTAAACCTGAGTTAGTTGTTTTTAAACTAATCAAGGCGAAATAATTCCTAAATGGTGATTTTTTGAAAGCTACTATGGGTAATAACTCTTCTTGGGGTTGGAAAAGCATTTTGAATAGAAGAGATATTTTTAGAAGCAATTTGTTTTGGAAAATAGGGAAAGGAAACAAGGTAAACATTTGGGAGTCAATATGGATCCCAGGACATAATACTATAACTAAACTACCTGATACTCAGGTAGTATGGGTAAGTGAATTGTTAAATGATTCTTCCACAGGGTGGAACATGGATAAGGTGAGCCGGTGTTTTAACTCAACTTTGGTTGCAACCATTTTGAACATACATATCTCTCCTAAAACTGAAAACACCCCAGTTTGGTTAAAATTTAACTCAGGGAGTGTTACAGCTAAGGAATTTTGTGCTCAACTTAGGAGGGCACAAAGTTTGAAGGAACAAAGTATACAACTTAAAGTTGGTGAAACATTTGAATTAACATCTTACAGAGTTTGGAATTTCATTTAGAGTCTCAAAGTGGCACCAAAGATAAAAAAATTCATTTGGAGGGCCTGTTACAATGTTTTATCAACAAATGAAAACAAATACAAAAGAAAAATGACATAGACCATGGATTGTGATGTTTGTAAAGCTGCAATTGAATCTATTGAACACACTTTATTTCAGTGTGAATGGGCTAGAGCTACATGCTTAGCTACTCCTTTGAACTTTCTATCTTTGAAAGGTCTCTCTGGACCAGTGGTTAAATGGATAGAGTCTCTTATAAAATAGAAAATGGAACTCATGAAAAAGAAAGTTCAGTAGGGGAGTTAGAAGTAACTTTGGCCTTACATATTTGGAAGACAGGAAATATTTGTATTTTTCAAGGGATTACACCTGACCCAATCAATACAATACAAAAGAGTTACAGACATGTGATGAATATTGTTGTGAATGGAAAGTTTTCTGAGGTCACACATAATTCATTAGAACCAAGAGATGGGGAAAACTTGAACATTGAGAGTAATTTTATTTCAACTGAACAAGTAAATTTAAAAACTAGTAATCAAGTTCAAGTTGTGCATGAGGTGTTAATGAATGATATACAAACACATTCAGAAATATATTTTCTAATATAGGCTGGACCCATCTGGTGGTCCTTTGTGTGTTCTAAATAAATGCAATAAATAATCGAACCACAACCGCAAGTGTACGGTTGTCCCAAGTAGTATAACTGATAAAACAGATTCGTTCCAAGAACGGGATGGTTGACTACAATGCTTATCTATTAATGATTGATGCACTTATGAAAGCAAATAAAGATAATATGTTTGTTTGGTTTTGTATTAATGCTAAATAAATGAAAGACGATTATTAAAATGCAAATAAAAGCTAAGACGCAAGTTGAATGATGTAAAACGCAATATGAGAAGTAGTACTTGAGAACGCAAGGATCCTCCCAATCTTATTTCCTAACTTATGTTGTTTAAGGGCTAAATTGGTCAATTACAATGGTCGGGATTCTAAATTCCTTATACCCCTGTCAGGGTGGACTATAAGGCGATCCTAGAGTGTCACTAGTCCCGTCAGGGTAAATATGATCCACCTTTGGATGTTTAAGTTTTATTACCTCATTGGCCCTAGGATTAGCTAAGTTCGTCAGAATCAATAGCTTCTATCCTAGATTGAATAAATAGTTCTGTATCTAAACCCTCCATCAGGGTGATCCAATCGCCACTAATTGGAATAGCCTAAATACTAATACCTGTTCCTAGTTCATGACGCTAAAAACAGTAAATATTCTCAATTTATCGAAAAGAGTAAAAGACACAATCTAGTTTAATTTAACAGAAACTCAAATTCAACATTCGTTATTCAATACGATTGAGATTCACCCATTAATTGTTCTCAAGAACTATGAAAAGCTTAGCTCATATTAAAAAGAAAAACTAAATTAAATGTAAAGGAATTCATATTGATTACAAAATTAAAAGATAAAAGAACCTAATTTCCGGAATAGGAATGACTACGAACGGAGATATAGACCCTCTCCAGCTCTTGTAGCTTCTTATTTCTTCCTTCTGTTGCTTCTCTCTGGTGTTTTAATCTTGCAGAATGTGAATTGTATCTAAAATAGAAGTCCAGACCTCCTTTTATAAGTACAAATTCGGACTTGGACCTAGGCTTTTAATTAAATGAAATATAAAAGGCCCAAGTCCACTAACTTAGCCCAAAATCCCGTAACTGTTGATATGCCTTCACTAAAACGGCTTTTCCCGATGCGTTATGACTCCGATTGACCTCATTCCAGTTGCTAAAGTTCCGTAACTCGATAAGGAATGTTTTATCTTCAAAGGTCAGCGGCTAAATCATCGCTTAAGCACCTCGAAATCAGCAATCTATGGCCTGGAAAATGGATTTTCAGCTCTAAAAATAATATCTTCGGGATTTATCTTCAAGTCTTGACTCTATCTTTTGATCTTTTGATCTTTTGACTTTCTCCTCGGATTCCTCTTCTAGCTAACATCTAAAACCTGTAAACTTTACACTAAATATACCAATATTACGCGCAAAAGCTTAATAAATTAAAAATGCTAGAAATAAAAGAGGAAAATCATATTATTGCATATTTAGTCCAAAAGTCTATCAAATTGATTAAATAAACACAAAAAATGATGTCTCCTAAGGGTCGAAAATAAGAACAATTAAGGAGACATCACCATCCTAGTAGGGGAAGTATTAAAATTAATACATATGTGGCTTTTAACTCAGTTACTAATCTTTCTTTTATTGTGTTTATTGCCAGGGACTATAAAGGAAGGGTTTTGGAAGGAAACTTTAGGTGCTTAGGAGTTCTTTCACCATTGGAGGCTGAAACAAGAGAAATTTTGCAAGCTTGTAGATTGGCTAACTCCTTCAAAGATAGATTATTTATATTGAGAGTGATTGTGAGATTCTTGATTAGTCACTTGTGTGTAAAAGAGCTAAACCTCCTTTTGTATAAAAAACTTAGTCAATGATGTGCAAACCTTAAGTAGTAGTAACATTAGATATTCCTGTACATCAAAGTAAAACCTTGATGGTTGATTGGGTAGCAAAACAAGATATAAAGATAACTTGTTTTGTTTTGATTGGATGCAATTCCCTTATTTAATTAAACTCGCGCTTAATGACTATAAGACAATAGGTATATGGTGAATTTGTTAATTGTTTATTTTATGAATAAAGTTATTTTTTGATTAAATAACAATATTTATTGGTCATGAATTTATGTTTATAAATTTATTATTAAGATTACTTCATTTTTTTTACTATAAGATTCCATTTCACTAGTGATGATTCTATATTCAATAAAAATCACTACCAGCCTACCAACCATGTGTTTAGGGATTTTAGATATGGGTGAGAGAGGTAGGTAGCTTGGGGTAGGTAGCTAATAGCTTGGTACTTCGCTTTCAATTGTTTGAATGAAACTAAGATGGTTTCTAAGATGAAATGGTTTTATTTTATTACGTACTAGAATATAATCAACGAAGATCCTTTGCAATTTTAAAATAAAAATAAATAGAAAACTGGAAACTAAGCACCTCTCGATAATTGTCTTTGTCTGCATGTGAATGAAGAGGTAGATTAATAAGAAATGCTATAGTAGTTCTTTTGAAACATTATCTTTTGAAATCTGACCAATGAATTATTTAGGCCTTGGGCCCTTGAATGAAGTAATAATTGTGTGCTCTACTTCGGCTATTAACTAAAGTGTCTTGGTCTTTTGGCCAAGTTAGTACGACTTTCAATTCATGTCCATTTATTTAGTTGATATTTTAAAGGTTGGTCCCGGGGGTGCTATTTAGGTTTGTATTTGTTCAAATAAGACTTAAAAAGAATTATGTGTATAACTTAGATAAAGAAATTCTTATATGAATGAAAATTTATAAAAAAAAAATTTTATTCAATATTAGATGGTAAATATCAATCATATTATGTCATATACGTTATATTTTGAACATACAAGAAATAATTATAGTAACTAATTAACTAATTAATTCAATGACATGTATTTTGTTAATAAAATTAATGATTATGATATTTTTTTTGTCGAAATTTAAATAGATTAAAAGTTAAGGTTTAGAAAAAGAACTTCAACTTATACCAAGCTGATCAAAGTCATAAGCTATCAACTAGCTAATTGGGAAGAGAGAAATACATTTCAAAGACTAAACAAAACTCCAAACTTTTGTTTATCCACCCAATCAACAATCCTATTGTTTAATCTCTTCACATGAGAGATCTTAAACTTATACAAAACTTTACAAAATACAATATTCTTCACTAGCAATATTACAATTAGTGTTAACTTGATTAACTATACAAAAATTATCATTTTCAATATCTACACTTTCAGAAGGGTATCTTGAAGTCATCTCACAAGCTGCTAGTATACCTCTTCCTTCAGCTTCAGCTATTGAATTGACATCAGTCTTCTTTGCAAAACCTTCCATTATTCTTCCTGTTGAGTCCCTTAAAACACAAGCAAAAGCAGTCTTATTAGTTTTAATATTAACTGAAGTATCACAGTTAATTTTATAAAATCCATAATTTTGTGGTATCCACTTAGACACAATGTTACCCAAATCATTACCTATAATAGGATGAGTTTTGTTATCTCCTTTAGCATCAGTAGTATTCTTATTTGATAAGATATACTCATCATAAGCAATTATATCATTTTGAAGTGTAAATATAGGGTCAGGCAACTTTCCTTTAAAAATAAATTCATTTCTCCCTTTCCAAATATTCCATACAATAAAAAAACTTAGCTCTTTAAAATCTGAGCCATAATCCTGTCTTTCAATGTTAACAAGTCTCATGAATTGTAACCATTTTTTGACATTACAAGATGGTTCAACTAAAGAATTGAAACATAAGGGATTGGCTAACCATGTTTCCCTTGCCCATGAGCAATGAAACAACAAACGTTCTATTGTTTTTTTCTTTTCCCCACATATATCACAAATTGAAGAGTCAACCACCCTTCTCTTAAATCTATTTTCATTTGTAGCAAGACCATTTACACAACAATTTCACATAAAATTCTTAATTTTTGGCATCACTTTAGTTTGCCAAATAATGTTCCAGTCCTTCGTATCCAAAGTAAAAGAAGTATCACCTTTCTTTTTTTCTTTCTTTCTATCATTCTCAAGTTGAGCCCTCCATAGTTTGTTATAACATTTTTTGAATGTAACATCTTTTGTCTTTGAGAATCTCCAAGATGGAGAATCATTACAGTAAAAAAATGGTAGAAATAACTCGTAAATGGTTGTTGCAACTTTAATTGAAAAAAAATCGAAAATCAGTTTCTCATTCCAAACTAATTGATCAATCATTAACAACTCAGAAACAAATTTAATCTCACATCCATTGGTTTAATAAAGGAAGGATTAGATAGAATCCAAACATCATCCAATATCAAAATATTATTACTATTTCCTACAGACCAATATAAATTATCTTTAAAATAATTCCTTCCTTCAATTAAATTTTTCCAACTCCAATAGCAATTACAATTTAATGAAGCTTTAAGAAAAGTAGAGTTTGAAAAGTATTTTCCCTTGAATATTTTAAACAAGAGAGGTTTTTCATTTAGCATAAACTTCCAGGCATTAGATGCTAGGAGTGCTAAATTACGAGTATGGAAATCTTTAAATCCTAAACCTCCATCTTCTTTTGACTTCATCAAGGTTTGCCATTTCACCCAATGGCATCTGCTTTTCCCTTGATTGTTTCAATAGAAGTTGGAGATTAAATATGTTAAATGAGAAGTTATTTTTTTTTTGGGATTAAAAAAACAGACACGATAAAATTTGGGATGGCCCTAATAATAGCTTTAATAAGAATTCCTTTACCACTTTTGGAAAGCATATTAGTTTCCCAATTATCTATTTTTTTAAGGATTTGTTCAACCAACCATTCAAGAGATTTGACTTTTTATTTTCCCCAAGAAGATGGAATTCCCAAATATTTCCTAAATCCTCCAGTTTTCTCATCCCCATGATAGATGAAATTTTGTTTTTGACTTCAGGTGGAGTATTTTTACTAATAAGAATACCACTTTTATTGAGATAAATGAATATTAGACCATTCAATATTTAATAAAAGTTTTACCCAAATTTATATTTTCACAATATAGTAATTCATCAATCACTTTATTTTATTTTTACAATCACCTCATCTTTTTTATAGACTAAAAAGATAAATTTACACTTCGATTCTCTCTATCCGATTTCCATTTTTGAGAAACCTTCCATGATTGAGGCCGGACACGTCGGTCCCTCCAGTGGCTCCGTATCTAGCATTATTTGTAAGCTTATCCGCCTGGATGTTCATTTTACGCGGTAGATGTCTGTAGGATATTGGGCCAAATTCTCCCGCCATCTGATTACTTTGTCGGATGGTCAGTTGAATCTTCCAACTTGCTGCTGATACCCGCCTTATACCATGTATGAGTTCCAGGTTGTCTGAATAAATGCTCTTCTGAACATTCGGAAAGTCCTGACATTGTTCTGTTGATGTCATGACCGTCATTGCTTCCCCTTCCAGTACTGAGACTCACCTGATTATATCATCTGTTTCCTTTATACATCCATTCAGATGTTGCACCTGTATCACTTAAATACCTCTATTCTCATACGTAGAAACAAACGATGCATCGAACCAAAATGTCACCTCTTATGTTTCTTCTGATTGTTGGTAATTTGTTGTCACTGTTGTGGCATGTTGATGTTGCATTTCGTGTGGGTTTGCCCATTATGATTGGTGCAGTTCCTCATTAGGATGTGCGGTGTTTTGATGATCTGATCCACTTTGATGTTTGCTTCTTCGTGTAATATCTTCATTTTCACCTTCCATATATTCCATATGATTATGAGAATATAGTTTCTGATCATATTCCGCTCACATCCCCCTTCAGTGTAAGAAGATATAATGTACATCATCCACTCTCTGATATCTCGCGTGTCATCTTGATTTACTCTAATTTGTAGTGTCGAAGCTCCCCATACTGCTTTTGACACTTTACACCATATTAGCAAATTTTTCGACCAATTCCATCTCCGATTGGCACCACGTGTAGTTGTTCGAGTTTGCACATTTCTGTTTTGCTAAGTTGTGTGTTGTTGGTATCGTGTTATTACATGTTTTACAAATAAATATTCTGATTTTGTTTGGAACATTTTCTTTCCACACCGTGTTCATAGCGTAGGCTTAAAATTTGTTGTTGCGGTTGTTGATTGGGGCTCATTTATGACTTCCTCTTCTATTAGTACTTTGTATCATGTCTTTGTGGTTTATTGTTCGTCTTTCGAGAAAGGCCAAATATACATGTCTTCCTGATCCGTGCTTAAAAGATGAATATTTGTGATTTATGATATTAGTGGTTGCAGGAACACGTTATCTAGTAACTTTGTGTCCCATTCAGGCTCTTCTGCTTTCCATAACTGGTTTATTGTTTCCAACTGGCAATCTTGTAGTTTTTCTTTCTTCCAAAATGTTTTAGTCCATTTGTCAATCCAAATGTTTATATTTTCTCCATTTCCTTTGTGGTGTATCCCATATTTTTTATAAAATCCCTTCATTCGATTAAGCTATTACAACTCTATGATCTACTTTGGCGTTGTTTGACTTTCTTAAAATTCGTTTTTGGGTAGTATATTCCCTTAGTAATCTGGCTGCCAGCGTATTTGGATTGGACATGATTCTCCATGCTTGCGCTGCTAGTAAGGCTATATCCATTCTCTTAAAATCTCTAAAACCTAGTCCGCTAGTAGTTTTCCTACAACAATTTTTTCCCAAGCTACCCAATATATTACATCCCTCTTTCCCGAGCTCCACAGAAATTTGTGATTGCTGACACAAGTTTCCAACAAAAAGATAGATGATATGAAAAAATGGACATTGTGTATACCACTATTGCTTGTAGAACTGCTTTGATTAGTATTTCCTTTCCTCCATTTAATAATAATTTTGTCTTCCATCCCTCTGTTTTTAGAAAAGATTTTTTGATATCCATTTTAGTAATTCGACTTTTGATCGTTTGTGGCATAGCGGTATACCCAAGTTTTTTCCTAAATCCCATATTTCTCTTACTTGTATTCCTATTGTAACCCGGTCTCTTACCTGTTGTGGTATTTCTTGCCTTGTATTTTCGCTTTCCTAAATCACCTCATTTAACAAGGAATAACAATGGTTAGATCATCTTTGACTAGTTATAAAGTAAGAAAAAAAATTTAAAAACATTCAAATTTGACTAACTAACAGAAAAAAGAGAAAAAATATCTCATTATAATAGTCAAGGCTAATTGAAATATTTATAACTTCTCATTCAAAATTTATATAACAAAATTGTAAATATTTTGACCAAGTGTTCAAGACAATAAGTCACTCTTAAAGTATGGAAGGAGAGATTTGTTCATCACCATAAATTTTCTTTCAAAATTATATAAAAAGGAGATAATTGAGCGCTTTTGAATTTAGGGAAAATGACCCAAAAAATCAAAATAATATTATTTTCAGCCCAATAACATCAATGACAAAATTTCTTCCCAATAACATCATTAACTAAATTTTGTCCTTGATGGGAATCGTCCTTAACGGGAATCGTCCTTGACGGGAATCGTCCTTGATGGGAATCGTCCTTGACGGGAATCGTCCTTGATGGGAATCGTCCTTGACGGGAATCGTCCTTAACGGGTAAACATGTAATCTTATAATAGTAAGTTAATGGATGATTCTTTGGGGCAAGTATAATATTATTTTGATTTTTTGGGTCATTGACCCTTGAATTTATTTCCTCCTTGTGTTGTTTTTCTTTTGATGTAAAACTCATTATGTATTTTCTCTTAGTGGAATCATTTCAAAAAAGAAAAAGGAAATACTATTACTGATATCAATAAAAAGAGAGATATAGAGACTTGAAGTTGGAGTTTTTTACTATTAAAGCAAAAAAATGGGTAAAAATGTTTGAACAAAAAAATTACAAAAATAGCACATAAGCGCTCTTTCGAGAAGTGTTTTTCAAGTGATTAAACTAATATGACAAAAGACGCTTCCCGAAGGAGCATATTTAGTCTAATTACTTTAATTAGAAATACGCTCTTGTAGAAAACATCTTTTGTAAATTAAATTAATATTGGTTGAAAGACACTCTCTTAAAGAGCGTCTGTATTATAAAAATGTGGCACATCGTCCCAGCTATCCAAATAATTTATGGTATGTAATCAAACAAATACCTAACTATTGATGTCTCCTTATTTTTTCTAAATATAATCCCTTAGGAGACATCATTTTAGGTATAAATTGGACTTATTATATATAATTTTTGCTTATTTTGTCATATTACACTTTCTCCCCTTGGAATTAGACTATTTGCATTTTTAGAGCTATCGTGCGTTTATTTGTTTGTTTTTAGTATAAATATTTAGGTCCATGGATGCTATGGAGCATCAAGATAAGGAGGAGAAGTGAGAATTAAAGTCTTAGATTGAGAGGGGGAGTCAAAGGCAAGAAAAAAAATCCCGAAGATTTGACTAGAAAAGCTGCAAATCTGGAAGATTGTTACTAATATCTGTTTTCGAGCTACTTAGACACAAATCTAGCATTTGGGTCATGAAATAAGGAAGTTTCATTTTTGAGTTAGTAAGATTTTGACAACTGGAATGAGGCAATTTGGAGTTGATATGCAAAAGTTACAACCGTTTTACTACGGGGTGTACAACAGTTACGGAAATTACCAATTGGACTTGGGCTTTTAATTAGTCAATTAAGCCCAAGATTAGACCTAATCCGTTTTTACCATCTATATAAGCCCTCTTAGACCTCATTATTCAGCACCTCTCATTAAACCTTAAAATTAAATCATCCTTAGAGAGAGCGTCAAGAGGCGGAAGCAAAAGCAGGAACTGGAAAATCCTTTTCCTCCAACAACAACTCAAGCCATTCCTAAATCTAGGTTCTTATTTTATTTATGTTATTAGGAACTTGTATATTTCTTTTTTCTATTTTTACTTTTCATATGAGCTAATCCTTACATTCTTGAGAATCGCATAATGAGATGAATCCCTAATTTATTTAATTAATGTATTTCAATTTGGGATTAGTTTCTAGTTTAATTTGAATTGGGTATTTTATATTGGATATTATTTTGTTCTTATTTACTATTTCTGACCTAGCTAATTAGAAATAGGTTACAGTAATTGGGCTATTCACTTTAGTGGCGAGGTGATCAAGCGACAGGGGGGTTTGATTATAGACTTAGGTAATATCCGTGTGGTTTTCGTTATTGACCGACAGACTTGACTAACCCCATAGCCAATTGGGTAATGAATTTCACATCCGAAGGGGCATATTCGCTCGGTTAGGGGTTTATTATACTTTAGGATAACTCCTAGGTCCACCCGACAAGGGCGCTAGGAGATTGTTGGTGTCGCCTAGGGTGTGATAAAAATAAGATAAATAATAAGTCAGAAAACAGCGCACTCTCACCCTAGACAGGCACAGTACTGCAAGTATTACAGGACGTATGCAAGTTTTAATGATAAGTTGAGTTCGTTCTCAGGGACTTAGTATGTTAATCGCATGGGTAGAAATAACGAGTAAGAAGTTATTAATTAAAAGACAGAAAAATAAAAGGGAGTACATTCGAAATTATGAAATTAAACTAAGGAAAATAAAGACAGTAAATTAAATAACGAAGAAATATGAGATGAGACGTATATCTTAGGTTTTGCTAGTATGCACTAATCCTTCTAATTCTTTCTATCAAATCTAGTTAATAAGGGAGATAATTAGCTCTCAGATATTTAGTCAGGATTCTAAATTCCCATACCTTAGATCTTGAGAGCGACTAAGGGGGCTACAGACACACCACGAGGCTGGTTCAAATAGAGTTATCCTACGCCACTAGGGCCCTAAGCAATCAATTTCCATACATGGTGGTAGTGATTAAATTATACCCTAATGACTATCTATTTAAAATTAGTGTTGTCAAGACCAATATCGACACTAGACGTTATGTGGTGTTTCAATAATTAGACACCCATCTAAGGTAATCATCTAACTACTATTAAGGTAATCCTATACTCGTGCACTAGCAAGGAAAACAGTCATTAAATCAAAACACATAAACAAATATAAAGGTAAGCAGCTAATATCATATTAAAACATTAAATTCCCAAAGAAACTTAGATAGAAAGAAATCAGAATTCATAGTTTATACATTATGCAAAACCCAAGCTTTGGGAGGTTTAGTTCATACCTGAAGGAAATAAACTAAAGGAAATAATAAAAGACATCATCTTGCTCTCTACAATAACTTGGAAGAATAAAAACCTTAAGAACTAAGTACTATGAGGCAAGGATGATTTACAAGTGATATAAGGGTGTATTTATAGGTGTTTAGAAGACCTAATTCGTTTTCTTGAAGGAGAAGGTAAGTAGTGGACTCCAAACCCAACTCAAATTCGTAACCCTAAAACATGATATCAGACCCGTTTTTGTTTTGGTCCTAGCAGCTTCAATACTCAGCCGTTTGACATGTATGAGTAGTCGAAATTCATCGCCTCGGAAAGATCTTCAACTATGCTCTTGACCGTTTCTCCAAATTCCACACCTATATTTAGATATAAGGTGATTTGTGGTCGTAGGTGCAGAAATTCAGGATTAAGGCAGCTTTTCCTTTTCCATGTTTTTAGCTTTTGTTTCCTTATCTCCAATTACCATGGTTATCTCTTTCCATATCTTGTAGTCATTGACTTGGACTCTAATTAATCTCCATAATTATCTTTAAAACTTCACACTAAATAAATCATTAAACCCAATATGGTCTAAAAATATTATTTTACTAAATCAAGACTCAAAATAGGGAAGTGCACTATTTCTCAAGAAAAACGATTAGAAAGACTTCTAAATCACTAAAAATGATGTCTCATCTTAAAATAAATCTATCACAAATGAGGAGACATCAAGACCCCCAACTCAAAGTTGTATCGTCCCGATACAATAAAGATAAAAACAAAGGGAAGTCTATAAATACACATCTAGGTAATTTTCAACACAATGGGAAGAACATAGCAGGATACATAGAATAGACATAAAGCAATTACTCCGAAAATTTCATGCAATAATATTTATAAACTACATACCTGTACACTTCTCATATCCATAGTCAAAACGTGTTGAATTCAAGATCAGATTAGTTTCGCAATGTAAGAAGGATTGGAACTTTACTCAGTTCTCCAAGGAAGCTATAGATTGTTCATCGAACTTCCCTAGTATTTAAAGATTCACTTAACTACTATCTAATGGCTCAATCACTTCTCAATTACATAGCAAAGAATCAAAAGGTCTTTAAGGTTGTAATTTAGGCTTAGGGACGGTATGATAGTATATTTGGATAATTTAGAGTGAGCTTTTGGCTCTCTCCTCACTAGCCATCAACGAATCGCCCTAGAGCTTGAGTTACTCTCATAATACATTTCTCACTTAACCCAATGAATTCCTTGATGCATAATTTAGCATCCCCAATAACCCAATTAAAGCATAAGATGTTCACATAAAAATTCCACTTTGCCGGTCCGAATATATATAATTTTTTCTTTTCAAATCAATTTTTTCTTTCGTATAACTATGACTCTCTTTTTAATGTTGAGATATCACGCTATTTTTCTCATATATATATTTTTCTTTTCTTTTCTTTTTTTTTTTTTTTTTTTTTTTTCGATGTATGGGTGTCCGGGCCAGCTTACGCGCACCACGACTAATCCCATAGGAAATATACACGCCTCCTCATGCATACTCCCACTTAATCAGAACTAGGTTACCCATGTTCAGGGAGGAAACTCGAACCATGCACCCCTTGCTTACCCCCTTTAAGGGCTCAAGAAATAACACGGCTGAGGGGATTCGAACCCTGTACCTCCTAGATGAGAGACAGGGTCCTGGCCACTGAGCTAGTCCCAGTGGTTTATTTTTCTTTTCTTTTAATTCCCTTGCTGGCAGTTTTAGTTCGTAGCTTCTTTTTTCATTCACTATTACCCCAGCAAAGGGTTACAATTTAAAATCTGTGAATCATCATCCATATAAAGAACATAGCACAATTAATAAGCTAAAAAATCCCATCCCAATAACAATTCCCATAATGGTGGACCCACCACCCCAAACTCAAGCTCTAAAACAACTGTCTATGTATCGCGATTCGAGTGCGGGTCATATGGAAAAGTCCTATAATCTAAAGGGATATGACTTATAATGTGTTTCAATAAAAAGCTTTAGAAAGGCTAGAAGGGGCTGAGAAGGATATAGCATATAAAATCAAATAATAAGGTGAGAAGGTATAAAAAGGCTTCAAGTGGCTTCAATATGAAAGAACTGCCTTAATCACTTTCTACACGATGTAATTTCATTATTTTCTTACCTTTAGCACTTTCATCAAATGGGTTTGTCAACTAGCTTGGATCTCACGGACTACACACTTCTCAAGGTTCCCTGAGATTGAACATACTTTCTATCGCATTGCTCACTAATCTTTTCTTTACTATCAATGTGTGTTTCCTGCAAATACTCAAAGCATACAAAATACAATAACTCATAAACATACTACTTACTATCATTAATTCACTGAGCTTATGCTTTCAAGCTTTTAAACACACTCTACATTTTATTCCCATGTATCAAAAAATTTAATTTCTACCTAAAAACAGAAAAATGGAGATGAGAGACAACGAATCCCCACACCCCAACTAAAAAATGAGCCGTGTCCCCACGACTCGAAAAAGAAATTAAAATTAGAAGATAAAAGCATTTACAGAAATGGTAAGGAAGAAAGAGAACATACTCTCGGGGCTTATTGCCTTGCATTATTGATATCCAAGGTAGGATTTTCTTGATCTTTCGTTAATTGCTCAAGGAGTTTCATGATGTGCACTTGATTAGCGTTGATTTGTGCCACATCATTGGCTAAGGAAGTTTGAGCTGCTTCGAAGTTGTTTAACCGCTCCTCCATCTTTTCTTGCCAACTTTGCTCCTTTTCTTCTTTTGAGATTTGCGTAGAAACTGCTCTTCTCAAGACTTTCATGATCAAAGCATTATCAATATAACTCTTCTTAAATTCGAGTTTCTCTTCTTCACCCAATATAACACTCTCTTTTCACACAAGACACGTGATCATAGTAGGAAATTTGACATTATAAACTGATTTAGGAGAAACCGAAAATCGCATCACCTCCTCATAGATCAACTGTGCCACATCCACTTCTTCTCCTCTCAAAATACAGTCCAAAAGTAGAGCGTTCTTCTTAGTCACATCCAAAGTTTGTGTGTTTCTAAAGACAATAGGAATAAGGAAATTGTGCCAAACTCTCGCATCCGGTTGAAGATATTTGTAAGGCCAAGGTGCCTTTGATTCTCCCTTATGTGATTGCACTTTTTCCTTGTCTAAAACATGCTCAAAAAGTAATTCCTCATCAAATATTTTTTGTTTAGCAACCGCTTCACTATACTTGCAATATCCAATTTATTTCTTAAACTTGAAGTGGTTTCTAATCTCATTAACTGTGAACGAAACTAACTTTCTCTAATGGGAACACAACCTTTACTCTCTCAGCTAAAGAGGCCTAAATAGAATTCTAAAACTAACTCATGACATAATTCAGAACGTCTTACCATGAACGTAGACCAACCCAATTTTTCACCAAGCTCCAAGAATCTCTTGTATTCTCCTGTACCAACTTCTTCATTGAATACTTTCTCATAAGAAAAAGGTAGTTCCTTTAATTGTTTTTCTGCAGAAGCTATCAAGGCCTTTGAAGCTTTCTCTTTATCCATGGGTGTAGGAACTTTGAAGCGAGGAGGTTGTGTTTTCTCCTTTGAGTAAAAGTAAAGCCTTTTTCCCATTGAATCAAACATAGCTAGCTTACCTCCATCTTCAACATCATCGATTTTACCCTTAGCATTAGAAGTAGAACCTTTGTGATTTGATTTCTTCTCAATTGAACCCAAATTCCTTGATTTTCTTCATCTCCCTCTTGTTAGATAATATTTCTGTTCTTTTAGTCATCTTCAATTGGCCCCCAACTCAAAGCCTTAACAACTCTTGAAATTTGAACTTTCGAATTATTGGTTGAACAAGCTTGATTTGGTTTAGAAAAGGTGAATTGATGATGAATCTCTATGTGGGTAAGAAGAATTCTTGATGGATTGGTATGGATTTAAGAAATTGTAGGATGAATTTTTAAAATTTAAGCTTTTGATTCTTCAATTTCAATGTGTTTGGTGAGAATTGGGTGCTTGAATCTCCTTTGTAATGGTGTGGAGAGAAGCTTTGATGTGTTTTTATGATTATTGGGTAGTGTTTTGATGTTTGGGGAAGGTTTGAATGAGCTTTAATGGAGTTGGGAGAGGTTTAGAGAAGAAAGAGATGCTTAAGGATTTAATAATTCGGAACAATACCTATTCTTCTCCTTTTATAAGTTAAAAACACAATTTTTTTCTCTCTCCAGGCGGCGTGGTGCGGTATACCAGAACTGAGGCGCGGTATACCGCAGCTTTTGTTCCTCGAAATTTTAATGCTCGGCAAAAAACACGAAGTCTCTACCCGTGGTCACGGGTTTTTGGTCCTGTGGTGTACCGGGGCTGTGGTCCGGTATACCGGACCTAAAGTCCTTATTTTGTTTCTTCTCGGCAAAAAACCCGAGTCAATGACCCGTGGTCTCGTTTTTTCTTCTCCGATGTATACCGGAAGGGTCCTCCGGTGTACCGGACTGCTGGTCTGATTTTTCCGAAAATTTTTGTTTTCTCCTCCCGAACTTGATTTCTCCTATACCTAAGCATAAAAATCACTAATACCTTTCTCAAATATGCAATATCAACTAAAAACAACTAAACTAAATACAAACTAAAAACGTAAAAGCATAAAAACTTAAAACATTGCGGGTTGTCTCCCGTACAGCACTTTTAGTTAACGTCTTTCAAAGTTAGACGCGTTACCTCTATCAAGATTTGCGAATATAGCCTCCCCAACAACGAGTTAGGCTATGAATGTCAACTAATATGCGCTTGATCCCCTTCTTGGGTCGACTTTCTATCACCTTGGCTGAAACAACCTTAGTGACAATGAATGGTCCCATCCACGAGTCTTTGAAACTACGTGGCCTATTTTCGCGTTTGTGAGCTTTCCACAGTACTTCATGGCCAACCCCAAACTCAATGTTTGGCTCAGTATCCACAGGTTTTAAGTGGATCTTCTCTGTAGGGACTTTGTGATGTGAAAGGCTGTGGATGACTGGAACGGTGGGATCTAACTTTCGTGGTTTCTTACCCAAGACATAGAAGGTCTCGGATACGTTCTTTGCATGAAGGGTAATGGTCCCTTCTAGGAAGTTGATGATACTTTGACTTGTGGCCATGAAGGGCCGTCCAAGTATGATTGGAACATGCTTATCTGCATCAAACTCAAGTATAAAAAAGTCAGTAGGGATGGCGATACTACCTGCACGGACTAAGACGTCCTCCACTGTTCCCCATGTCTTGGTAACTGAGTTGTCAGCGAACTGCAACTTCAGTGGAGCTTTCTCTGATTTCTGAAGTCCAAGTCTCTCAAACACGGACTTAGACATAAGATTCACACCAAAACCCACATCGTACATAGCTTTCACCTTGAGCATACCATTTATTTGAATAGGAAGGTTAAAATTCCGAATCTTTGAGCTTTGTTGGTAACTCTCTTTCACTTCTTCTTGAGACTCTCAGGTTCTCTCTTGGTGCTTCTACACTCGCTTCTTTCTCAGGAATAACTTGTGTACACACTTGTTGCGGTGTAAGCCCTTTCTTCACAATCTCAAGCATTTGGGCGTTGATGTTTTCAGGAGCATACGCCTCTACAAATGTCTTGAGTTCAGTGTCATCCTTTGGGTTTGTATCAGGAATAGTTGATGACACTGTTTGAACAACAGGTGGCGATTCCACCTTCTCTTCTTCTTTCTCTTCTTGCACAGCAGGTGCAACTTCAACTTCAACTCTTGGTTCCTCCTTTATGGCTTCTTCCTCTTTCACTTTAGCCAGCTCAGCTTGATAATCCATGACCGATCGAATCTCCTCTTGCATATCTTTCAGAAGCTGTATAAATTCGGATTTTTCTGAATCGTCCTCCACATCAACCTCAGAACAGTCAGATTCCACGGGGCTAGACTTGGTTGGTTCTTCTTTGGTACTCGGAACCTCCACGGCACTAACGGCAGCATGTGGTACTTCCTTCTCTTCTTCAATTTCAAGGCAAATAACCTTACAAGATTCGAACCCAACATTGTCATCACCTCCTTCGATAGCCTTCAATTCTTTTTGTTCCATTAAATTCGTTAGAAATTTGTTCAATTGTTGTACTTGAGTACCAAAAATATGAATTGCGGCATCTTGTCCTCGTAACTTTTCATCCTGAGCGTTCATATTCGTGGTCAAACGGTCCAAGACTTTTACTAATTATTGATTATCCATAGTTCCCTCTTGAGGATAATGTGGTAAAGCTTTCTAATCTAATGAATCGGCATAGGCATCTTGAACAGGTTGTTGAGGGGGAGCAGGTCTATTTTGATATTGATTTTGATACTGACCTCTTGGTTGGAAAAATTTGTTTTGGGGACGTGGTTGATAATGACCAGGATTAGCGGCCCCCTGAGGATTGGAATACTGCATACCTGGATGGTTTCGGTTACCAAATTGATAACCTCCTCGACTGGATATGAAATAAACAGATTGTGGATTTCCTTCGCACTCTTCCCAAGTATGATTATTAACCCCACATTGTTGACAACCTTGTGCTTCTTGCACTACATTCGCTGCGGCTAAATTTCTCGGCATCTCTAGCTTAAGTTCTTTGATTTGATTCTCTAATGCGGATATTTGAGCTGAGTTTGCAGTTTCTGCGTCTAAACGAAGCGTACCTGGTGTCACCTAGGGTGTGATAAAAATAAGATAAAATTAAGTCAAGAAACTACGCACTCTCACCCTAGACAGGCACAGTACTGCAAGTATTACAGGACGTATGCAAGTTTTAATGATAAGTTAAGTTCGTTCTCAGGGACTTAAGTGTGTTAATTGTGTGAGTAGAAATAACGAGTAGAAGTAAATAATTAAAGACAGAAAATAAAAAGATATGAATTTCAAAAATTAAGAATTAAACTAATTAAAACTAGGAAAATAAAAGACAATAAAGTAAAAGATAAGAATATGAGATGAGAGATATAGATTAGGTTTTGCTAGTATGCACTAATCCTTCTAATTCTATCTATAAATCTAGTTAATAAGGGAGAATATTAGCTCTTGGTATACTTAGTCAGGATTCTAAATTCCCATACCTTAGACCTTGAGAGCGACTAAGGGGGCTACGGCACAACCAAGACGTGGTTTCAAATAGGGTTATCAAATGCTACTAAGGCCCTAAGCAAACACTGCAATCATTGGTGATATGGTGATTAAAACAAACCCTAATGACTATCTAGTTAGAATCATGTTTTGTCAGAACTAATATCGACACTAGACATTATGTGGTGGTTCAATAGTTAAACACCCTGTCAAGGAGACCATCTAACTACTATTAAAACAATCCTAAAGTGATCAGTTCTAGGAAAGACAATAAATCAAAACACATAAACAAATATTAAGTAAGTAGCCAATATCAAATTAAAACATATAATTCCCAAAGAAACTTAGATAGAAGAATTAGAATTCATAGATTATACATTATGCAAAACCCAAGCTATGGGGAGTTTAGTTAATACCTGAAAGAAATAAACTAAAAGAAATTACAAAAGACATCATCTTGCTCTCTACAATAAACTGGAAGAATAAAACCTTAAGAACTAATTACTATGAGGCAAGGATGATTTATAAGTGATATAAGAGTGTATTTATAGGTGTTTAGAAGACCTAATTCGTTTTCTTGAGGAAGAGATAAAGTATTGGACTCCTAGCCCAACTCAAATTCGTATGGAAATAAAGATAAACACTGCTGGACCGTTTTGAGCATATCTTCTTCGTTATTGGTCGGTTTGAGCTCCATAAGATACCAAAAGAATCGTAACAGAATTATCTTTGTCCCTATGAAAGGAAATTACCAAAATAGGCCTATTTCTTGGCGGTAAATAGCACTTCTTTAGGCGTGTGCTGCAGATTCCTTGATTTAGGCAGCTTTTCTTTTTCCATCTTTTTAGCTTTTGTTTCCTTATCTCCAAATACCATGCAAATCTTCTTTCCATAAGTTGTAGTCTTTGACTTGGACTCTAATTAAGCTCCATAATTATCTTTAAAGCTACACACTAAATAAACAATTAAACCCAATATGCTCTAAAAATATTATTTTACTAAATCAAGACTCAAAATAGGAAAGTGCACTATTTCTCAAGAAAATCGACAATTATGACTTCTAAATCACTAAAAATGATGTCTCTTCTTAACATAAATCTATCACAAATGAGGAGACATCAAGACCCCCAACTCAAAGTTGTATCGTCCCGATACAATAAAGATAAAAACAAAGGGAAGTCTATAAATACACACTTATAAAATTCTCAACACATGGGAAGAACATAGCAGCATATATAGAATAAACCTAAAGCACATAACTCAGAAAATTTCATGCAATAATATTCATAAACCACATACCTGTACACTTCTCATATCCACAGTCAACACGGCTTGAATTCAAGATCAGATTAGTTTCGCAATGTAAGAAGGATTGGGACTTTACTCAGTTTCCCAAGAGAGCTATAGATTGTTCATCGATTCTCACTAGTATTCAAAGATCCACTCAACTAATCTCTAATGGCTCAATCACTTCTCAATTACATAGCAAAGAATCAAAAGGTCTTTAAGGTTGTAATGTAGGCTTAGGGACGGTATGATATTATATTTGGACAATTTGGAGTGAGCTTTTGGCTCTCTCCTCACTAACCATCAACGAATCGCCCTAGAGCTTGAATTACTCTCATAAAACATTTCTCACTCAACCCAATGAATTCCTTGATGCACAATTTAGCATCCCCAATAACCCAATTAAAGCATAAGATGTTCACATAAAAATCCACTTTGCCGGTCCGAATATATATATTTTTCCTTTTCTTTTCAAATCAATTCTTAAGCTATGACTCTCTTTTAATGTTGAGATATCACGCTAATTTTCTCATATATATATCATTTTTTTTTCTTTTAATGCCCTTGTTGGCAAAATTAGCTCGTAGCTTCTTTTTCATTCACTATTACCCCGGCAAGGGTTCCAATAAGAATCTGTGAATCATCATCAATATAAAGCACAAAGCACAATTAATAAGCTCCCAACCCAATAACAATTCCCATTATGGTGGACCCACCACCCCAAACTCAAGCTCTAAAACAACTGTCTATGCATCGCGATTCGAGTGCGGGTCATATGGAAAAGTCCTATAATCTAAAGGGATATGGCTTATAACGTGTTTCAATAAAAAGGCTTTAGAAAGGCTAGGAGGGGCTGAGAAGGATATAGCATATAAAATAAAAAATAACATGGTGAGAAGGTATAAAAAGGCTTCAAGGGCTTCAAATATGAAAGAACTGCCTTAATCACTTTCCACACTATGTAATTTCGTTATTTTCTTACCTTTAGCACTTTCATCAAATGGTTTTGTCAACTAGCTTGGATCTCACGGACTACACACTTTCAAGGTTCCCTGAGATCGAACATACTTTCTATCGCATTGCTCACTAATCTTTTCTTTACTATCAACGTGTGTTTTCTTGCAAATACTCAAAGCATACAAATACATAGCTCATAAAAATACTACTTACTATCATTAATTCACTGAGCTTATGCTTTCAAGCTATTAAACACACTCTACATCTGATTCCCATGCATCAAAATTTTTAATTTCTACCTAAAAACAGAAAAATGGAGATGAGAGACAACGAATCCCCACACCCCCAACTCAAAAATGAGCCATGTCCCCACGACTCGAAAAAGACTCGAAAAACAGAAATTAAAATTAGCAGATAAACATATTTACAGAAATGGTAAGGAAGAATGAGAACATACTCTCGAGGCTTATTGCCTCGCATTATTGACATCCAAGGTAGGATTTGTTGGATCTTTCGTTAATTTCTCAAGGAGTTTCATGATGTGCACTTGATTAGCATTGATTTGTGCCACATCATTGACTAAGGAAGTTTGAGATTCTTCAAATTTCGTTAAACGCTCCTCCATCTTCTCTTGCCAATTTTGCTCCTTTTCTTCTTTCGAGACTTGCGTAGAACCCGCTCTTCGAAAGATATCTTTGGTCCAAGCGTTATCAATATAACTCGTTTTAAACTCGAGTTTCTCTTCTTCACCCAATACTACATTCGCTTCTCGCACAAGACACGTGATCATAGTTGGAAATTTAACATTATAAACTGATTTAGGATAGACCGAAAATCGTATCACCTCCTCATAGATCAACTATGCCACATCAACTTATCCTCCTCTTAAAATACAGTCCAAAAGTAGAGCATACTTCATAGTCACATCCAAAGTTTGTGTGTTTCCAAAGATATTAGGAACAAGGAAATTGTGCCAAATTCGCGCATCCGGTTGAAGATATTTGTAAGGCCAAGGTGCCTTCAATTCTCCCTTATGTGATTTCACTTTCTCCTTGTCTAATACATGCTCAAAAAGTAATTCCTCATCAAAGATTTTTCTCTTAGCAACCGCTTCTTCAAATTTGCAATAACCTTTCAATTTCTTAAACTTGAAGTGGTTCATAATCTCCTCAAATGTGAAAGGAACTAGCTTTCCTCTAATCGGAACACAACCTTTACTATCTCGGCTAAAGAGGCCTAAATAGAATTCCAAAAATAACTCATGACATAATTCAGAACGTCTTACCATGAACGTAGACCAACCCAATTTCTCACCAAGCTCTAAGAATCTTGCGTATTCTCCCGTACCAACTTCTTCCTTGAATACTTTCTCATAAGCAAAAGGTAGTTCTTTCAATTGTTTCTCTGCAGAAGTCTTCAGGGCCCTTGAAGTTTCCTCTTTCTCTTTGGGTGTAGGACCTTGTGGAGGTTGTGTTTTCTCCTTTGCATAAAAGTAAAGCTTTTTACTATTACGATCAAACAAAGGTATTGCACTCTTTTCAACTCTATCTTCACCCTTTGATTTCGAACTAGAACCTTTGTCAATTGATTTCTTCTTTATTAAATCCAATCCCTTGTTACTCTTCACCTCCCTCTTGTTAGCTAAAATTGTTGTTATATTAGTCATCTTCAATTAACCCCCAACTCAAATCTTTAGCAACCCTTGAAATTTGAACTTGTGAAATAATGGTTGAACAAGCTTGATTTGGCTTAGGAAATATGAATGGATGATGAATCTCTATGTGGTGAGGTGGATTTGTAATGGGTTGGCTTGAATTTAAGAAATTGTAGGATGAATTTTTGAAAATTTGAGCTCTTTGATTCTTCAATTTGAATGGATTTGGTGAGGATTGGGTGCTTGATTCTCTCTTGTAATGAGGTGGAGAGAAGATTTGATGTGTTTTTCTTGATGATTGGGTAGTGTTTTGGTGATTGGTGAAGGTTTTGATGAGCTTCAATGGAATTGGGAGAGTTTTGGAGAAGAGAAAGAGGCTTAGGGTTTATGAAATTCGGATTAATGAGCATTATACCTCTTTATAACCTTGAACCCGTAACTTTCTCTCTCCAACAGCGCGGCGCGGACCAAACCCTGCGGACCAGGGGTGTACCGCGGGGTACACCACAGCATCCGATGCTCGAAAATTTTGACCTTCTGGATGATACACGTGGTAAGACCCCGTGGCACGCGTTTTAGCTCTGCGGACCATGGTGCGGACTAGGGGGTACACCGCAGGGGTATACCGCGCCCTCTTCGTCAAAATACCCGTGGACCTACCCCGTGGCACGCGTTTTTTACGTGCGGACCATGGTGCGGTGCAGGGGGGGTAGTCCGCGGGGGTCTTTTTTCTCGGTTCTGGATAGGACCCGTGGCATGCGTTTTTGCCCTGCGGACCATACCCGCGGTATAGGGGTACACCGCAGGGGTAGTCCGCGCAGGTCTTTCTTTCGCTCCAAAAATTTTCGTTTCTTCCCTAACTCGATTTCTCCAATTCCTACACACCAAAAACACTAATACCTTTCTCAAATATGCATTATCAACTAAAAACAACTAAATGAAACATAACTAAAAACGTAAAAGACATAAAAATAAAAAAACTACGGGTTGTCTCCCGTACAACACTTTTGTTTACCGTCTTTCGAAGTTAGACGTGTTACCTCTGTCAAGATTTACGCATATAGCCTCCCCAACAACGAGTAAGGCTATGAACGTCAACTAATCTGCGCTTGACCCCAGTTTTGGGGCGAATTTCTATCACCTTGGCTGAGACAACCTTAGTGACAATGAATGGTCCCATCCACGAGTCTTTGAGACTTCGTGGCCTATTCTCGCGTTTGTGAGCTTTCCATAGAACTTCATGGCCAACCCCAAACTCAATGTTTGGCTCAGTATCCACAGGCTTTAAGTGGATCTTCTCAGGAGGGACTTTGTGATGTGAAAGGCTGTGGATGACATGAACGGTGGGATCTAACTTCCTTGGCTTTTTACCCAAGACATAGAAGGTCTCGGATACATTCTTTGCGTGAAGGGTGATGGTCCCTTCGTGGAAGTTGATGACACTTTGACTTGTGGCCATGAAAGGCCGTCCAAGTATGATTAGAACCTGCTTATCTGCATCAAACTCAAGAATAACAAAGTCAGTAGGGATGGCGATATTACCTGCACGGACTAAGACGTCCTCCACTGTTCCCCATGACCTTTTAACTGAGTTGTCAGCGAACTGCAACTTCACTGGAGTTTTCTCTGATTTCTGAAGTCCAAGTCTCTCGAACACGGACTTAGGCATAAGATTCACACCAGAACCCACATTGTACATAGCTTTCACCTTGATCATACCATGTAATTGAATAGGAAGGTTGAAACTTCCCGGATCTTTAAGCTTTGTTGGTAGGTCTCGTTCATTTCTTCTTGAAACCCTCAGGTTCTCTCTCGGGATCTCTACACTCGCCTCTTTCTCAGGAATAACATGCGTATAAACTTCTTGCGGTGTAAGTCCTCTCTTCGCAATCTCAAGCATTTGGGCGTTGATATTTTCAGGTTGGTACGCCTCTACAAATGTCTTGAGTACAGTGTCATCCTTAGGATTTGTATCAGGAATAGTTGATGACACTGGTTGAATAATAGGTGGCGATTCCACCTTCTCTTCTTCTTTCTCTTCTTGCACAGCAGGTGCAACTTCATCTTTTGATTCCTCCTTTGAGGCTTCTTTCTCTTTCTCTTTAGCCAGCTCAGCTTCATAATCCATTACCGATCGAATCTCCTCTTGCATCTTCCTCAAAAGTTGTATAAATTCGGCTTTGTCTTGATCATCCTCCACATAAACCTCATAACAGTAAGATTCCACTGGGCTAGACTTGGTTGGTTCTTCTTCGGTACTCGGAACTTCCACGGCACTAATGGCAGCATGTGGTACTTCCTCTTTTTCTTCTTCAATTTCAAGGTAAATAGCCTTGCAAGCTTCGAACCCAACATTGTTTTCACCTCCTTCGATTGCCTTTACTTCCTTTTGTTCTATTAAATTTGTTAAAATTTTGTTTAACTTTTCTACTTGAGTACCTAACATCTGAAGTATGGCATCTTGTCCTCGGACTTTCTCTTCCTGAGCGTTCATAGTCGTGGTCAAACGGTCCAGAGCTTGTGCTATCTGTTGATTGTCCATAGATCCTTCTTGAGGATACTGAGGTAAAGCTTTCTGATCTAACGAGTCGGTATATGCATCTTGAGCAGGTTGTTGAGGGGGAGCAGGTCTATTCTGATATTGATTTTGATACTGACCTCTTTGTTGGAAAGAGTTGTTCTGGGGGCGCGGTTGATAATGACCAGGATTAGCGGCCCCTTGTGGATTTGAATACAACATACCCGGATGGTTTCGGTTACCCCATTGATAACCTCCACGATTGGATATAAAGTAAACAGATTGCGGATTTGTTTCACACTCTTCCCATGTATGATTGTTAAACCCACATTGTTGACAACCTTGTGCTTCTTGTACTACGTTTGCAGCGGCTAAACTCTTTTGCATCTCTAACTTCAGCTCTTTGATTTGATTTTCTAACGCGGATATTTAAGCTGAATTCGCAGTTTCTTCATCTAAACGGAGCGTTCCTCGGGTCTTTGCTACAGAAGATCGCGTTGAAGGCCAACTTCTTTCTTGTTCCATAATATTTCCTAACATCTCGGAAGCTTCATTGTGATTCATGGACACGAAATTTCCATTTCCAATGTTATCCACCTTCTCTCTACCTTTATCATTAAGTCCTTCATAGAATATAGCAACTTGTAGAGCAGGGGTATAACCATGGAGCGGACATCTGGCTAATTTTTTTTGAAACCTTGTCCATGCTTCTCCCACTGTTTCTCCATCTTCTTGGCAAAATCTTGCAATTTCGGTTTGATCTTTGAGTCTCATGCTCTTTTTGGATAAAAACGGTTAAAGAACGCGGCTTGAAGTTCTCTCCAATAATGAATGGTTCCATGTGGTTGTCTCTCTAGCCAATCGCTAACTCTACCGGTCAAGAAGAACGAAAACATATGACAATACAGTTGCTCGCGTGTAATGCCAGGAGTAATGTAGGCATCACAAATCTGCATGAACTTCTGAATCGATCTTACCGGATCTTGAATTGCTGTACCAGTGTAGAGTCCGAAACTTTGAAATTGACTAAGCATACCCGGATCGGGTCTAAATTTAATATTTGGAATCCTTGGAGGGCGGTAATCGATGGGTTGAACATGGAATGGTACATGAAGGCCAGGAAGGTCTTGTTCAACTCGGTTGTGTTGATTTTAAGGTTATTCTGCCCATTACCTCCTCCTACTGGTAGTTGTACACCAGGTGGTGGATCTTGTTGTTTGATCCCTGGTTGATTTTGCTGTAGTCCACCAGGTGGTGGTGGCCCTCTCGGATTTTCTCCAAGTTGGTCACCAAGTGGTGGATCTTGTTGGGCTGCCATTACTCTTCTTAAGGCTCTTTCCTCACGAACTCGTTTGTTGTAAGGTCTGAAGCTCCTCTCAGGCTCCGATAAAGGAGGCCAAGAATTAAACACTGTGAAACCTGAAAAAGACTAAAGCAAACCACAAGCGTAAATCTGGAAAAATAAACACTAAAAACTGAAAAGTAAAAACTAATTAAAAACTAATACTCGAAATAGATAACCCACACGCTAACGAGACACAAGTCCCCGGCAGCGGCGCCAAAAACTTGGTGTCGCCTAGGGTGTGATAAAAATAAGATAAAATTAAGTCAAGAAACTACGCACTCTCACCCTAGACAGGCACAGTACTGCAAGTACTACAGGACGTATGCAAGTTTTAATGATAATTTAAGTTCGTTCTCAGGGACTTAAGTGTGTTAATTGCGTGAGTAGAAATAACGAGTAGAAGTAAATAATTAAAGACAGAAAGTAAAAAGATTTGAATTTCGAAAATTAAGAATTAAACTAATTAAAACTAGGAAAATAAAAGACAATAAAGTAAAAGATAAGAATATGAGATGAGAGATATAGCTTAGGTTTTGCTAGTATGCACTAATCCTTCTAATTTATCTATAAATCTAGTTAATAAGGGAGAATTTTAGCTCTTGGTATACTTAGTCAGGATTCTAAATTCCCATACCTTAGACCTTAAGAGCGACTAAGGGGGCTACGGAACAACCAAGACGTGGTTTCAAATAGGGTTATCAAATGCTACTAAGGCCCTAAGCAAACACTGCAATCATTGGTGATATGGTGATTAAAACAAACCCTAATGACTATCTAGTTAGAATCATGTTTTGTCAGAACTAATATCGACACTAGACATTATATGGTGGTTCAATAGTTAAACACCCTGTCAAGGAGACCATCTAACTACTATTAAAACAATCCTAAAGTGATCAATTCTAGGAAAGACAATAAATCAAAATATAAACAAATATTAAGTAAGTAGCCAATATCAAATTAAAACATATAATTCCCAAAGAAACTTAGATAGAAGAATTATAATTCATAGATTATACATTATGCAAAACCCAAGCTATGGGGAGTTTAGTTCATACCTGAAGGAAATAAACTAAAAGAAATTACAAAAGACATCATCTTGCTCTCTACAATAAACTGGAAGAATAAAACCTTAAGAACTAATTACTGAGGCAAGGATGATTTACAAGTGATATAAGGGTGTATTTATAGGTGTTTAGAAGACCTAATTCGTTTTCTTGAGGAAGAGATAAAGTATTGGACACCTAGCCCAACTCAAATTCGTATGGAAATAAAGATAAACACTGCTGGACCGTTTTGAGCATATCTTCTTCGTTATTGGTCGGTTTGAGCTCCATAAGATACCAAAAGAATCGTAACAGAATTATCTTTGTCCATACGAAAGGAAATTACCAAAATCGGCCTATTTCTTGGGGTAAATAGCACTTCTTTAGGCGTGTGCTGCAGAATCTCAGATTTAGGCAGCTTTTCCTTTTCCATCTTTTTAGTTTTTGTTTCCTTATCTCCAATTACCATGCAAATCTTCTTTCCATAAGTTGTAGTCTTTGACTTGGGCTCTAATTAAGCTCCATAATTATCTTTAAAGCTACACACTAAATAAACAATTAAACCCAATATGCTCTAAAAATATTATTTTACTAAATCAAGACTCAAAATAGGAAAGTGCACTATTTCTCAAGAAAATCGACAATTATGACTTCTAAATCACTAAAAATGATGTCTCATCTTAACATAAATCTATCACAAATGAGGAGACATCAGTACCTCGGGTCTTTGCAACAGGAGCTCGCATAGAAGGCCAACTCCTTTCTTGTTCTATAATATTCTCCAAAACCTCGGTAGCTTCATTATGGTTCATGGACACGAAATTCCCCCTTCCTATGTTATCCACCTTTTCTCTACCTTGACTGTTGAGACCTTCATAGAATATAGCTAACTGTAAAGAGGGGGTATAACCATGGAGCGGACATCTTGCTAACTTCTGTTGAAACCTTGCCCATGATTCTCCTATTGATTCTCCATCTTCTTGACAAATCCTTGCAAGCTCGCTTTGGTCTTTGAGTCTCATACTCTTCGGATAAAAACGGTTAAAGAAAGCGGCTTGAAGTTCTGTCCATGAGTTAATTGTCCCTGGTGGTTGCCTATCTAGCCACTCACCAGCTCTACCGGTCAGAAAGAACAAAAACATATGACAATACAGTTGCTCGCGTGTAATGCCTGGAGTAACATAAGCATCACAAATCTGCATAAACTTCTGAATCGCTCTTACCCGATCTTGAATTGTTGTACCACTGTAGAGTCCAAAACTTTGAAACTGACTGAGCATGCCCGGTTCTTGTCGAAATTTGATGTTTTGGATCTCCGGAGGACGGTAACCTATCGGCTGAACATGAAACGGCACTCCGAGGCCAGGTAGGTCTTGTTCAACTCGGTTCTGATTAACATTGTTTTGCCCGTTACCTCTTCCTAGTGGATGTTGTCCTTGTTGTTGTACACCAGGTGGGATAAATAGTGGTGGTCCTCCTGGTGCATAGTATTGTAATCCTTCAGGTGGGATTACAAGTGGTGGATCTAACTGATCTTGTACGCCTGCCATAGCTCTTCTTAAGGCTCTTTCCTCACGAACACGTTTATTATAGGATCTGAAGCTCCTCTCAGGCTCCGGTAACGAAGGCCAAGAATTAAACACTGTGAAACCTGAAAAAGACTAAAGCAAACCACAAGCATAAATCCGGAAAAACAAAAACTAGATACTGAACAATAAAACTAAATTAAAAACTACTACTCGAAATAGATAACCCACACGCTAACGAGACATAATTCCCCGGCAGCGGCGCCAAAAACTTGGTGTCGCCTAGGGTGTGATAAAAATAAGATAAATAATAAGTCAGAAAACAACGCACTCTCACCCTAGACAGGCACAGTACTGCAAGTATTACAGGACGTATGCAAGTTTTAATGATAAGTTGAGTTCGTTCTCAGGGACTTAGTGTGTTAATCGAATGGGTAGAAATAATGAGTAAGAAGTAATTAATTAAAAGACAGAAAAATAAAAGGGAGTAAATTCGAAATTATGAAATTAAACTAAGGAAAATAAATACAGTAAATTAAATACGAAGAAATATGAGATGAGACGTATAGCTTAGGTTTTGCTAGTATGCACTAATCCTTCTAATTCTTTCTATCAAATCTAGTTAATAAGGGAGATAATTAGCTCTCAGATATTTAGTCAGGATTCTAAATTCCCATACCTTAGACCTTGAGAGCGACTAAGGGGGCTACTGACACACCAGGAGGCTGGTTCAAATAGGGTTATCCTACGCCACTAGGGCCCTAAGCAATCAACTTCCATACATGGTGATAGTGATTAAATTATACCCTAATGACTATATAGTTAGAATTAGTGTTGTCAAGACCAATATACAATTGTTGTGGTGTTCTTATAGCATGCAGTAGCCAAACTATGGAGGCACATCTGTATAATAGATGCACGAAGAAACCAATAGTCATTCCGTGGAGCTCAACATTTGGGACGGCTGCAGCAGCCCGTGAGACGGTCACATCAGGGGGAGCAGCGGTGAACCGACAACAAGATTGGTAAATAAGAATATGACAGTGACAAGTTTGTTTGATTGGTTAAATTGGGATATGTTTTTGTGGCGTTATTTTGTGTGGTCCAGAAGGAAAGGAACGAGTTAGTTTTTAACAATGGGATTTTTCAAACGGTGGGGCTTTAATTAAAAAAGAAAAATAGGTAGCGACAGATTACCTCAAAGCTTGGAGAGCCTCCGAGGAAATGTATTAAGAATAAAAAGCATGTGGAATGGATCGGTTGTGTAAATCCAATCGCATTTTAAATCTTAACATGGATAGGAGCTACATTGAGAATCAAGAAAAAGGAGCAGGGGGTGTGATGAGGGACTCTGAGGGACTCTAAGGGTAAGTGGTTAAAAGGCTTTGCAATGAGCTAAAGATGTTCTTTAGTGGTGGTGGCAGAGCTTGCGGCAATATATGAGGGCTTGGTGATGGCGGTGGAGATGTGGATGAGAGAGATTAAGGTAGAAGTGGATTCGCAAAAGGCTATACAAGCATTACATCATGTAGATAGGGGGAGAGGGTCAACAGTATTTTGGATAGATGAGTTAAAAAGATTATGGGGAATAAATATTCCTTTAGGATCAAAGGTATATTTAGGGAGCTAAATCTTGCCTTGATTGGTTAGCACACTTGGGTTTAAAGCAAACAAATGTATACTTCATCTTCATTGACCTTCCCGATGGTATTTGGAGACCGCTCACGAGAGACATGTGAAAATGGAAGACGCCTAGGAGAGTTTTTACCTCAGATTTTGAGGTTTTGTTTAACATGTAAATGAGCTTTATTCCACGATTTTTGGATCCACATTGTAAGCAAAAAAATTATTCTTCCTTGTTAGTAGGACTACCCAAGACCAGCCTTGGTGTCCGTAAATAACTTATGTCATGTAACTTTAGTCTCTTCCTATTTTGTAAGTTATACACACAACTTTTATTCACTATTGAAAGAATATGGTGGGTTTTTTTCTCATTTGCATAATTCAAGGACCAATAAAAGCTTTTCACTAGAAATCAAGACGTTGTGATGGATTAGATGTCTAGAGCTTAAAAATAGTGTTGATGGAATTGGTGAGTGAAAGAATGCCTACAGATGAGAGTTTAGGGGAGAATGTGGATATAGTAAGATGAGTAGAATTGCATAGGAAAATGCAAAAATGAGAGGAAATAATTGACCTTCTTCGTCAAATTTATAGTAAAAGATCATTAGTTTGACTAAGATGAGTGTGTGACTGGGTGGGTTGAGTGTGAAGTAATAAAATCTAGTTTTTTAAGTTATGTTGAAGATGATGAACGTTGAGGCGGGGTGAGTGAAGAAGGTGAGTTTGAGTTTTTTTTTTCAAAAAAATTGTTTATAAAAAATCCAGTCTGATTTGTTGATGTGGCAAAATTGACCACGTGGCGCTGACATAGCGTCTAAGTGGCATTGACTAATCGTCAACTAATCGAAAAGGAAGAAAAAGACCAGCGTGTCACAAAAAATTAAACATCACACGTAACTTTTGAATATAATAATATAACTTTATTGTAATATACTGACTTTATTTTTTTGTCAATAATAAAACAAAGATATTACACAATAGTACTATTACAAAGATGATTAATGAAAAAATTGATGCGTCAATCAAAGAGAATTTACTCCAACGGGACAAGTCGGCATTAATTCTCGTACATCTTGCCAGTGCATCGACAAATGTATTGTGACTTCTAGGTATGTGATTAAACTTCCATTGTGTGCAGCGACCTAACCATTTCTCCAGCTCAAGTTTAAGTGGTTTAAGACTCCAATGGATGTCGGTCTTCCTAATAATGCCTTGAACAAGTTCAAGATTATCAGAGTAAAAAGAGAAACTCTAATGGATGAGATCTGCGACAGATCTCATGGCCAAATAACGGCACAAGCTTCCCCTTCCAAATTATTTCTCACTGAACATCTTTTAATAACTTTTCTTTTGACGATACCTTCCTTATTAATACCAATTTCCTCAACAGCCGACGGCTTACGTTCATTATTGGAAAAATAATCACACATCCAAATAAAATATGAATCATCAGTGAGAGCTGGGTTATCAAGTATTTCATTTTCTTTCACCTTCCGCGCAACATCATCTCCCCCCAACTTGTAAAATAGGGCCAAATAACCTGGAAATAAGATCTTTAGAATTATTAATCACATTATGGATGGACCATTTCTTGTTTTAGTGAAATCATTTCCTTCTTTCTTTCCAGATGTGCCAAATAGTAATGAAGATGAAAACCGTGATAAGCCTTCTATCTCACCCATTATTTACGAAACGATTAATAGTGGAGTTGAGGCAGTATGTAAATTTAATATTGGCGTCCTTATTAATTTTAATTAGCATCGGTGTAGATACCCAAACTTCCATACTAAAAGGATATTTAAGCAGCAATGTTCAAAATTTTCTACATTAAGTTCACACTATTCACACGTATCTTGATCCGTACACTTCTTTTTCTTCAGATATTTTTTTTGGTTGGAATGACATCATTACAAACCCTCTAATAAAAGTTCATGACCTTGGAAAAAACATTTGACTTCCCTATGATATTCCAAATGGAATTATTGTTAAATTCAGCAATAACTGCCTTTATTATAATAAATCGTATTTAGAAGTTTTTACGTAATAGAATAACTAGAATTATAGAGCAAATAAAAATAATCAATAAAAAATTGCTCTCTATTGATAAACCCAAAAACTAGCCGTTATCAGGCAAAATAGCTTCTCCCTTCAATCCAACACTGGAGGCTCCTCCGGACACAGTGACTATGCAAAAACCACGGCCGCCGAAAGGCGGAGACACCTTAATGGGCGATCGCTTGCCGGCCATTAATGAAGAAACGGAGTTTCCTCCGCTGGAAAGACAAGAGGCGCGGCAGGCCAAGAGAGCCCGACCAATTAACGGCGCTGGGGAGATTTCAATCGATCAACAGAATGCTCTGGCGCCTATTTCACGCACCAATCTTAATCCGATAAACCCACCTAAGAAAAATTCAGGTTGGCAATCTGCTCTTATGGGGAAAAATTATATTAATCCTCCTATTGTTGATGATAAGGAGGTCAGAATGATTAGAACTAATGGATTAGGCGAAACCCTTATTGCTTCAATTAGAGATGATGAAGCCATCCCCAATTGTGAATTTCCTCAGGTATTTAGAACTAAATATGAAATATTAGAAGGTATACAATTGTGGGAGAACACAGTAGTCGTAAGGTTATTGGGTTCTAAGGTAAGTTATGGATATCTAGTGTCTAAGCTGTAACCAATTTGGAACCCAAAAGGGTTATTCGAACTTATTGATGTAGGCTACGGATATTTCATGGTAAAATTCGCTAGTAAGGATGACTTTGAGTTTGCTCTAGATGGGGGACCTTGGATGATATTTGATCACTATTTAGTGGTGAGGGAATGGATCCCCGAGTTTAAGCCCCAATCTGATTCGATTACTACCACTACAGCTTGGGTTAGGATCTCGAACATTGGGATGCAAAATTACACGGCGCAGAATTTGAGAAAGATGGGTAATATAATAGGAAAAACCATTAGGATAGACCCGTTGACAAAGGCTAGAAGAAAAGGAAATTATGCGCGTCTCGCGGTTGAGTTGGACTTGGGGAAACCGTTGGCACCTAAGATACATATTGGCGGCGAGATTTTCTTGGTGGAGTATGAAGGCCTCCATCTTGTTTGGTTTGATTGCGGAAAATTCGGACACCAAAAGGATAAATGTAAGGGAAGTGCTAGCTCGTCGACAGGTATGGTAGTTGTGGAGGTGAGCAATACTGGTGACTTGGACACGAATAGGACTGAGGGACAGGATGGTAAGTCTACTTATGGCGAGTGGATGGTTGTTAAGAGGAATAACCCAGGAAATAATAGGAATGTAAATGGAATGTCGAATGGGAATAAGAGTGGGTGGAGTGGTGAGTTTGGGACAAGGTTTGATGTGTTGGGTGCTACTAGGGGCGGACTTATGGGGAATGAAACGAGTGGTAAAGGTACTGATGCGAATTGGGCTTCATCAAGTTTAATAGGGAAGGCAAAACGGGCTAATAACTCAGGAGCCTTTAATAGGAATAAATTAAAGTCAGGAGGCGGACATAAGGTCGTGTTAAATCCGGACTTTGTGACGTGGAAGCAACGGGAAGCAGCTCCCAAGGTATTTAGTTTCGCGGCTAAGTTGGGAGTGGAAGTTGATGCGGAATCTGGGGAGGTTCTTGAAATTGAGCAGAATAAAAAGAAATGGGAAATAGGTTGCTGGTGTGGAAGGACTGAGCGCCGCTAGACCTGTTGTGGGTCCCTTGTGCATTCGTGATGTTGAGCAATTGGGGCAAGATGAGGGCGAAATAGAGGGGAGTAGAGTAACAGAAAAAAAATGAGCAACAGTAATTAATTGTTGGATGGGGTTACAGCCTCGGACCACACCAGGGACCGAAGTGCAAATTCGGAAACTTGGGGACCTGCAGCAAAAAATTGGGTGACCACCTCTAGGGGCGCTGCTGCTTGCGTGGACTTGGAGGAGGATTTAATTCTTCCACCTCAGTTCAGCAGGGGCGACAACTCAGAGGGTCTTCACAACGGAATATTCCCTCCTCTTGACCCAGGTGAGGGCGAGGTCAGTTGTGTTCCGGAAACGCAAATGGAACAAAGGGATTATGATGAGCTGATGGAAGTAGTTCCAGAGACGGCGGAGAAGGCGGACCAGGTATCGTCTTAACCTCTTTGTTTTTTGGGACTAATTCGGTTTTTTTGTTTTTTCCATGTGTATTAACAGCAGGTATAGTGGGAGTTGGGATGGACTTTCCCAACCTCTTAACGTGTTAGTATGGAATTGCCATGGTGCGGCAGCTACCAATTTTCAAAGAGTGGTACGAGAAATGATAAGAGTTCACCAAGTGTGGCTAACAATAATTGTTGAACCAAGAGTTAGCGGATCTAACGCGGACGGTATAATTCGTGGTTTAGGCAAGGCAAATTCTTTGAGAGTGGAAGCGGAAAATTTTAAAGGTGGAATTTGGATGCTATGGAATGACTCGGAGATTGGGATTCGTGTCCTTTCAGCAGAAAACATGTAATAAATATTGAAGTTTTTAGAGATAATTGTGTGCCTTGGTTTCTTTCTGCAGTTTATGCATGGCCCAAGGCGAAGGACAGGGAACCCTTATGGGAGGCGCATCACCAGGCCTTTAGTATGGTTGACACTCCGTGGTTAGTGGTAGGGGACTTCAATCAAGTAGGTAATGAGGAGGTTAAAAAGGGGGGTGTGACCGACGTTACCCGTAGGATGGAGCAATTCGAAGAATGGAGGGAAAGTTGTGATTTAATGGATTCGTGGGACCAAGGTTTACATGGTGTGATTCTTGGAATACAGGTCAAAGGATTTTTCGTAGACTAGATAGAGCATATGGGAATACGGGGTTGCTATCTCTCTCTTTCCGTCTGCAAAGGTAATACATTTAGATCGGCGGCATTCGGACCATGCTCTGATCCTTGTTCAACTTACTCCGAGAGTTCAGAGACCGCCTCCGCGTTTCCGTTTTGAATCGGCATGGTGTTTACACAAAAACTTTAAAACAGATGTCCAAGAGAAATGGGTAACCTCTAGCGAGGAGTTGGGTGATAGGCTAGAAAAGATGAAAGAGCATTTTTTGGATTGGAAGATGAGGGTCTTTGGGGACGTCAATAAGAAGAAGAAGAGTTTGTTGGCGAGACTCAAGGGCATTCAGATTTCATTGCAGCGTGAGTATAATTCTTCATTGATTAGTCTTGAAAAGCAGCTCAGAGGAGAGTATCTTAGCGTATTGGCCGAAGAGGAGCATATGTGGTTACAACGTTCGAAGGAGACCTGGATTCGGTCAGGTAACAGAAATACGAGGTTTTATCATTTGGCTACCATGAAAAAGCAGAAGTCCACAAGGATACTTAGGTTGAAAAATGCGGCTGGGGAATAGGTAGAAGATGAACCAGACCTTGGCAATTTGGTTAGAACGTTCTATGTGGAGTTGTATTCGGAGAATAGAAGATTAGTGGGTCCTTTTGCATTGCCACACGGTAGTAGCTTAGGGGTAGCAGAAAGAGATTTGTTAGCGGAAGAGTTTACGGATGAAGAAATTCGAGTAGCGGTGTTTCAATCTAATCCGAATAAGGCAGCGGGTCTGGATGGTATAGCGGCCTCCTTTTATCAGAAATGTTGAGAAGTCGTTGGGAGGGACATTTGCAAGATGGTTCGAGAGTCTATACGGGATGGTAGAGTTTCAACTAAGCTTAATGGAACGTTGATTCACTTAATACCGAAAGTCACGGATCCGGATGTAGTTGGGGAACTTCGTCCTATTAGTCTTATTAATGTGCCGATTAAAGTAGTGATGAAGGCGATGGTTAATCGTGTGAGACCGATGTTAGCGGAACAGATTAGGCCTAATCAAAGTAATTTTCTACCGAGCAGGTCCACTATCAATAACATAGTTCTTGTGCAAGAGATAGACCACAGAATGCAAAAGCTTACATCGAAAGTGGGGTTTATGGCTATTAAAATCGACTTAGCAAAGGCGTATGATAAGCTGAGTTGGAGGTTCATCGAGGATACTATTGAGTACTTTGGGTTTCCGGCGTCTTGGACTTGTCTAATAATGAATACGATGGAAGCGAATAGGATGCGTGTATTGTGGAACGAGGAGCAGCTAGAGGAGTTCACCCCTCAAAGGGGCATACGGCGGGGAGATCCTCTGTCCCCTTACATTTTTGTTCTTTGTATTGAAAGATTATCTCATCTTATTTAGGGACTTTGTGATGGAAATGAGTGGTCGCCCATTCACATCCATCGGCAAGGTCCCCTTATATCTCATGTGTTTTTTGCAGATGATCTCATGCTCTTTGCGGAGGCGAATGATCGGCAAATTGATCTAATCAAGGAGGTATTTAGGGTGTTTTGTGACGAGGCAGGACAGACAGTGAGTGAGGAGAAATCGATCATATATTTTTCGAGGAATGTGGATGAGGAAAGGGCTATGGAATTGGCTAGGAGAAGTGGGTTCACGCGTAGTGAGTCTTTGGGCTATTATCTGGGCACACCGATTCGCTCGCAAAGGTTACCGCGTGGTTTTTTCCGTCGGGTGATAGCGAATATGAAAAGCAAATTACCCAATTGGAAGATCCAAAATCTCTCTATGGCCGGTAGAATCACGTTGGCTCAGGCGGTTCTTTCGGCTATACCAACTTATTTGATGCAAACTATGAAGTTCCCGGTCTATGTTTGTGATGAGATTGATAGGGTCGTAAGGGATTTTATATGGGGGTCTTCGGAGGAGGGTAGGAAAATCCATTGGTTGGCTTGGGATAAGCTTTGTCGTCCGAAGAAGTTTGGTGGTTTGGGTCTACGTAATGCACGTGATTACAATAAGGTGTTGTTAGCTAAGTTGGGGTGGAAAGTATTGCATAAGGACTCGGCTTTATGGGTAGAGGCTTTGGGTCAGAAGTATTTATGTGACGGGATGCTGGATCATGCAATAAAGCCAGCTGATTCGAGGATGGTTAAAAATATTCTAGTTGGCTGTGATATACTTAGGAGTGGCGTTATACAGGAGGGTCATGGCGAGGAACGGTTTTACAAGTGGAATCATGAGGCTTCTGGTTTGTTTTCCGTGAGGTCAGATTATGGGCTGATGGCGCAAGAATTTAATTCGCCGAATTTTGATTGGAATCGGGTGTGGAAGCTTAAATGTCCACAAACGGTTAAAGTCTTACTTTGGCGGGCGGTATGGGAGCGGCTCCCTACCCGAGGGAATTTAATGGCGAGGGGCGTGATAGAGGGTTCGTTGTATAGTGGATGTGGGAAAGTAGCAGAGACAGCAGCTCATGTCTTTCAAAGTTGCAGCAGGTATAAGGACGTTATTAAATATTGCACAGGGACCTATGTGCAAATATTGGAAGAAAACAGTAACTTGGCGCTGGAAGTTGGGGGAGGTTCTGCAACTTTTTCTGGGCCTGTTTTGGGTCTTGAGGAGCTTGGAACTGGTTTGAGATGGGGCTTCGAGCCTAACGCTAATAGGGGACCTGGACCGCAGCCTCGGAGAGGCGGTTCAGCAGCCTCCATTGGTGGACAGCAGGGGGTCTCGGCAGCAGGCTTGGGGACTCGGGGATACATCAGAACAGGTTCGAATGGTGGGACTGTACATTGTCAAGGTCGGAGTTACTTTGTGGCATTGAGAGAAAAATTTGGACAGCCGCGATGGTCTGTACAATTTGGACAGATCGAAACACCAGGCTCTTCGATAGCTCGGCAAGAGAAAAGTCCGTATCTGAGCTAAAAACCATTGCTAAAAGCATGGCAAGTGACTATATCAGAGCGTGGGGAGCGGAAAAGGATGGAGGCTTAATCGTGTCTTCTCGTAGTACATTAGTTAAGTGGTTAAAGCCAGAAATTGGGGTGAAGCTCAACGTAGATGGCTCATTTGACAGTGGTAGGAGAATTGCGGGAGTGGGTGGAGTTTTTCGGAATAAAGAAGGGGAATATTTGAGTGGTTTTGCGGGCAGGTGCGCGGCGGCTTCATCCCTAGAAGCGGAGGCTTTTGCGTTACATTTTGGACTCCAAATGACACTTAATAGAGGGGAGACGCCACTTACTATCGAAACCGACTCGAGTGAGTATGAAATTCTGAAAGCGTGCCAAGATATTTTAGTTAATAATAACAGTTTTGAGCTTGTTTGGAACTACCGGGAGGCGAATAGGTGTGCGGATTGGATGGCGAAGTTTGGTATGACTGGTACGGCTGAGCCGGAAGCACATAGGGACCCTCCGGATGGACTTTGGCGCCTCCTAACCCGCGATCGATGCGGTTGGGCGGTACCTAGGACAGTCATTATTGATCAATAATCTATTTTAGGAAGTTTTCTTCCAGGTCTTTCGACCTCCATTGTAACAAAAAAAAAAAAATTATAGAGCAAATATTTATACGCCAAGTGCCACATTAGGATTGGATGTATACGCCCAAGTTTCCCAACGTTAAAACAGGTGAACTATTGGACTAAGATTCTGTATTAGTCAAACCTTTAAGATTGGTTAACTCAAAAGAATAATGGAATTTTTGTATAGTAAAGCTGTACAGGACAAAATTCCTATTCTAGCATTAACTAGAAATATCAAGACTATTGTATATCTATAGACGTGTAGCTCATCTAGGAATTACTAACATAACCTACACTACTATTTAATCGATTTTTTTCACCCTCCATTGTCCAGCTCCACATCAATACTAGGGCTGAGCATCATTTTGGGTTTGGGTAATGGGGATAAAAAAGGGGATAAAAAAAGGGAGATAATGGGTATTTTTAACATTGGCCCAAGGTTAACTTGGGCCTACCATTTAATTAATTGGACCCGTCCAAATACCACCGGGCCTCTCTTTGCCTTCATAACATCGGGTTGGACCCGACCAACCCGACACTGTTCATTTATAAAAAAAAAAAAAAAAATACAAAACGTTGAATCAGATCTAATTGATTCATTTCCTTTCTCGGCTTCTCTTATACGCTACTTTACTCCTCTTTCTACTTCTATGACGAAAAGGCGAACCCTACCTAAGCCATCAAATCTCTCTATCCTTCTGAGTTCTGATCTTCACCCTAAATCTATATGCCTATATCTTGTACTATATTATTAATCTTCTTATCTTCTCTGCCGATTACACCTTAACCATGGTTCAATATTTATTGAAGCCGCGTTTGTTGTTGGGTTCGAGAGCTTTCATTTAATGTGGCCTGAAAAACTCCTCTTTAAGGTCTGATGTAGCCCTTATTTATCCTTTCAATAACGTGTTGCCTTATTCTCAATTGATTAGCTATGGGTTTTTGCCTATATATTGGGGGTTTTCAGAACTAGCAAAGGCACACAATATCAAAGGTATTTCTATATTCTCTTCTCAATCTATTTCTAATTTTCTATTTCTTTTTCTGTGATGTTAAAGACTCGTATTTAATCAATTTGTATATATTATAATTTAGCATTTTATTATATAATTGTTGACTTTGTGAGCTATATTTAAATGTTTAAGTAATTTGTACTCTTGTTTTGAAATAAAAAATGTGCATCTAACTGATTTGACAATATGATTGAGTCGATGTGCCGCCCAATTGAAACAAATGAATTAATTAAATTAGCTGTTGGAGATATTAACTAGATTTTATATCAATATGATTAGCTTCATTACAAGTTACATACATATGTCAGGTAGAGCAAACGTGTCTCATTCATATTCACGGCCAGGTTATCAACAATGGGGTGTATTCACTCAAAGAATCATAGGTTATGGAGAACCCACTCTTCTGGCTTCTGAG
The DNA here is from genome assembly GCA_029959085.1 of Nemophila menziesii. NCBI lineage: Eukaryota > Viridiplantae > Streptophyta > Magnoliopsida > Boraginales > Hydrophyllaceae > Nemophila > Nemophila menziesii. The sequence goes on from JARWIR010000128.1 coordinate 60,619, forward strand.
ACACCACGTGAGTATCATATATAGAATTTCTTGTAACGCTTAACAATTATACAATTTTAATATTATCACGCAGCTACTGTAAAAGAAGTAGAGTCATTATAGAGTTGAAGAACTTGAGGCTGAATTTGGTAATTTGAAATCTATTTACTTCATTCTTACTTAATATATGAAATATACTAACATTCTGACTTGTGTATTTTAGGTGCATTTGACATTACACCACTTGAAAATGTTGGATAAAATAGTAAAGTAACAGATTATTTTGGGTAAGCTAAGCCCTTACCTTATTATCATTGTGTTTTACATAAACATGTATTGGTAGCCGCCTTTTGTAGTGAGTTGCCTACGTGTTTAAAACACAATCCGGTGATGAGGTATAGTTGTTTTTCTGGAAATCCCGTGCTATTTTCCAACTATATCTGAGGCCAATGAAATTGTTTATAACACGAGGCCTATGATGATCTACTCAATTATAAGCTATTCAATTCCAGCCTATGATGACACTGTTCTGAGGCTTAAGGGTTAAAGACTTAATATGTTTAACTTAGTAACTTACTGATATATTTAGGAATGCTTTTAAGTAACAGGAAATTGGAATTGGAATGCTCAAGGAAGTGATTGTGATGAATTTGAAGTCGAAACTTTTGATTATGTTTGAATGTGTTGTAATATTTTTAATGAATTTGATTGTGTTGTAATATTTTGGAAGAATTTCATTTAGTTATACCTTTTATTTTGTGAATCTGAGTAATTCAAGTGATTAAATTGCAATTTGTAATAGTTAAGTTGTAATATTTTGTGAATCAGGGAGTATTTTGTGATTTAAGTCAATTATATGGGAGTAAATTGCAATTTCTATTAAATTTTAAGCTTTAAATTATAATTACTTTGCTGATTTACAGGTGCAATTACCATAGGGTAAACCCAGGGTTAACCCGGGGTAACCCGTGTTTGGGTAACCCGAGGGTAGGGTAAAATTTAACCCTACCCTTACCCTTGGCAAAACCTAGACCCGGCTAATCTACCCTACCCTTACCCTAGACCCCAACCCGGGGTAAACCCGGCCCGTGCTCACCCCTAATCAATACTAGCTAATAAGAGTTGCAATTGACCCACAAACCACCATCTCCTCTTCCGTATCTCTCTCATCAATATTGCTTCTAATCGTGATCCAACTCTCGTCCGATGTCCACTTTGCATTTCCTGAGTTAAATGACAGTATTTTCATCCTCTCACATTGAAAATCTGATACCACCCTTGTCTGGATCATCTCGCAAAAAAATCCCGGTTCTTCACCAGTTTTCCAAATCCCTTGATCAAGAATACTAGTTGGAGTAAATGAAAAGAAATCTTGCTTTTCGTTTGCACTGACTTTTAGAATAAAGGGATGTTGCAAAAGTTGTTTAGCCACCCATCGTTCTTTTGGATCTCTTTTTAAGCACTTACTCAAGAAATCCTTTCCTTGATCAGAAAGGGAAACTGGGAATTTAGGTAATTCACCGGAAAATGCTATTTTGTACATCACTGATGCTGGTGTTTCCACATTAGGCCACGGTGAACCACCAGTTGCCATTTCGATAATAGTGCAACCTAGTGCCCATATATCAGCCGGAAAACCTTGATCCTCTCCACGAGCCACCTCTGGGGCCATGAACATCGGTGTACCACCAATTTGATGATCCCCTGAGTTTAGTCGTTTGGAAGACCCAAAGTCACATATTTTGACACCACTCTCCGCTAATAAAATATTACTTCCTTTAATATCACAGTGTACTATGTCACTTGAATGCAAATACTCTAATCCTTGTACAAGTTGTCTTGTGTAATAACTAATCATGGATTCTTTTAGTTGACCTCCAAGCTTGTGAATTGCATCGGTTAGCGTGCCTCCAGGAACATACTCCATCATAATATTGAACATGAGCGTGTTGTTTTTCTCGTTTGTTATATCGTACCCTTTGTAAGCAACTATATGCGGTGAATCCAAGGTGGACATAATTTTTTGCTCTCTTTGCAAGAACTCATGCTGTGAAATTTCAGCAGATTTCACGGCAAAAACTTCACCTGAACTATGCGAGAGAGCAATTGAGACGGTAGCCGAAGCGCCGTGGCCTATGCTGTGACCTCTGCTCCAGTTCATATTTGAGAGAATCTAGTATAGTATGTTATTTGAAATATTGTTTAGTGGGTTTATATATAGCGTGAAAGTAATGTCCAAATTTAGTTGGGTAGGGGAAGGTTCAATAGGTGTCTTTCATTTATTTCCTACTCGGTTAAGTTGACCATTCCTTCAACGGCAAATATTACAAACGTGGCAAAAGTTAAGTGGGGGTTGGGGCATATTTTTTTTAAAAAGGTTGGATAGTTTTTTTTTCTTAATCGATAAAAAGGTTAGATAGTAGGTTGGGGAAGGTAAATGCTTTAGAATTTAATTAGATGGTTATCCGGTTTGTTAACGGTTGATACAAGGAGATGAGAATAATCTTAATAATGATCTAATGAAAAAATAAAGCAATTCACGCTAAAAGTTGGTTAGTTGACCTTTGAACCCACTAATTTTTTTATATATATTTAAGAGTTTATTTTGATTTGGATAATATTCGATTTTAAAACCTTTTTATCACAAAAGTATTCTAATCTAATCATTAGAATAACTATTGAATCTTGAATGGAGGGCCGTCCCTGACATTTTGGGGGCCTGAAGCGCTCACAAAATGGTGCCTTCGACATAATTAAAAGAGTAATGCCAGATATCACCCCAAATCAAATCACCTTTTTATCCGAGGATATAACTAATAGAGCGATATAACTGATTGATCCTGAAAAAATAGTTAAGAGGATTAAAGAAGGAGATTACCAGGTTAGTTCTTTCAATTGCAATTCATACATTCTAGATTGAAATGAACAACATAGCATTTAATCACCAAATTCTGAATGAAGATGAAATATTTGGTAACATTTCCACTTATCTGGTTGAGAACTTGATAAAGTTGAGTGCTTTTGGATCGGAGAAGATAGCGGATATGGAGAGCCATTAGAAACCTACGGGGTTTAGGTCGTCGGGAGAGAAAGAGACTTTCTGAAGTTGCGTTGTTCGAAAAATGAAACCTTTAGAGTTAGATGTTGTTTATTTAATTGCTAATACGATGTCGTTTTTCTGTTAGCTGATTAGAATTGGTTTAGTGGGTTGGACTATTTCTAGTTATTCGGCAAAAAAAGTTTAGTAAGCTTAGTTGTTGGGTGTTGGCTTGATATATTATGTAATGTAAATTATTTGAATTTTAAATTATACAAAATAGCTGACTTGTTTTAAGAAAATATATTCTAAAATGAATGATGTTTTTTTTGTGCGTAGGTGATCTGGGCCAGTTTGCGTGCACCACGACTAATACCACAGGGATATACACGTCTCCCTATGTATATTCTCAGATAAATCAGAACTAGGTAACCCATGTTCAGTTTGGGGTTTGAACCTTGTATCTCTCACTTCACACCTGTTAGGGAGGGAATTTGAACCTTGTACTTTTCCTTTAATTGTTGAAGAAATAGCAAGGCTCTGACTAGTTGAAAAATGAATAATGTTAATTGTAAGTTGGAGTATAGAACGAACATTAAAACAACTTTAAATATATTACTTTTTAGTATAATGGTAGATGTCAAAATATTTTTCTATTTTTTATTTATATTTTTTGAGAAAATATTCTTATCTCATATGAGAGATATGGTAGATCTAGAGGATAGTCAAAACTCTACTCAACTTGATTTATTTGTCTTTTTACGGGTATATCACGACTTTGAAAATAAATTTGGTAATTTTTGTTAAAATTGTAAAGTGGATTCAGCCAACTGAAATGGTTGATTATATGAAGGGTCAATTATGATATGAGGCTTATGGATATATGAGTTTCTTTTATAAGGCCTTTTGTAAGCAGCTGGTTACAACACACACAAAAAACTATATCTTCTCTTCCCCCTTTAATTACAGAGAAACCAAAAAACCTAACCCCCAACCCTATTAAGAAATCAAACCCCCCTACTCTCTTTCCTCTCCGCTCTCCCTCACCCTATCTCTAAACAACAAAAACGTTGGGCTCACCTTCCCTCGCCACCATCACCATCACCATCCTTCTCCCTCACCCTCTCTATGAACAAGAAAACCTCCATTTATCTGCACAATAACCGACACCATTTCTCTGCACAAGATTTGAGGCCACCTTCACACCAGATCCATCTGCTCACCATCACCATCTTCACACCAGATTCGACGCCACCTTCACACCATCTGCACAAGAACCGACGCCACATTCAGCACCACCATCTTCATCGACACCACCATCGCCATCCAACACCGCCGACACAATCGTGGCCCATTCTCCACCATAAAGAAACTTGATCTAACATCCAAGCCTTACCTTCATCTTGCCGCTCTCCTGCACACAAAACTCGACCAGGAAACTGCTGGATCTTTGCCTAGAATCCATGGACACTTTCACGCCTCCGTTCGTGAGATCCCTTCGCCTACTTCACGCCTCCATTCGTGGACCCATTCTCTTCACCGTTCGTTAGCGTGTTTCATTGTTTTTTTGTTCATTACTTTGCATGAAAACCCAACGGTGGTACAACCCCATTTGGGACAGTGGTACAACCCATAAGGCACGGTGGTACATCCCCATCATCTACCATCTCTCATCCATCTCATATCTGACAATTCTCCACTGTATCACCTTCGAACCAAGCCGCGTTGCTTGACAAGAAAACCACCGCCCTTCGAGCCCATTCTCCACCATTCCCGATTTGGACCAATTCCCTATGATGGACATTTTTTTGTTTCCAGATCCATCGAGTCAAGTGTCAAGAGTTTTGTTTTTGGTCTTTGATCCAGTAATGCGAGTGTGAAGGATGTTGTTTAATGAGTTTGGGATATGAAGATTTTTATTTTTATTTATGTTCATTATGGGCGTAGCCCCATAACAATTTTGAGTGGTGATGTTATTGGGGCATGGGTACAACCCACTTCATAATGGTCGAGAGGGGTCCGTACTCATCGAGCTAATGGCCGAGATGGGGTCGAACCCATATGGACTTTTAAATGGACGATTACGAATAATGACTTAATAAAATGTAATAAACGAATTAATAAAAGTTGTAGAAAACGACACGAGTCCGTACCTATCAAGGTGTTTTTTCCAAACATGGGTGATAGTATTCTTTGTGGGGCTGTACCCACCAGAATAGGAAAAAGACAATTTTTTCAGCCTAAGTAAAGAATATAAAAATTGAAAATGCAACCAGAAAATTAGAAATTAACCTTATATAGTAAAATTTATTAGTTAAGCCTTAGATTATGAAGTTGTTAAATTCTTTACTTTCAGATTGTATTTTACTCTATATAGGAAATGTGTACATATTTTTTTTTATTCTACAAATGGGTACTTACACACTTAGAACTTAAATTACTTTATTAAAATTTGTCTTTTTTTTGAGTACATGAGAGAGCCACTTTGGACTTGGAGTCATTTTGACTCCAACGAGATTCGATCCCAGGACCTCTTGGTCTCTGCGGAGTAGCCTAACTACTAGGCCAATTATCAATCTCAAAATTTGTCTTTATTACTAGGGACTAATTTTAATTAAAAAAAGTGCAAAAGAAACGAATAATGATTTTCTCTTCAATCACCCATAATTGTTTTACTTTTATGAGGTTTGTGATCCCTTAGCAAAGATCTGATGGGGTCGGTCATGAATTGCGTGCCCTTTCACTACTTTTTTTTTGTTCAAATGCCCTTTCACTACTCAAAGGTTTGTAACTTTTAGCTTATATGTGTATGGAGAAATTTTTGTGATTCACTCATTTTCTAACATGTGTCTTTTTTTTTGTCATAAACATGTGTCTATTTATCCATTCCCATACACATATGTGCCTTGCAAGTATATTCAGCTTAATAAGTAGCCAGCCATCTACGTATACATTCAACTAACTAATAAACTGAGTATAATTGAAATTTTAGGGACAAAATCTCAGATGATCCAAGAATCTACGCATAACTCCTGAATTTTAAAATACTATTAAAATGTATTTTATGATTTTAAACGTTAGACTACTTATCGCAGAGGGTATTGATGACATTTTCATTAACAACGACATGAAATAGTCACTAATGAGTAGAGACCGTCGTAAAAAAAATACAAATATAATAATAATACAAGACCCAAAAATATTAGGGGTTGATTTTTGTTATTTTCTTATAATAAAATATAAAATTAATACTTAAGAAACTCTTTAAGTTAGAATTAATTTTTCTTCATCATAATTATTATTTCCTTTTCTATAAAAAAAACATTATATATTTTACTTTTTTTTTATTTAAAAAAACAGTTTGAATTATAAAAAACTTTCCAGAACTCAAATTTAAATTATAAAAAAATTCCTAATACTAAGATTTTGAATTTGAAACAGACTCAAAATATCTTAAAAAAATATATAAAACAATGTATTTTATAAGATAGTGAACAAAGTTACAAGAATTTATTAAGCATTAACCTAATATATATTTACAAAAATTGGTAAAACAAACTCATATAAAAGATTGATATATCCACACAATGTATTCTTTTTTGTTTGGTTAGCCGGCTAGAACATATTACATTTCAAATTTATCTGATCCCAAGTCTACCAAAGTCCTGCACCAACGAGTGGTTCTGGTGATGATCATGGTGTCGAAGCCTAGCATTACGTGCGGCTCTGTCAGCCCATCCGTTAAGGCGTCTCGGGAGATGTCTGAAGGTAGGGGTGTGCATCGGGTTAGAAAACCCGCATAACCCGACCAACCCGATTACACTAACCCGAAATAATACGGGTTAGTTTTCTATTGGGTGGGTTGCGGTTTACATTTTAGAAAAAGTATACATTTTTTGCGGGTTGCGGATTTTAAACTTGAAACTCGCAAACCCGCATATACTCGATTACCATGTAATATAAATTATTAGAAAAAATTGTATTGCTCATTTTATTCAAATAAATTTGTATGGTCATGTGATTCTCATTTTATATTTCTTTTTTTATTCCTTTCCTTCTAAATTTTTTAAATACCTTGGTATTTCAAATATATTTTTTCATATGAATCTGTTTTCATTTCAATTATGATATTATCTTAATATTTTGTTTAATTTATATTTATATTTTTCTAAGATCTCATTTTATATTTTTTAAATCAGAGATGATTTAAAATGTATATGAGTATTATAAACTATATTTTTTGTTGCAACATGCATTTGTAATATAATCCTACCGAATGATTATGAATACAATTTCGGCTCATTTATTAAACTAAATCACCCGCACCCGCAACCCGCTCAACCCGAAACTCAATGGTTTATATAATGGATTGGGCGGGTGCGGGTCTCATTTTTCAAAACCCGCACAACAACGGGCGGTTTGTGGGTTGAGTATTTTTCATCCAAAACCGACCCGCGCACACCCCTATCTGAAGGACATCTGTCCATAGGATTCGGCGATGTGCCGAATCTGCCCAACGTACGGCCTAATCTTCCACCATGTTGCTGGCCTCTGCTGGATATCTTGGATAACTTCAAGGTTGTCTGGGTAGATTAGGATCTTCCAACCTGTCTCTTGATATGCCATTTTAGTTGTTTCATGTACCGCCATTACTTCAGCCTCAGTTGTTGAGTTTGCCCATATGGGTGCTGAGAATACGTGTCGATTTCAGGATCTACAGTCTCTTCGAACTATACGATTCCACTGTGCGACGTTGTTGATTTAAATGAGGCATCACACGTGTAGATTACTTGTATCTCCGGTGGAACTGCTGGGGACTCGGTCTCCTGAGTTCTCTGTTCCTCATTTTCTTGTAATGTGGGTTGATCTTGGGCCCGCTCCTGTCCAAAAAGGTCAGTCATAGTTACGTGAGTTAAATATAAAACCGTGTTAACGTTTGGTGTCCCTGTTTCATGTAAATAGTTTATTTTTCAGTTTCCAAATGTTCCATAATAATAGTAAAATGTATGTCGTCACAGTTTGTTGGTCCCAGATGGCTTTATCAATATTATCGAGTATTTTCATAATCCAGTCGCCCATATTACCGGGCTCCTCTTCCGAAATTCGTATCTGGACTGCTGAACCTGCCTAGACCTGTTTACAGAATGTACAAGTTAGTAGTAAATGTGAAACTGTTTTCGTTGTCTCCCCGCACCATGTACAATGAGAATTGTCACTGCTTTTTTTGTGGAATAAGTTTAGCTTGGTTGGGAGGATGTCCCAACAAGCTTTCCAAACAAAGTTGTGAACTTTTGCGGGTACGTTTGATTTCCCAACTGTTGTCCATAGTCTTGATTCCCATATATTTGCTTGTGCTGAAGATTGTGTACTCCTCCCTAAGTGTTCCTTTGTTAATGTAGCGTACCCTGATTTGGTAGTATATGTTCCATTCTTGGTGTAAGGCCACAAAAAGGTGTCTTGTGCAGCTCTGTCCAATATTGGTATTCTGTAAATCTCTTCTTTAGCCGGCTCTAGCAGATTGGAATCAATTAGATCCCGATTCCAGCTGTTATCCTCCGAGTGCATTAATTGGTCAACCATCTCCAGTGCCGAATCTGTCGGTTTATCTTTAATTATTCTAGACATAAGACATTTGTCGTCCCAAATTTTTGTGTTTTCCCCGCTTCCTATCTGAATGATACCATGTTCAAATAATAGATCCCTTCCTTCGATCAAACTTGTCCATGACCAGGATCGGTTCTGTCTGAGCTTGACCTGTAGAAAGTCTTGATGTGGAAAATATATACCTTTCAGTAATCTGGCGGCCAACGAGTTAGGATGTTGTATAAGTCTCCAAGCCTGTCGTCCCAGCAAGGCAGTATTAGCTCGCTTTAAATCTCGAAATCCATCCCCCCAATCATCTTAGCTAACGTCATTTTTTCCCATTCCATCCAATGTATTCGTCTACGTTCCAGCGAGTTCCACCAGAATCGCGCCATAATCGTCGTTAGTATCCTGCAAAAAGCAAGTAGAAAGGAAAAAATAGGCATAGCATATGTTGGTATTGCTTGTAAATCTGCCTTTATTAGAACTTCTCGGCCGCCTTCTGAAAGTAATTTAGCCACCCAGCCTTGTGCTTTATTAAAAACTTTATCCGCAATCCATTGCAACGTATCAATTTTTGAACGTTTATAACATAGTGGTATTCCAAGGTACTTTCCTAAGTCATTCGCTTCCTGTATATGTAGTGCACTTGTTACCTGTTGTCTTAGTGTATCCGGTGTTTGTTTGCTAAAAGTGATAGCTGATTTTTGAAAGTTCACCCTTTGGATCGATCCTCTGCAGAATAAGTCAATACATTCCTGCAGCTCTTGAATATCCTGTCCATCAAGAGAAACAAATAAAAGGGAATCATCGGCAAAAAGAAGGTGAGATATTATCCGACAATTATGTGTGATGTGAATTCCTTTGATAAGACCTACTTCCACTTTATGTTCAATAAGTGTGATAAGAGATTCCGTAAGCAAAGAAAATAAAAGAGGGGAAAGTGGATTTCCCTGCCTAAGACCCCTTCCCGGTGTAAACTGTGGTAGACGTTCCCCATTAAAATTAAGTTGAAAAGTAACCGTGGAGATATAGTTCCATATCCAATCCACCCATTTTGTTGCAAAACCCATCTTTTCCAATAGTATCCTCAAGAACTCCCATTTCACCTGGTCATAGGCTTTTGCCATGTCCAGGTTGATTGCTCCAAGGTGTGCTTGATGTTTCAACTTACGCTTCATAAAGAACGAGATTTCCTGCGCTATTAATATATTGTTCTGAATAGCTCTCCCTTTAATGAAGGTTGTTTGTGTAGGTGATGTAATCAAATTCATGAGTTTCTGTAATCTAGTAGCCAAAAATTTTGAAATTATTTTGTATATGAAGTTTACGCACGAGATGGGTCTATAGTCCCCCACCCCTATCTGAATGTCCCACTTTGGTATCAAGGTTATTAACGTTTCGTTCAATGTAGTGAGCGATGTGTTGTGTACAAAGAAGTACAAGACCATCTGATATACATCAAGTTTGATGATTGGCCAGTATTCGTGAAAGAATTTTACCCGTTAGTCCATCCGGTCCTGGTGCTTTCCCAGGATACATGTCAAACACCGCCTCTTCAACTTCCTTAAACTCCGGTGTAGCGGTCAGCGCTTCATTCATTTGTTGTGTAACTCTAGGTATAATGTCTCACAAGGCATCAGTGCACAAGGGTTCCTCCTTTCTGCTTAATAATTCTTGATAATAGTTATTGAATTGTGATTTAATATTCGTTTCATCGTGAACCCATTCGCCTGTTGGAGATTGAATTGCCGTGATCCTGTTCCCATTTCTTCGTTGAGCTACCATAGCAAAGAAGAGTTTAGTGTTCTTATCCCCGTACAGTATCCATTGCTGGCGTGACCTGTTAAACCAATAGATCTCTTCACATTTCCAAAAATATTTTATTTGGTCTCGCAAGTCCTCTTCTTGGCGTCTCAAATCCGCCGTGCTTGGTTGATTTGTGACCACCGTCAATTGTTTCTCCAACTCTATAATCCTTTTCTTGTTGTTCGGGAATGCTGTTTTGCTCCAGTTTGTAAGTGACGTTGTAGTACTTTTTCTTTTGATTGGAATATTCTGGACTGTAGTAGATTCAAGTTGTATACCCCAGGCAGATTCAATAATCCCGTAATAGTCCTAATGTAAAGCCCAGTTAGATTCAAAACAAAATACCTTTCGCGCTTTTTACCTTTCCCTTCCGTGAATAGCACTATAGGCGAGTGATCTGAACCTGTAGATGGGGAATAAACAAGGTAGCATTTGGGTATTTGCTAATCCAGCCCAGATTTGCAAAAGCTTTATCAATTTTGGACTTAACCAGCGTATGATCTGTTCGTCTAGTAGAACGGGTATAAAAGCACCCTGAAGTGGTAAATTCTGTTAATTCGTTAGTTGCAATAAAATTGTTAAAAGCTAAAATTTGTTGGAAATTGGGAGGTGAAGAACTCCAACGTTCACGAGCATTATTAATATCATTAAAATCTCCCCATAATTATTATAGAAGCAGAATAAAGTTGTAATCTACTTGTAATGTCCTTGTACAATTGTAAACGTTCACCGTAAAAGTTCAGAGTATGAATAAAAACCAAATAATACGAAAAGTTCAAAGTTTTAACATTAATAGAAACATAGTTCGGGCCAGCATACAAAATAGTAATATTAAAAGGATTATTCCATAACAATAGGAAGCCTCCCTTGTTCACTCATCCAAATAAATGAATATAAGTGTACTTTTTATTCCGAATTCCAACATACTTAAATTTCATCCAATTTAAAAAAGTTATATTCGTTTTTGTTTTCACTTATCAAGAAACATTAGATATTCCAATTCAAGGATTTTTACATTTTAAATCTCAATAATTTGGATTTTAATATTAATTATTTGATGTATTTTTGTTAATTTAGTATTTTGTAAATTTTTTAAAGTATTTTAATGATTTCTAATTTAATTATTAACTTACGGATCACCATTTAAATTTAGGAATTGTCATGTTAGATTTCTTTTTATTGCACTATATCGATCTATGCTTCACATAATTTTATTTCATCAAATATCTTTTAGTTCACTGCTCATAGACGCATGACATAAATACGTTTTCTATTCTTAAAAGGTTGTCACATTCTTTTTACACAAACTAAGAAATATCAGTTATTATCAATGTGATTATTAAAATGCTCTCCATAAAGTGTCTTGAAATTTTGAATATGTATTGAAAACATAAATTATAATAAATAATTAGAAGTAAAAGTGGTATAAAGAATAAAAAATTGTCTTGATTTTTTAAAAGTAATAATTTTTTTGAAACAACTATTTTTAAGTATAAGTAACAATTTTTTTGAAACAGATGAAGTAATTATAAAAATGATATGGTCTGTTATTTTCATTATTTTTTAACTAATAAAGTATATAAAAGGTCAACTTTAATAACATACTTTCGTAACTATTTTTATAATTTTATTACTAAAGTTTGTTGGGTGTAGCCCTTTTTGTATACCATCAATTCTCTGAAGACACCGATCTACATAAATTTATTTATATTGTTTAATAAAATTCTTATTTTCCAATATATTCTTAGTGTTGTGATTGTAATGATTATATACAAATAAGATTTCTTTTGTCAAAATATAGATATGTCTCTAATATAATTACTGGAATACATCAAAGCAACTTACATTTGAATATTGTCTTCCAGATATTTTGCATACATTGTGTTTATTTTTATGACTAGCCCAAAGCTAGTCATCTTATCTTGCATGTGAAGTGTTTGTTTTTTTATTCAGTAGATTATTGTCAAAACCCTTTTGCGAAAAAGGTATCCACAAAATGTTTAACAAAAAAACCTCGATGAGCTTTTATTTAATAGTTTGCATAAATTTTTATACTTAAGTTAGTTAAATTGATTGAGAATGATCCTAGAGAAGATAATTTTATTTGACCATTGTCCTATTTACCGACCCCACCCCACTAGGACTAGTTCTTAGGTTTCACAACCCTCAACGCATAACTAAAAGCATATTACTAAATCATCTGGATAAGAAAAATCCATGAGAAGGCTTAGTGTTTGATCTTTGAAATATCACGATAGTGGCTAAGTCATGGGAAGGCTTAGTGTTCATCCTCTTGTGAAGGAAGCATCAGTACTCTCATCAACTTTTCGTGCATCGGTAACATGTAAAACATTTTCATTAACCTCTAGGACAAATTCTGGGCGATGGGACACAAGGTCTTGAATAAATCTAATATACCCATCCCTCACTCTGCTGCCATACATTAACACATAAAACTACTCCATCTCGCTAACATATGCAACCAAAGACTTGCGGGGCAATAACATGGACACTGTTAGAAGAAGTTTTTTCCAATCGCAATTGTTGAGTTAACTTCTTAATCCTAGTTAAATATCTAAGTAGGTTTTCCATGGCTTGACTAAGCTACACCTTTCCAAGCTCCACAACCACTTGGTATTGCAAGTTACTAAGATTTTCCACTTCCTCCCAAGACTTAACCTTTTACGTGCGCAGACGGAGAACTCAGTTGGGTAGAATTTCAGACTAACCAAGAACCTCTAAACGCGTGTCGCCTACCTTAAAAAGAACAGAGTAGTTGATAAAGTAGATAAAAGGAAGTAACAGAGTCATCTTCGATACAACTTACAAAATCAGTGGTGTAACTTAATAGAGTGCACGTCGTACTTATATTAGTTGGCTACATTACACCGACATGAATAACATGAGGCTACCCTTGCGTGGATTTATACGTGATAAATCCTTATATATTTAACATACTAATTGCACCCATATATATGATTACATCTATCTTGTGCACATTATCTCTTATCACTAGTTATCTCATGTCAATTATGTATATTCTTACTACATAGACTTTCCCATGAGTTGATCACTCTCTAGGTTATAACTTGATATATGCTTTGAATTTTCATAAGTGATAAACTATGAAGTTGCTTGTATGATTCAGTAATCATTTCACGTGTTAAGAGTTGGAGCATCTAAGGGATGACTTACTTGCTAATAATATATTCTTTTTGCTATAAGCAATAGTAATACAATAACTTTTTATGTCTTGATTTTGTCTAAAATATTGAAAATTATATAGTTATATGTTTTGATATTTAGAACACATCACATGCTAGGAGTTAGGAACACAAGTATGAACGCTTGAATTATATGTGCACTTATTTATATTAAGCATATTCTTTGATTTTGTGATGTACTTAATTATATTAATCATATTCATTGATTATGTGATATTGTACTACAAACTTGTTGTATTTCATGCTTAGAACATATCACGTGTTTGAAGCACAAATATCATAAGTATCACTTTGTGTGTTACATGAGTTGAACACTTGATAGATTATACTTTTCATGACCACACAATTTTTGTTGTTCATTGAAAATGAATTATATGATGTGTAAGTATGTGTCTATATGTGTTGAAGGTTGAGTGAATCGTAAATATAGTGTGTTGATGATGGTGTTGGTTGAAAATTATGGTAATGACTGTGGCCATGTGATACAAGCTTGGGTCATCTCATGTGAAGGTTGCGGGTAGGGGCGTGTGCAGGTCGGTTTAGGGTAAAAAATTCTCAGCCGCAAACGACATGTTCTTGTGCAGGTCTTGAAACAATAGACCCACACCTGCCAATACATATTATATAAACCATTGAATTTTGTGTATGAGAGATTTTGGGTGCATTACAGGTGACTTGGTTGATAATTGAGACAAATTTATATTCTGATTCATTGGACGGGTCAATTTAAATTTTAAAAATAAAGGTTCTAATAGTCTACGAGTTTGAACTTAAAAATATACAATCCGCCCAATGAAACAATAATCCGTCTAGTTGAAGGAGAGTCTAGGATGGTTGGGTTCGTTAAGCGGGTTTTCTAACCCAATGCATAACCCTAGCTATATGAGAAGAAGAAGAAGAAGAAGAAGAAGAAGAAGAAGAAGAAGAAGAAGAAGAAGAAGAAGAAGAAGAAGAAGAAGAAGAAGAAGAAGAAGAAGAAGAGCAAAATATCTATTTTCTAATACTTTTACTATTTTCAATTTCTTGTAGGATATTACTAAACTACTGTCTTGAGAAGTTTTATGTTATTTGTTGTTAGTTCTTACTTAAGTTGTTATTTATTGTATTAAGAACTCTAGATTCAGTTTTTTAAGATGATTGTTGTTGCTTGTATGGATTAACAATGCATTATTAATGTGATGATTTACTATATGAAAAGGTGACACAACAAGTATACTAGTTTAGTGAGAAAAATTCCACCAAATAACAACATACGAAACAACCATCTAGGGATGAAAATACAAAGGAGAAGTCATGATAACAATAGAAGTTTTAATGTAATTCAAAAGAACAACAAAAGGACCACTGTAAAAATAAAAATAAACTAAAAGAGAGGAACAAAATGTACAAAAAATTCCATGTTATGTTTGGTGGGAAAAATCCCAACAAATAAAAACAAAAAAATAAACTGTGAAATATTGAAAGCAAACCAGTTTTGTTGAAGATACTTCATAAATGTGGAAGATGTGATACTAAAAATCAGTCAAACATGTAAAATATAAATGTTAGAAAGGAATTTTTTTATAGAGGTGGTGATTTGAACCAGGATCAATATGTTGAGCTTATGTATTATGTTTGAGATCATTGGCTCTTAAAGCTACTTGTCTAAGTTATAACCTTTTCTATACTTATGTTGGTATTGGATGTAGTAAGTTATCTTGTTGTTTAATTTGATTGTTTTTTGTTGTATGGATGACAAAACTAGTATACTAGTTTGGTGAAAAAACATCACACAAAATGAAAACACAAAAAATGAACGGTGAAATATTGAAACCAAACAAGTTTTGTTGAAGATACTTGGTAAATGTAGAAGATGTGATGCTAAAAATCAATCAAACATGTAACATATACATGTTAGAAAGGAATTTTTTTTGTACTGGTGGTCATTCGAAGCAGAATCAAAATGCATATGATTAGCTTAACTATTATGTTTGAGACCATTAGGCTCTTAGAGCTACTTGTCTTGGTTATAAACTGTTCAATACTTATCTTGGTATTGGTTGTAGTAAGTAATATTGTTGTTTAAGTTTATTGTTGTTGGTTGTATGTATGACAAAACTAGTATACTAGTTTGGCAAAAAAACATCTCACCAAATGAAAACACAAAAAGTAAACTGTAAAATATTGAAACCAAACCAGTTTTGTTGAAGATACTTGGTAAATGTGGAAGATATGATGCTAAAAATCAGTCAAACATGTAAAATATAAGTGTTAGAAAGGGATTTTTTTGTAGTGGTGGTGATTTGAACCAGGATCAATATGCATACGTTGAGATTATGTATTATGTTTGAGAACATTGGGCTCTTAAGACTACTTGTCTAGGTTATAACATTTTCTATATTATTCTTATGTTGGTATTGGTTGTAGTAAATAATCTAGATTAAGTTGTTTAAGTTGATTGTTGTTGGTTGTATGGATGACACAACAAGTATACTAGTTTGGTGGGCAAAATTTCAACGAATAAAAACATACAAAAACAACTCCCCTGGATGAAAATACAAAGAAGAATCATGATACCATTAGAAACTTTAATGTAATGCAAAACAACAAAAAAGTAACCACTATAAAAATATAAATAAACTCAAAGATAGGAACAAACTGTATTATTAGAAACAGTGTGTTTGGTGGGAAAATTCCCACCAAATGAAAACATACAAAAAAACCAAGGAAATAATGTGTAACTTAGATAAAGAATAAAAAACTATACAAATTCATAAAACAACTTATTTAAAGTGGAAACAGTAACCTAACACAAATACAATACTTTGAGAAATCTCGAAGCTTATTACAAAGATTGTTATTGTTTTAACAAATGCATAGAAAAATGTAAAACTAAACTCCAATAAAAAGTGTGTTGTTGTGTGAGTTTCATGATCAAAGAAGTGCATCGCATGTAAATTTGTTATTATAAGCATACTCCTGCAACGACCACAAAGCATCTTAGACCGAAAAAACACGACTTCAGAAAAATACCGATTCCTTTTCGGCCTACCGGGCAAACGCTTCACGACAGGTGGTTGGATTGCAAGATCATCGACTGGTGGAGATGGATCGAGATAGGTAGATAGGGACGAAAAGCTTTGAGAGTAAGTCTCAATGTACTTTAAAGAAGAAAATTAAGGATCGAAAAATCTATAATAGTCAAAGAGTCAAAATGCATGAAGGGCGGCTATAGCGTGTGGACAAGGAAACCCATCAATCTGCCAATGAAAACATGAACAAGTGTACTTGATAACATCCATCGTCATGACAGGATCTGACATAACTTGAAACACGTGATCGCTTGATGGTTTAACCGTCCATGGACGACATTTATCGTAATTGAACCAGTACCTCAGATCAGGATCTTTTGCAAGAAAACTTTCGTATGATTTTTCTTCGATTAAAGGATCGTGCATTTGAACCATCAAGAGGTTACGGAGACTGTTTATAAGCTCGGTTATGGGTAGCTCGCGCCTTTCTTTAATCTGACCGTTAAACGACTCTTCCGCATTTGAGATCATCTTAACGTATCGCTTCCCTTGAAAGAATGCATCTACGTTGTTCCCTCGGCAAGTTTTCCATGAATTCGGAAGCTCTTTTGGTACCTGTGAGCAAAAACAATTTGAGACAATGCTCGTACTCCTCTTTATTAACAGACTTGTCACAGTTATCGAGTAGACTGAACATGACTCTGGTAGTGCCGGCACAACCCCAAAATTTCTTTTTCAGGTTCTGTTTAAGATGGAACATACAAAAACTGTGAAACGCGTTTGGGAACGCTGACTTCAATGCTATAGGAATTCCAGGATGACGGTCCGACATACAAGTCAACACCCGGCCAGACACTAGAGGAGCAAGAAACTTTAGGAAAGAAGTCCAACTATTTGAATCTTCGGAGCATGCGATAGAAATAGCTGTTGGGAAAATACATGAGAAAAATGATCGTTACGAACAAAAAAATAAAAATAAGACAAAAACAACAAAAAAATTAACATCTTGGCCAAAAAAACAAAAATGAACAAGTAAACTGTTTGGTAGGAAAATTTCCACCAAAAAAAACCCTGGAAAACTAAAAAAATTAGCTTACCCCTATTTGCGTCTTTTGCAATGTCTGTGAGAAGCGTTCCTTTGAACTTTGACTTGAGAAAAGTAGTGTCGATGAATAGAAGTAGGCGACAAGCACAGAAATCGGCAATACAAGCACCGAAAGCTCGTGATAGCTAACTAATGAACGTCTGATTGGATCGACTTGTATAGATGTGGGTGTAGAGGGATCTGCGGTTTTAAGTTTTGCAAAGTAGGACTCGATAAGATTGTATGAAAGCCCAGAATCTCTGCGGGCTTTGTGTAAAGTTGTTCCTGCGATTTTATAAGTTATATTTTATCAGTAATGGTGTTTCAGATGAAGGATTATATCCTTGGGAGTAATAGAAGGTCTGGCTCGGACTTCATCAAGAATAACATCTTTAACCGAATCCAAAGATAAATGAACGATTTTCATCGACTTGTCTGGTTCACCGCATGTGTGGTTGTTCACGAACGTGTTAAATAAAGACGATGATTTGCGCTCTCAACTGAAGCATAAACCTACCACAAACAACCTTTAGATTTCTTATTTTTACAATAAACACTGACTTTGGAAGCATTATTATGATCAAATTTGAAAAAATAACCTGATTCACAAGCATATTTTGCGAGACAGATTCTAAATTCCTTCACCCCATCGCGATAAAACTCACCGACTGACTTTAAGAATTTGTCCCAGTTTTGGCTTCGAAGTTTCTTAGGTTTATGAAACAAAGTTAAAGATTCTTCTGCTGACCGAATAAGAATAACAAGAGATTCAACCGAAACTGAATTATCAATCATACTTGTTGAACACCTTGTTGAAGTTGATGCTAAACAGTAAGAAGATGATGTACTAACTGAAACACTACCATAATTAACAGTAATCTTCAAGTCTGCAATGTTAGAATGCTCAACTAACCAAGTATTAGCTGCAAAATCGGCTTCTGAGACCAGTTTACTACTTCGGGTACCATATGAATAATGATACTGCATAAGTTGATGACTAAGAGAAGGCCACCTTTCACTAACAATATCAAAAGACTTAATATAACCAAATGAATGTAACAATTGAAGAGGATAAAAAGCATTATCATCCCCTAATTTGAACTCTACGAAAACTGAAGAAGACATAGAAAATCTGCAAAAAAAACACAAAGGAAAGACAAAAAAATTCAAAAACTGAAACACACAACTACTAAAAAGACAATAAACATGAAAATAAACAACAACATAAGACATAAGAAGAGAAAAAACAATGAAAAAGGAAAAAAGTAAGACAGTTGTTTGGTGGGAAAATTTCTACCAAAAAAACTGTAAAAAACAACAATAATCAATGCAAAAACTCAGTTAGAACAAGTAACAATCGTCAGGAATGGATGAATTAATCTAAAGAAAGATAAATAAACAACAATATAAGGCATAAGAAGAGAAAAAACAATGAATTTTTTTAAAAAAAAAAAGTAAACAATTGTTTTGTGGGAAATTTCTCACCGAATACAAACGACATAAACAACAATAATCAATGCAAAAACTCAGCTAGAACAAGTAACAAACATCGGGAATGGATGAATTAAGCTAAATAAAGATACAAAAACAACAAAATCATTGCACACATAGCATGAAGAACAAATTTGTAAATTGACACAGTTGATACAGTTAAAACATAAAGAACACATAAATATATGAAAACAGATAAGAAATGATGCTTGAAATGACGAATGTAGACATAAAACAAAACAATCAAGTAATATTAAACAGAATTAGTAAAATGAAAACATATAAACAGTGAAAAACAAGCATAAACAAAAGAAATGAAAAACTATGATGAACACAAAAAAAGAGGAAAATACAACTGAAAGCGAAATCAAAACGCAGAAGAGAGAGAATAAACACATTATACAACACAATAATAGCTAAAATATATCATAAAACAATAACAAAAGCAATAAAACAAAATGAGAAGAATAAGAACAAGAATTACCTGATTGAAGATGATGTAAGAAAGGAAAATCACAACAATTGATGTAAAAGGAATTACGAGTAGAAGATATGAACAACAACTGCAAAATATAACAAATCGGAGAAATTCGGAGACAATTCATGCTTCGAAATTGAATGATCAAAAAGCAAAAAGAAAAAACGAAACAAGATAAAAAAAAAAAGTTTAGACATTACCTGGCTGTGGAGATGATCAAACGAGCCTGAATTGCAGCAAAAAAATTAAAGAAATTCAACGATTAGAAGGAGAAGAAGAAGAATAAAATAACATAGAAGAGAGATAAGAGAGCATTGGTTGTGTAGAAGAGAGAAAGAGATATAAAAAATAAAAGAAATAAAAGAAAAGGAATGTGATTAAAAAAAGGAACGGAAAATAAATAGGGGGTAAAAAGGGAAACTAGAAAAATTAAGGGGAGTTTTAAAGGGAATATTAAACTACGGGATGGAAAAGGTGGGTTAATGTTGAATTTGGGGATTAAATGGTAATAATCTCTTAAAATTTAAATTAGGGGTTTTAATATAGTTATAACAAAAAATTAGGGGGTTTTGTATTTTAAAATAAAAATTAGGCGTTTTTAGTGTAATTTAAATGAAAGTTAGGATTTTTTGTAATTAAAATGAATATAGTAATTTAAATGAAACTTAGGGCTATTATGTAATAAATATAAAAAGTAGGGGTTTTAATGTAGTTTAATTAAAATTAAGGTTTTTGTAATTAATATAAAAAGTAGGATTTTTAATGTAATCTTAATAAAACTTAGGGCTATTATGTAATTAAAATCAAAATTAGGGGTTTTTAATGTAATTTAATTGAAACTCACGGCTATTATGTAATAAAAATAAAAATTATGGGTTTTAATGTAATTAAAATGAAAATTAGAGCTACTATGTGACTTTAAATAACAATTAGGTGCCTTAGTGGGATATTAAAAAAATAGTACAATAGTGTAATTGAAATATTTTAACTGCTACAATGTAATTTCTTAAACATAGAGGGGTATTAGTAATACTTGTAGGTGCTATAGTGTAATTTCTTAAACGTATAGGGGCATTAGTGCAATCAAATATTTTTAGGTGTTATAAAGTAGTTTCCCAAACATATAGAGGCATTAGTGCAGATTCACAAATATATAGGGGTATTAATGCAAATAAAATTTTATAGGGGCATTAGTGCAATTAAATTATTTATAAGGGCCTTAGTACAGTTTCTTTAATTTTAAGTGCAGATGGTAGATGTTATGCCACAGGGACATGACAGGGATGGCGATGGGCGCGATCCCACTCGTAACCCCAATCTAGCTCTCACGGGTTGTAGTGCCCCATGTATACGCTATTTTAGGTGAATTATTTGTTTTTATAATAGTATGTTAAATTAATTGTGTGTCAATACATGACAGAAAAAGCAAAAACCAAGGGCCGGGCAACCCTTCAGTCTACGTACAGAGTGATGGAGGAGGTTAGAGGTTATCTTCCGGTTCATTTATGCATGTTCGATAAGACGTGGAATCTACTGAGTAAGTATGGGAAGCATGTGGGCCAGGTCTTCGGGCTTACAGTTAGGGAGAAATCCCTTCCTTGCCTCAAGAGTTGGAGCAAAGTACCACCAGAGATGGTGCGACAAGTGCTTGATCGCCCTTAAATTATTATATCTTGCGAATTCGTTTTTTTTTCATATCCAATGTTAAGGGGGACAATAGTTAATGTGCTGATTTTTTGTTACATGATTACGTATTAATGATTGGAGGTGGAGGCCCAATTGTAACGAGGTAGTGGGTAGCCTTAATTTTATTTGTGCTAAGTGATACAACGACTAAAAATGCAGAAGTGACTAATGAGAATTGGGAGAAGAGAGTTGCAAAAACTAGGATGACATTGATACCCATGTGATATTGTTTCAAGTTATAAGATACGATTTTTTTTTATTTAATTCTTTTTCACGAAAACAAACTCAGGGTGCAACAAACAAGGCGAACCGCGCAACACAAAAATGCCGAGTGGAGCGGCGTCGAAGACTTATTCCCGAGTGCATGAGAAATTATTTGAGTGATGTCTCCTCATTTGTGATAGTAAAATTTACTTCAGAGACATCATTTTAGGCTTATTTATTAGTTTATAGGTTGATTTTAGCTTAATTTAGTGCACTTTCCTATTTTGGGTCTTGATTTGTAGAATTATTATTTTTAGAGCATATTGGGTTTAATTGTTTATTTAGTGTGAAGCTTTAAAGATAATTATGGAGATTAATTAGAGTCCAAGTCAAAGATTACAACTTATGGAAAGAGATATGCATGGAAATTGGAGATAGAAGGAAACTGAGTTCAATTAGGAAAAGGAAAAGCTGCCTAAATCTGGGATTCTGCAGAACACGTCTAAAGATTGGTGTTTTTACCTAAGAAATAGGCCGAATTTGGTAATTTCCTTCTAAAGGTCCTAGATAATTCTGTTGCGATTCTTTTGGTATCTTGTGGAGCAAAATCCGACCAATAACAAAGAAGTTATGACCAAAACAACGCAGCAGTGTTTATCTTACGAATTTGGGTTGGGCCAGGAGCCCATTACTTGAAGTTATCTCCAAGAAACGAATTAGGTCAACCTCTAACCTATAAATACAGCCTCTTAACACTCTTAAATCATCCTTGGCCAGACCCTAAGGCCAAGAGGAAGCTGCAACACAAGAGAAGAAGTCTGGAGGGAGCTGTGCAACAACTATGTCTCCTTCAACCTCTTATTTTGTAATTCTTTCTTCTTCTTTTCTTTGTATGAACTAATTCTCTTAGCTTAGGTTTTGCATATGTATAATCTATGAATTCTAATTCTTCTATCTAAGTTCTTTGGGAATTATATGTTTTAATCTGATATTAGCTACTTACTTTATATTTGATTATGTGTTTTGATTTAATGATTGTTTTCCTTGCTAGTGCACGAGTATAGGATTACCTTAATAGTAGTTAGATGGTCACCTTGTAAGGGTGTTTAACTATTGAACCACCACATAACGTCTAGTGTCGATAGCAGTTCTGACAAAACATACTTCTAACTAGATAGTCATTAAGGTTTGTTTTAACCACCATATCACCAAGATTGCAGTATTTGCTTAGGGCCTTAGTGGCGTTTGATAACCCTATTTTAAATCACTTCTTGGTTGTGCCGTTGCCCCCTTAGTCGCTCTCAAGGTCTAAGATAGTGGAATTTAGAATCCTGACTAAGTATACCAAGAGCTAATATTCTCCCTTATAAATTAGATCTAATAGATAGAATTAGAAGGATTAGTGCATACTAGTAAAACCTAAGTTATATCTTTCATACTATCTTCTTTTCTTTTCTGTTATTTATTTTATTGTCTTTAATTTAGTAGTTTAGTTTTCTTATCAAAAAACCAAATAAATATCTCTCCTTCTCTTCCTTCTCCTTGCGTATTATTATCTATCTTTAATATCTGCACTTGATAATTTGCATAAGTTCTCTCTAACTTTCGTCAGTCCCTGAGGAACGAATATTCTTATCATTAAAACTTGCATACGTCCTGTAATACTTGCAGTACAGTGTTAGTTTAGGGTGTGTATTTGCACTTATTTATATCATTATTTTATCACACCTTAGGCCACACCAAGTTTTTGGCGCCGCTGCCGGGGACTACATCGTTAGTCCTTGTGCAATTATCTTGTGCTTTTATTTTAGTTAGTTCTATTTTACGCTTTTCTTTTTAGTTTTTGTCTTTACAGATTTTTTTCTAGGCGAGAGCAGATTTATTAGGAGATAAAGGTTTCGTGCTATTAGATCCTGAAGAAGCTATTAAAAGATGGAATCTCTAAAGCTCAAGGAGTTAAGCCGACAACTTGAGGAATTACGAGAACAATCGCAACAACTAGCTCAGAGGAATCTAGTACATGCCTCACCTTCATGTCCTAGTTGTGGAGCAAGAGATCACTCGTGGGGACATTGCATGAACAATCCAGCCTCAATTTCCTTCATGCCTTATCAAAGAGACCATTATTATGATGGTTATTATCAATCTCAAGGAAATTACGCTGACTATCAACCCCCACAGAGTTACAATTGGGTCGGAGATCAACAGAATTATAATCATAGTAATCATTATTATGATGATTATTATCAACCACGACCACAATCCTACTATCCTCCACAACCTATCTATCAAGAAGCGCCGATTTATAATGAAGCTTATCAAGAACCACATCCTTATTCAATGCAGCAAACCATACAAGAACAACCTCCGAGTTTGAATTCAAGCATGGCTAAGATGATGAACCTAATTGAAAAGATGGAGAATAACCAGCAAAGAATCCAAAACTCAGATGATGCGATTGACAAGCTGGTACAGACAATGTCACAAATGGTGGAAAAAACTAAAATCCTTGCAGAAAGGCAACTCCGAAGTGATACTACTGCTCCAGAAAACAAAGTTTGTCATGCAGTTGAATTAGGAAGTGGAAAACAACTATCTCCACCAAGACCAGAACCAGAATCAGTCCCTATTCCAGATCAGAGGAGGGAAGAAGCAACAGAAGATAAGGTCGAAGAGGTAGTTGAACAAGAACGTGTCCAAGAGAAGACACCAGAGAAAAAAGAGAACCCAGTGGTAACCAATCCATGTCCTCCTCCACCATTCCCTTCACATGTCAGAAAGGACAATAACCTGGAATTCAAGAAGTTCGTTGACATGGTGAACAAGTTAAAGATCAGCAGCCCGTTTGTAGAAGCTCTCACAAGAATGTCAAGATACGGTCAATTCATGAAGGACATTCTTTCTAACAAACGAAGATTCGAAGTTAAAGAGATGAATGGATTACTAGAGGAGTGTAATGCTACACTTGGAATTGAGTTACCACCTATTCCCACGACATCTTGGATGGAACCATCCATGATCATTAAGAATCGAGCTGAAAAGTTCGTGGGAATTAAAGGCAAAGGGTGGAAATTTTGTCATCCTTAATCGAGGTAACACGTCTAACTTTGAAAGACGTTAAACAAAAGTGCTGTACGGGAGACAACCCGTAATTTCTTTTATGTTTTTACATTTTTAGTTTTTAATTTATATTTAGTTTAGTTAATTTTAGTTGATATTGCATATTTGAGGAAGGTATTAGTGTTTTTTGGTGTGTAGGAATTGGAGAAATAGAGTTAGGGAACGCGAGGAAAATTTTTGGAGCAAAGAAAAAATCCACGGACTACCCTCCGGTACACCGCGCCATAGTCCGCGAGGTCAAAACCCGTACCACGGGGTGAGTACCACGGGTATTTTGACGGAGTAGCTACAGATACCGCGGGGTACCCTCCGGTGCAGCGGACCCTAATCCGCGAGCCAAAAACCCGTACCACGGGGTCCTACCACGGGTTTAGGTCAGTGAGCAAAAATTTTGGAGCATCAGATGTGGCGGTGTACCGGACCCTTTGCGCGGTATACCGCCCACACTCGCTGTGTCGAAAAAAAAAAAAAAAAAAAAATTTGACACAATCTGAGAAAACTTCGGCAAGTGATATCTTTGCGCTCGGGTATCGGAATCAGGTGATTTTTTAGCCTAAAGTGCATAACTTTTCGAGATCTAGTTGATGGGAAGGTTTTTGCCACGTGCGGTACACCGGACCTCAGCCGCGGTGCACCGCAAGGTCAAAACCCATACCACGGGTTGCCACCGCGGGTTTTATGCAGAAAGTGAAAAATTTCAAAGCCAGAACTCCGGTATACCGGGCCCCACGGCCGGTATACCGCCCGGAACTGCTGGAGAGAGAAAAAAAAACGCGTTTTTTAGGTTATAAGGGTGAGGAGGTTGCTCTATTACGAATTTTTTAATCCTTAAGCTTCTCCTTCTTCCCCAAAACTCTCCCAACTCTATTAGAGCTCATAAAAACCTTCACCAATCATCAAAACACTACCCAATCACCATGAAAACACATCCAATTCATTCTCCACATCATTACAAGGAAGATTCAACCACCTATATCATACCAAAACACCTTGAATCCAAGAATCAAAAGCTCAAATTTCAATAATTCATCCTACAATTTCTTAAATCCAAGCCAATCCATGAAGAATCCATCTTACCCACATAGAGAATCATCATCAAATCACCTTTCCTAACCCAATTTAAGCTTGTACAACCAATAATCAAGAGTTTCAAATTTCAAGAGTGGTTAAAGCTTTGAGTTGGGGGTCAATTGAGATGATTAAGAGAACATGCACATTATCTACTGAAAGGGTGATGAAGAAATCAAGGTATTGGATCTAATTGAGAAGAAATCAAGTGAGACAAGTCATAGTTCCAATTCAAAGGGTAAAACAAGTCAAGAGAAGAGAGGTTAGCATGCTGTGTTTGATTCAAAGAGCAAAAAGATTCTAACTTTAGTGAAGAAGACAACACAACCTCTACAAATCAAAGACCTTATACCCAGAAGAAATAGAGAAAGCTTCAATGGCCATGATAGCTTCTCCAAAGCAACAATTAAAGGAACTACCTTTTTCTTATGAGAAAGTATTTGAAGAAGAAGTTGAAGGTGAATACATGAAGGTTCATGGGGATTTGGAATGCTTTGGGTTGTTTGTGAATTGTATTTTGTGAAGAGAAGAAGAAGATGTGGCACAGTTGATCTATGAGGAGGTGATACGAATCTTCGATCTCTCCCATGACGTTATTTAATGCAATATCCTATTATGATCACGTGTCTTGATCGAAAAGCGAGTAAGAAGATGGGTGAAGAAGATACATTAGATTTAATCCGAGTATCGTCTAGGCGAGGTAAAAGCCTCGAAGAGTATGTTTTCTTTCTTCCCTACCATTCCTTTATGTGCAATATGTATGCTAATTTTAAATTTTATTTTTCTTGAGTCTTTTTCGAGTCGTGGGGACACGGCTCATTTTTGAGTTGGGGGTGGGGATTCGTTGTCCTCATCTTCCTTTTTGCGTTTTTCATAAAATTTAAAATTTTTTGGGTTGAATTAGGCATAGAATATCTTTGAATGTACCTATTGAGCATGATTTTATTAAGTTAATGATAGTAAGTAGTATGTTTTTGAAAGATGTTGCAAAATTGTCTAGATGCATGTATGAAAACAGGAAATAAAAGATAGAAAAGTTAATGAGCAATGCTAAGAAGTCACGTTGAAACTTAGGAATAGTTATTTGGTGTGTAGAACGTGAGGTTTAAAATTAGTTGAAAACCCACTTATCTATGAACTAATAATGAAAAAGTAACAAAATCCGGTAGTTAGAAAAATGAATAAGGCAGTTCTTTCATGATTAAAACACTTGAAGCCTTTTATACTTTCTCACCCTTTTATTTGATTGTTATTTATCCGTCTTAGCCCCTCTGAGCCTTTCTAAAGCCTTTTTCTTGAAACACATTATAATCCTTACCCTAGTTTTAGGACTCATCTATATGACCCGCACTCGAATCGCAAAACCTGAGACAACTCGTTTTAGAGCTTGAGTTTGGGGTGGTGGGTTTCATCATTCGGAAACATTGGGATTTGGAATTATCTTTGTGATTTTATTGATGATGAAATTGTTATTATTGTAACCCTTTGCCGGGGTAATAGTGAATGGAAAAGAAGCTACGAGCTAAATTTGCCAACAAGGGCATAAAAAGAAAGAATATATATATGAAAAATAGCGTGATATCTCGAAATCAAAAAGAGAATCATAGCTATACAAAAAGAAAAAAATTGATATGAAAAGAATATATATTCGGACCGGCAAAGTGGATTTTATATCATCAAAGGTTTTATTTGGATTTATTGGGGATGCACATCAAAAGCATCAATAAATTGGGTTGAGTGAGAAACATCTTCGAGTGAAAACTCAAGCTCTAGGGCGATTCGTTGATGGCTAGTGAGGAGAGAGCCAAAAGCTCACTTTTCATTATCCAAATATACCACACCCGTCCTTAAGCCAAGTTATAACCAAGACCTTAGGATTTCTAACTACTAGATGGAGAAACAATTGAGCTATTAGGTAGTAGGTAAGTGGACCATTGGATGCTGTATTTGGGACCTATGAACAACCTATAGCCATTAAGCTGAACTAAGTTATCATCCTCTCCTTCTGGCATTGCGAAATTAATCTTGACTTGAATTTATGAATTGTTGATCACATGTATATTAAGCATCTTTGTGCATGATTTCTTGAGCATTACTACATGAGACTTTTTAGATATTTTGCTCTAGGATCATTCATTGTGTTCTGTTCTTAATCTCCTCATACTTCTTCTTCTTGACTACCCTACTGTTCTTTACTTTTATTGTATCGGGACGATACAACTTTGAGTTGGGGGTCTTGATGTCTCCTCATTTGTGATAGTAAAATATACTTCAGAGACATCATTTTAGGCTTATTTATTAGTTTATAGGTTGATTTTAGCTTAATTTAGTGCACTTTCCTATTTTGGGTCTTGATTTGTAGAATTATTATTTTTAGAGCATATTGGGTTTAATTGTTTATTTAGTGTGAAGCTTTAAAGATAATTATGGAGATTAATTAGAGTCCAAGTCAAAGATTACAACTTATGGAAAGAGATATGCATGGAAATTGGAGATAGAAGGAAACTGAGTTCAATTAGGAAAAGGAAAAGCTGCCTAAATCTGGGATTCTGCAGAACACGTCTAAAGATTGGTGTTTTTACCTAAGAAATAGGCCGAATTTGGTAATTTCCTGCTATAGGTCCTAGATAATTCTGTTGCGATTCTTTTGGTATCTTGTGGAGCAAAATCCGACCAATAACAAAGAAGTTATGACCAAAACAACGCAGCAGTGTTTATCTTACGAATTTGGGTTGGGCCAGGAGCCCATTACTTGAAGTTATCTCCAAGAAACGAATTAGGTCAACCTCTAACCTATAAATACAGCCTCTTAACACTCTTAAATCATCCTTGGCCAGACCCTAAGGCCAAGAGGAAGCTGCAACACAAGAGAAGAAGTCTGGAGGGAGCTGTGCAACAACTATGTCTCCTTCAACCTCTTATTTTGTAATTCTTTCTTCTTCTTTTCTTTGTATGAACTAATTCTCTTAGCTTAGGTTTTGCATATGTATAATCTATGAATTCTAATTCTTCTATCTAAGTTCTTTGGGAATTATATGTTTTAATCTGATATTAGCTACTTAATTTATATTTGATTATGTGTTTTGATTTAATGATTGTTTTCCTTGCTAGTGCACGAGTATAGGATTACCTTAATAGTAGTTAGATGGTCACCTTGTAAGGGTGTTTAACTATTGAACCACCACATAACGTCTAGTGTCGATAGCAGTTCTGACAAAACATACTTCTAACTAGATAGTCATTAAGGTTTGTTTTAACCACCATATCACCAAGATTGCAGTATTTGCTTAGGGCCTTAGTGGCGTTTGATAACCCTATTTTAAATCACTTCTTGGTTGTGCCGTTGCCCCCTTAGTCGCTCTCAAGGTCTAAGGTAGTGGAATTTAGAATCCTGACTAAGTATACCAAGAGCTAATATTCTCCCTTATAAATTAGATCTAATAGATAGAATTAGAAGGATTAGTGCATACTAGTAAAACCTAAGTTATATCTTTCATACTATCTTCTTTTCTTTTCTGTTATTTATTTTATTGTCTTTAATTTAGTAGTTTAGTTTTCTTATCAAAAAACCAAATAAATATCTATCTTTCTCTTCCTTCTCCTTGCGTATTATTATCTATCTTTAATATCTGCACTTGATAATTTGCATAAGTTCTCTCTAACTTTCGTCAGTCCCTGAGGAACGAATCTTCTTATCATTAAAACTTGCATACGTCCTGTAATACTTGCAGTACAGTGTTAGTTTAGGGTGTGTATTTGCACTTATTTATATCATTATTTTATCACGCCTTAGGCCACACCATTGAGGTATACTTTTATGTAATTAAATATTTTTATTGATAATTGTGCTAATAGTTGGACAATTGAATGAAATAAGAAAAAGAGAAGAACCCACAGGTGATCATCGAACCTGTTGAAGGAGATGACGAGGAGATGCCCCTTCCTCATATGGTTGAATTCTTCAACAAGATTGGGTATAATTATCTTGAAAATGCGTGGAGGATGAGATGTTATAAAAAAATTGATGTAAGTGTTTCATTAACATGATCTCTATTTTTGTATATCACGTCTGATATTTAATAATGGCTATGTATTTATTTCATTATACATACCGAGTTAAGAGTCCTAATGCGTGAACGAGACATGGGTCACATACACAATCTCGCTCTTCCCCATATTAATCCACCACTCCTTCTTTGACGTAGAATGATTAAGTAGAAGTTGTGATGGACGCCGCAACAGAAGGGATGGGTCCGTTTACGCGGAGTTGGGTGGTAGGTATAGGATCCCCTCCAAAGGCTAAATATTAGAGGTTTGATGACACCACCTCAACACCTGAGATAGTTCATTATTTTAATAGATTGATGAGGCCATCCACGATTACCTCATTTCCAAAGGCAAGGCATCATATGTTTCGGAGGTGGCCGGTCCACGAGTCTAACAGCTGACATACACCACCCTTATACTCTCAATGAATTGATTGGTGCAATGGCATGGGTTAATCAGATCAAGTCATTCGAGGGACTATCAATTTTCGATCCCACCCCACCTCCCAATCCTTCTCGTGCTCCCATACCTTCAAGTGGTCATTCTATCCTAAGCAACGGTGACTCGAAGACAAAGATAAAAATGATACACGCCTCTTAGATGATTAGTTTTATATGTAACATATTCTATTCTATTGTTTTTACATGTCACTTTATAGAATCTATGTTTCCTTTTCATGTATTGTTTAATTTTAATCATCCTTTCAATTTTAAATCTAAAACGTATTTTAATTCCGTACGATGTACATTTTTCGCTTTTGATGTAATTATGTTAGTATGAGATCCACGTATACCAAAATCTGAAATACAAACAAAAAAACCAAAATCTTGGACTAATTAAAACAAACCTAATTTTTTTTTACAAAAAATAAGAAAACACATTAACGACGACTTTTACGTCACTAGAATTAATTTATTTTTAACAAAATTCGTCGTAATAGATACAAACTAGCGATGAAAATGTTTTCACGAAAAAGTTATTTTTTACGAAGAATACATTTTGTCGTTGACTTTAAAGACAAAAGGGAAGATCATATGTCGTCGTTAATGAGCATATCTTTGGCGACGACACGTTTCTTCGCTAGAGATAGGTTGTCATCCGTAGAAACGAACATTTTTTTCACTGTTACATGTCTCTGACGACAATATTCAAACAACGAATTATTCGTGGTGAAATATCACCATGAATGACCACTATTAATCATTCGCGACGAAAAGACATTATTGGTGACGATAAATATCATCGCCAATACAGGGAACTGTATAATTTTTTTGGGACCATGAAAAATGTTAGAGATATGACTCAAATTCTTCTTTATAGGTCTGGCTCATTTAGTTATAAACCCTAGTATTTCTATTAACTATAAATAGATTATATTGTATAGGTTATTAGTTAACTTGTTCAACTGGAAACAGCCGTTAGACTCTCCATTGTAATCAATCCTCTATAATAAAATCTTCTCCTCTTCCCGTGATTTTTTCTAATTTTGATTTTCCACGAATATCGGTGTTCCGTTCATTTCTTGTTAATTATTTTAGTATTATTCTACGATTTTAATTCTAACAAAGTGGTATTAGAGCTAAGGAGTTAAGGAACAAAAGAAAAAAAAAATTAGGCTACTGCAGAAGAGGAGAAGATCAGAGAAGGAGATCAAGTATTATTGAAAATTTTGTCAAATCAAGACGATTTTTTATCTTGTAAAAATATATTCGTATTCACGAATATTTTGGTTATTATTCTTATCAATTTCGTATTTCAAATTAGCCAAATTTTGGATTAAAAAAAACAACTTCAAAATTAAAATCATTTTTGGGCTCCTCAATATAGATGTTTTCTGCAAAAATTGGTTATGCAAAGTTATTCTAATAATTGCAAGGACCAAAACAGCGCAAAAATTATCGAGGTCTATCAAGAATAGAACGAGATACAATTGTGTTAGGGTTTCGGAAATTGTCAAAATATTTAAAAAATTTATCTCCCTAATCCCGCGTTTTTGGATAGATTTGGTTTGCATGGCTCTTTTTCTCATCGTAAGGAACAAAACGACATCTCAATTATCTTTTTTTGTGAAGAATCAAGATAAATTGATTAGGGTTTTCCTAAAATTTTGAAATTAAAATTCGATACTTTGATCAAGATTTAGATGATTTTTGGAAATTTTGGTTGCGCAAGGTGTTCTTATTGTTCCAAGGATCAAAACGGAAGCTTAAGTGCTGATTTTAGTGCAACAAAAAAGAAGATAGGATTGGGTCGGGTCTTGCGAGCTCTGGACCGGAATTGCAGGTGGGTTGGTGAAGGAGATGAAGCCCATTGACCACAATCGTTGACCGATAGTTGACGGTTTTTTTGCCTGACCTAACCGAAGGCTTTTCGACATCACGAATCCGAGTCTGAAGTCGGTTTTTCTGAATTTTGAGTAGTTTTTGCCACTTTTTTTTTTCAGATTATTCTTTGACTACATTGGTCGGAGCTATTTCATCTATTTGTTGAACAGGCCTGAGGTATTCTCAAAGTTTTCCGACATTATGATTCCACTTTTGAGGTCTGTTTATCCAAATTTTTAGTTATTCTACCATTTCCTTGTATTCCTTTATTATTTTGTGGTTATTTCCGCTATTCTACCGCAATACAAGATATTTAATATGGCACGTTACAATATTTTTGACCTGTCAAGTTTGGATTCGTTGATTAAGGCTATTTTTGGTATTTGACTGCATTGATCGAGGTGTTCGTTAAGATTTTTCGACATTCTTATACCTTATTGAGGTTAGTTTTCTCCAGATTTTCGTGTAGCTTGTTCTTCTTGGTATTTTGTTGATATGTTGCTCTTACTAATTGCAACTTTTGGACAATTGCATTACAAAATTTTTGTTTTTACAAGGTAAGGTACGAGGTGTTATACTCGTGCATACAGATTTGGAAGAAAAATTATATTGGGGTTTTTTTTGATATCATATCCCCAAGTTTTGGATGAAATGCGAAAAATGGAAATGATGAGTAGTCTTTAGTATTTACAAGTCTTTTCTGATATCACAAATCCGATTTATATGGATTATATTATGTGTAGGATGTTATTTCTCGTATTGACTTGTGATAGTACTCATGCTTATTTTGCAGATATGTTAACCATTGAGTTGGATATCTAGTTCAAGTGTTGCTTGGGATTTATTGGCGTTCTCCGTTTTAAAATTAAGCCCTTCAGTGATTTTTAGTTATGATATTTAGGTCAAGTGTTCCTTAGATCTATATGGCATGCAATTTATGTTCAGCCCTTCGAGGCTTTTTAGATGAAGAGGAGAGATAATTGATGACTGGTGATTTATTTCTTGACTTTCTAGCGGATTCTTCGTCAAGATTGCCCTTCGAGGCTTATTCTGCCTTTCGAGACTTATTCAATCCTTCAAGACTCATTCAGTCCTTTGTGACTTATTCGGCCCTTCAAGGCTTAATCAGTCTTTTGAGACTTGTTTGAAGAGGGGGAGAGATATTTGAAGATTGGTGATTTATTTCTGGACTCCCTAGCGTATTCTTCGTTAAGATTTCCCTTCGAGGCTTATTCAGCCCTTCGAGACTTATTTAGTCCTTCGTGACTTATTCAGCCCTCCGAGGCTTATTCAGTCATTCGAGATTTTTTTGGAAAAGGAGGATATATGAGATATTTAATGACTGGTGATTTATTTCTTGACTCCCTAGCGGATTCTTCATCTAGATTGCCCTTCGAGGCTTATTCTGCCTTTCGAGGCTTATTCAATCCTTTAAGACTTATTCATTCCTTCGTGACTTATTCAGCCATTCGAGGCTTATTCAGTCTTTCAAGACTTTTTTGAAGAGGAGGAGAGATATTTGAAAATTGGTGATTTATTTCTTGACTTCCTAGCGGATTCTTCGTCAAGATTGCCCTTCGAGGCTTATTCAGTCCTTCATGACTTATTCAGTCCTTCGTGGATTATTCAGCCGTCCGAGGCTTATTCAGTCCTTCGAGACTTTTATGGAAGAGGAGGAG
This sequence comes from Nemophila menziesii, assembly GCA_029959085.1. Classification (NCBI taxonomy): domain Eukaryota; kingdom Viridiplantae; phylum Streptophyta; class Magnoliopsida; order Boraginales; family Hydrophyllaceae; genus Nemophila; species Nemophila menziesii. The sequence goes on from JARWIR010000128.1 coordinate 94,443, forward strand.
AGATATTTTTGAAAATTGGTAATTTATATCTTGGCTCCTTAGCGAATTCTTTGTTAGATGGAGATATTTGTTCGAGGTGAAGATAATGTCAGGTTTCTTGGGCTTTGCTTAGCGAATTTGTGTCAAGGTGGAGATTGTTAGAGATATGACCCAAATTATTCTTTATACGTATGACTCATTTAGTTATAAACCCTATTATCTCTATTTACTTATTAATATATTATATTGTATAGGTTATTAGTTAACTCGTTTAACTGTTAGCCGCCATTATACTCTCCATTGTAATCAATCCTCTATAATAAAATATTCTTATTTTTTGTGATTTTTCTCGATAAAATATTTAGATTTTCTACGTATATTAGTGTTTTTTTGTTACTTGTTTATTATTTTATTATCATCTCCGCGATCCTAATTTCAACAAAAAAAAAATTATACTCCTGTGTGATTCCATGTGTACAGCGAGGGACCATTTCCTTCCGAATTAGATATTCCATCCATCAACCAAAAAGTTACATATTCTTTTTAGGTTATCAGATTCTCCCTTCTAAAGTGTTTTGATGTAAAGAATGAAAGATATTTTGATTTTTTAAATGAATAATTTATTGTAGACAACTAATTTTGAAAACAGTGACGATCTTTTATGGATAGAGGGGGTAAAAGATTTTATAAAAGCAATAAGATTAATTTGCATTCATATAAGGTTTTAATAGTTGACGAGTACAATGGTGTCATTCAAATAAAGACATCCACAGTCTATATTGGACCACACCTCTTTTTATCTCTCATTGTAAACGTTTATGTTGTCCTTTAATATGTGTGCTATAATGATCGTTATTAATTTAAAAACATGTGTATAATATGATAGGGTTAACCGGTTGCGTTAAATCAAATACCAACTGCCTATTGCTGTTATCTTTGCTTTGACGTTCCGTTAAAGACCTGGCCCCTATGCTAGATGATACATAACAAGTACTACTGGAGAGTGTGTAGATAGAGGTTGAGGATAGCATAAATGTGAAAGAAGAATTATAAAGGGTAGGATACTGCAAAAGAAACGTGTGAGGGAATCTAGAGGGAAACTACTGTAGGTAATTGAATATGAAGGGTGGGTAATTGAGCTCGTAACAGAGTATTGTTATTTGACATGCTCCAGCAAGTAAAAGTATCATCCTGAAATGAAAAAGCAAAGACACAATTTACATAAAGTACTGTAGTTCAATTTTCATATATTATGATTTATAGTTATAGCAGTTTAATAGTAGCAGCATGTACCAAAAGCAGTTTATTTATCTGTAATACAAAATCTTGATGATCAAAAAACAGCTATGATCTTAACCCCCTATACTATTACACAAGACAAAAAAGTCATAAACAAATAAACTGTATAATTGTTGGTCTACCTTTCAACTGAAGAGAAACTTATGATCTGAATCTGTTAGTTAATTTCCCCATAGCCTCTAGCCCTCTACTGATCCACCAACAGTACTGTAACAAAGAAAAAAAAAACACAATTAGATGAACGAAATAAAAAAGAGAAAAAGGCTTTGACTTGTTGACTTACCCTTCAAACACAAATTTTTTGTTCTTTCTCTCTTTTTTTTTTTTTTTCTCGATGTATGGGTGTCCGGGCCAGTTTACGCGCACCACGACTAATCCCATAGGAAATATACACGCCTCCTCATGCATACTCCCACTTAATCAGAACTAGGTTACCCATGTTCAGAGAAGAGACTCGAACCATGCACCCCTTGCTTACCCCCTTTAAGGGCTCAAATAATAACACGGCTGAGGGGATTCGAACCCTGTACCTTCTAGTTGAGAGACAGGATCCTGGCCACTGACCCTGTACCTCTTTTTGTTCTTTCTCTTGTTGCAACTTTAAGATCCTTTTTTTTTCTTATAGCCTTTCAGATATTAAAATTCTAAGTATATGAATTAATCAATCAATTCTGAAAACAAGCATACAACGAAAATAAAACACAAAAAGAATTAAGACAAAAACAAAAACAAAAGCAAAGCATCCCAAACATGAACAGCACCACTCACGCACAAACTTGAAACATAACCACTTCAATCCAAACGATCATTGAAAAGATAAACTCAAGTTTCGACAAGAAGAGGAGAAATCCTACTACCATTTTACCATCCACAAATAACAATATAATCGAAAGTAATTTGAGAATTTTAACGATTATTGATGGAAAATTATGGCATTTGATAATCCACAAATCATCAATCTTTTCAGTATAAAAAGTGAAACTAACGCAAACAAAACTTGAGGGGCCGAAATCGGAAATATCAATAATGGGAAACCTCATGGTCCTAAACAAGTCATAATGACAATGTTGTTAGATATATATTACTCCCTCCGTTTCAAAATGTTTGTCCACTTTGCTTTTCACACAAATTAAGAAATGTAATTATTACACTCCCTATTACAAAAGTACCCTTCATAAAGTGTCTTGATATCTTAAATGTGTATTGGAAACATAAATTTTAATTTTTTAATAGGGGTAATAGTGGAAAAAAGAGGTAAAAAGTGTCTTGATATTCTAAGTGGACAAACATTTTGAAACTACATTTTTAGTAAGTGGACAAACATTATGAAACAAAGGGAGTAATAATACAAATACAGTTGAGAATAGGTAATAATAGGAAAGCGCTTACTTTAGGTTATAAAGTCCTATTCGATGAATCCTATCTTGTGCTTGTCTCTCTACTGCAGGATCCATAAAAAACACCTGTGTTTATTAAAACAACATAATATTAATTAATGCAAAACTTCACCACATTACACTACAATGTTGTCAATCATATAAGAATCCTTACATGTGAGATGTAACTGTGAGATTTAATGCAACCACTACTACAGTTCGGGTTTTTAGGAGCGACAAATTTAGCGACTATCGCCCGCGTTCGTCGCTAAGAAATTAAAAATTCTGTCGCTAACATGTTTTCTTATTAGCGACGACACGTTTTCGTCGTAAGATAATTAAAAATTCGCCGCTAATATTTTAATTTTCTCTTCGATTAATTTTTTAATCGAAACGTCGTCGCTAATTTTCTTTGGTTATCAGCGACAACCAATGTCGTCGCTATGTTTCGAAGTTAGCGACGAAAATTTGAAAAGTTAGGGACGAAAACGCGAATCGCTGAAAAAATAACCTTAAAATAAACCGTGAGCAATTTTGTCAACACACAAAAAATACCCCATTATTAATGTTTTCTCCCACTTTCTTTCAAAAACCTAACACTTATTTTCTCAAATCTTTACTACTTGATTCTCTAACACCATTCTTAACTTCATATTCAAGTTTGTGCAAGGTTAATCCACATATTCTTCAGCCCATTCAAGGTATTTTTTCAAAAAATACCACTTTTTTTAATTTTTTTTTGTTGAATTTGATGGTGAATTGCATGATTTGATATTTGATTAGGTTAATAAATAATTGTTACACCATTAACGGGTCCATATTCAAGGTGGGGTATGATCAATCTTCAATCTTTCCATCCAATTCAAGGTATTTTCAATAAAATTCATATTTTGTATAATTTGATTGTTTTGATTATAATTGATCATAATTAGGTGATCACATTGTATAAAATGTGATTAGGCTAATAACTACTTGTTTCATTATTTTATTTTTGATTGATATGTTGTAATTCATGCAATTGCGTATTATTTTCTTATATATCTATTTGTTGTTTATTTAGTTATATATGAATTTTTTTCTATTTAATAGTTTGTAATTTTAATTCATTCAATGTAGTGTAATTTTAATTATTTTATTCATTTAGGTTGTAATTTGTAATTTATTTATTCATTTGGGTTGTAATTTGTAATTTATTTATCATTTGGGTTGTATTAATTATTTTATATTATTTTCATATGCATGTAGTTGCTTAGCTATATCATATTGTTATTAAAAGATGTCTTCGGGTCTTGATAAGAGTTGGATCAAAGCCACCGATCTTCTATTGGAAGAATATATTTATGGTGTAACAGATTTTGTTGAGTTTGCCGCTAAACAAGATAATTATAATGACTATATCTTTTGCCCATGTAATCGTTGTTCGAATAATCGTCGTTATCCATTAAAAACGGTTCAGACTCACCTTTTAACTAGTGGGGTTATGTCCACGTATGAGGTTTGGACAAAACACTGTGAAACACTAGACATTCCCGAAGAAACCGTGCAAAATCAAGAAAATAAAATTTTAAATGCATATGACGATTTGAGAAACAGTTACGATGTTGGTGGACATTCGGGTGATACCGTGATGACATAAGCAAATCAATTAAGTCGTGGCATTTTTTACGCTATGTTTGAGGAAATGGAGACCGAATTATATCCTGGATCTACAGTGATGAGTTCCTTGAATTTCATTACAAAGCTTATGCACATAAAGGTAAAAAAAAGTGGTCTTACACATCTTTCACCGAGTTATTAGAACTGGTTGGGCGTGTTTTGCCCAAACCTCACAATTTGATTGGGTCTTACAAGAAATGCAATAAGAAGTTGAAAAGTATGGGTATGGGTACTATTGATGTTTGCTTGAATGATTGTTTTTTACAAGGAGAATGAATCTCTCGACAAGTGTCCGGTATGCAGCGAGTCTAGATATGATCCAGACAACTACAAAAAGCATGAGTCACACAAGTTGACAAAACAAAAGGAACATTTTCTGTTATGCTTTCTGTTATACAACGTACGTGTAAGGCATATCCAATTATAGATTGGGAATGCTCTTAAACAAGATTTAATAAAATCAATATACAAAAATTATTTTCTTCTCTCTATTTCTTAATATGGTGATATCTTCCTATTTGTGATGATTTAATTTAGGTTGGAGACATCATTTTAGGTATTTTTGGAAGTCTAATACTCGATTTTTACATCATCACCATCTTATTCTTACATCATAACAAAAATTAGTCTTCTTCTTCAGCTTTCCCTGTGCAATTAAGACAAAATAATAACCCAACAAATAAAAGTAAAACTTACAGAATAAATTCTTAGAAATATGGTGAAATTACAAATCTATAGCTAATTACCCTAAATATAGAGAAGGAGAGATGTTGAAGAGGAGTTTGTCACTCTCCAACTTCTTGCTTCTTGTCTTCCTCTACAGCTTAGCTTGGTTCTTAGATGAATAGCTTGATACTAAGGATGAATATTAAATTAAAGGACTAAGTTAATATTTAAAAAATGAGAAAATACAAGCAAGGACTAAGCCTATACTTGGTACTGAGAAAGGACATGTTTACAATAGTTAAAGGGTGTATTTATAGGTGTCTTGAAAGCCATAACACGTTTTCTTGGAGTGGAAGACAAGTAATTGAAATTCTAGCCAAACTCTAATTTGTAACCCTAAAATATAGAAAAGGTAATAAACTGTTACTGTTTTGTTTTGGCCATAACTTCTTTGTTTCAACTCCGTTTGATGCGTTCTTTATATCGAAACTGATCATCTTGAAAAGCTCTATAACTTTGCTTCAGACCATTCTTCAAAAGTCTCGGCCGTTTTTGAGTTATGGTCACATTTATGGATGTGGCTGGTGAAATTCATATTTACTTGGCAACTTTATCTTTCTAAACTTATCTTTTTTTCCCTTTATCTCCAATTTCCATGCATATCTTCTTTCTTTTATCTTTTAGAATTTATTTGGCATCTAATAGGTTACCATATATCTTTAAAGCTTGACAATTAACAAACAATTAAACCAAACATGCTCTAAAAATAATAAATCATTAAATTAAGACAAGAAATAAGAAAATATAATAATATATGTAAAAATCGATTATTAGACTTCCAAAAATACCTAAAATGATGTCTCCAAACTAGATTAAATCATCACAAATAGGGAGACATCATATGGTATCAGATATCATAGGAGATACTCTTCGAAAAGCTTCAAAAAAATTCCGCTATTAATGGTGCTTTAAGCTTTCATCTCCGACTTCGATCCAAAACAGGTCTGCAATTTACAAATAGCCTCCTCCTCTTCTTCTCCTCTCCCTCACATATCAACTAGCTTTTCAATCCCTGCTGGTTTGCTTCTTTTTCTCCAAAATTGGAGCGGACTTGTTCAAATCAAGTTCGACTCATCTAACTATGTGATATGGTGTGCTCAACTAGAGGATATGCTTGAAACCATGCTTATTTAACTTATGTTACTGAAATTTATGCTCAACCTGCTTATGATGACCCACTATACTCTACTTGGATTATTGATGATCAACAACTAAAGGTGTCGCTACATTCTTCAATGATTCGTTCAGTGTTGTCACAGGTTGTTAAACTTCCTCATGTGGTATATGTTTGGCGTAAGTTTGAGGAAATATTCATATCTAAGTGTCGCACCCACATACATCAACTCAAAATGAAGTTATGTAATGTGAAGAAAGTTGATCGGCGAATGACAGATTATTTAGCTAAAATCCAAGATCTTTGTGATGGACTTGAAACGGCTTCATTTGCCCTTCCATTGGAAAATGTCATCATGCATACTCTTAAGGGTCTTCCTATAATCAGTTTACATCCAGTATAAGGATATCTAATGCGCATACTTCAAACTTATTTTTTCACTCCCTTGGGAGTTTGTTGGTTTCAGAAGAATTACACATGTCCATGAGTGACTCGGTTGATAATTTGGGTGCTATTCATGTCGCGTTATTTTCATCTTCAACATCATCAACACCATCTTCAAATTATCGAGGTCGTGGTGGTGGATATACGAATCGTGGTGGTCGTAGTAGAGGACGCGCTCGAGGTATTCACTCAAATGTCCCTTCTATTTTGGGACAACCTTCAAGTCAAAACACAGGTTCTTGTCAGTCCAACTCCTCTTATTCAACTGCTCTTATATGTCAGATTTGTAATCGAGTTGGTCATAGTGCGATTGATTGTTGGTTTTGATCTGACTTTGTCACGCTTCCCTCACCAAAATCACAACAGAAGGACGCGTATGCTACTCACAATACACCATCTTCAAGTTATAATCCTGAATAATGGTATTTAGATTCAGGAGCAAACAGTCATATCACTCCAGATTCCTCTATTATTCAACATTCATCACAATACAATGATGGAAACTCAGTTGCTTTTGGAAATGGTCATTCACTCAAAATTGCTCACATTGGGAATAGTAAGTTGTGTCGTAACTCTTCTTCTTTCTTGCTATAATCTATTTTACATGTACCACAAATGACCTCAAATCTCGTCTTTATCTCTAAAGTCATTAAGGATAGTAGATGTTATGTTGTTTTCTCCTCCAAAATTGTGTCCATTTTTTATGCCTCTACTCATAAATTGTTATTTCAGGGCCCTTGTGAAAATGGACTCTATCCATTCAAATTTGGTGATCATGTGTCTCCCTCATCTTCTAATTCAAAGCTCAAATGTCTCTCCTCCACTATCGTGTCTCAATCAGCAAAATTGTGGCACCATCGCCTTGGTCATCCATCAACAAGTGTTTCCATTCCTTTGTCTACTTTGTTAAATACTAAACTCAATTTTCATGGTGTTTCTTGTGATTCTTGTTCTATTTCCAAGTCTCATAAATTAGCGTTTCCATTATCTGTAACTCGAAGTGATGCTCCCTTTGCGTTAATTCATACTGACGTGGGGCGTCCATCACCAATTGCTTCTTATTCTTCATTTGAATATTATGTAATTTTATTGATGACTTTAGTCGATTCATTTGGGTTTATTCCTTATCTTTAAAATCCGATGTGTATGAAATTTTTCAGGTTATATGATTCTCACTCAATTCAATACCAAAATTGAATGTCTTAGGTTTGATAATAAGGGTGAATATATTAGCCTTCGTTTCAAATCCTTTCTCCAGTCTAGAGGAGTAGTTCATCAAACTTCTTGTCCACACGCTCCAGAACAAAATGGAGTATCTGAACGTAAACATCGCCACCTCTTGGAAACTACTTGTTCCCTTCTTTCACAAAGCTACTTGCCACAAAATTTTTGGCTTGAGTCACCTTTGATTTCTATTTATCTGATAAATTTACTTCCTACCCCTCTTCTTTCAAATCTCTGTCCTTTCAAGTTCTTTATCAAAAACCTCCCTCATATTCACACCTTAAAGTTTTTGGGTGCTTATGCTACCCATGGTTAAAACCATACAGTCCTCATAATCTTGCTCCAAAATCTGAAGCCTGTGTATTTTTGGGTTATTGCACACAGTCAAGAGGTTATAAGTGCTTCTCTTTGTCTTCTAAAAAGGTCTTTATATCAAGATATGTTTTTTTTAACGAAAGTGTCGTTCCTTTTCAACATGTGGCTAATACTGCATCCCCAACTACTGATTCGACATATACATCTTATAGAGACCTCTTTGATAGTCCAATTAATCCTCATTCTTTATCCCATCCTCTTGAGTCTACTATATCTTCTGTGTCTGCACCTTCCTCCTCCATAATTGTAACTCCAAACCCTGAACCTACTTCTTCCTTACCATCCTCTTCTTCCTCTATACAACCACCTCCTTCAGATCCCATCAGACATGTCATGGTAATAAGGAAAAAAACTAGCTCTCTAAAGCCTACATACATGTGTCAAAATCTTCTTGTTGCTCCCTCTATTTTTGAGCCTACTACATATAAAGTAGATATCAAATACCAATGTTGGAAATTAGCTATGAATGATGAGTTTTCAGCTATAACTAAACGAAATACATGGGAGTTAGTACCTCCTCTTATTGGACGTTCTCCCATAACATGTAAATGGATTTTTAAACTGAAAAACATGTTGATGGGTCAATTGCTAGATACAAAGCTCATTTAGTAGCTCAAGGGTTTATGCAGGAATATGGTTTGGATTATACAGATACATTTAATCATGTAGTCAAACATCAAACTATTAGACTAATTCTTTCTCTTGCAGTTAAGTGGAAAATTCAGCAACTTGATGTATCAAATGCTTTATTACATGGTAATTTGGAGGAGAATGTATACATGTTTCAACCACAATGTTTTGTTGATCCCAATCATCCCAATTATGTTTGTAAACTCAAACGCTCTCTTTACAGCCTTAAACAAGCTCCTCGGGCTTGGAATAGTTTATTAACTACTTTTCTCATCTCACATGGATTTGTTGTTAGTCCTGCTGACTCTTCTATGTTATGTAAGGGATCTACTGATCACTTAACGATTGTCTTGATCTATGTTGATGATATACTTGTAACATGATCAAATACTTCTTGTATCACTAATACTATTGCAGCTCTTAAATCGCGTTTCGATATGAAGGATGGTCTAGAAATTATGATGCTTCTATATTAAAATGTGTTGGTTTAAGTGAGTGTAAAGCTTCCTCAACACCTACTTTCAACAAATACTCGGTTAAGTCAAATTTTGCTCTCCAGTTGTTTGAGGATCAATTTTTGTTTCGAAGTTTAACTGGTGCTCTGCAGTTCTCTCTTACTCATCCTGATATTTCGTTTGCTGTAAATCAATATGTCAATCAATGCACAAGTCTACGAATGGAGACTTTGAGGCTCTCAAAAAGTTGCTCAGGTATATTAAAGGGACTATAAATTATAGTCTAACTTTTGAACCTTCTCCTATTAAAATTCATGCTTTCTCTGACTCGGATTAGGCTAGTAGCTCCCTTGATAGACGTTCAACAACTGGTTACTGCATTTTCCTTGGTAGTAGTATCATCTCTTGGGGTTCAAAACGGAAAAACACAGTTTCAAGGTCCTTAACTGAGGCTAAATACAGAGCCATTGCTCATGTATCTGCAGAGATTATGTGGGTTACTTTCTTATTAAAAAAATCTCAATATTACTCTTGTTCAACCCACTTTAGCTTGTGACAATCAGTCTGCCTTAGCTCTTGCAACAAATCATGTGTTTCATACCCGTACAAGACATATAGATGTTGATTTTTATTTTGTTAGAGACCAGGTAAAGACTAAAAAGATGCTGCTTCATCATGTTTCATCTCATGATAATCTTGATAATATTCTTACTAAAGGCCTCAGCTCTACTTAGTTTAATCTCCTGCTATCCAAGTTTCCCCTCTTACGAGTGCTACACTTGAGGTGGTATTAATGTAAAAGTAAAAGAACAACTACAAGAAGCATGAGTCACACAAGTTGACAAAACGAAAGGAATATTTTATGTTATGCTTTCTGTTATACAACGTGTAAGGCATATCCAATCGTAGATTAGGAATGCTCTTTGTCCTATATATAGACTACTTGTTGTAAATAGAATTTAATGAAATCAATATACAAAAAATATATTCTTCTCTCTATTTCTTAATAATACCTTCTGAATAGAGTGGTGTATGAGGTCCAGAAAAAACGTAAATTGGCTGAAAACTATTACATTAGCAGAACTCTCTCTCTCTCACTCATCAACCTGATCTCTTTCCTCTGAGACAAATATTATCAAATAAGTAAAAACAATAAGAATTAAAGCATCAATTTTAGCGAATGTGTTTCTCACTAAAGCCTCAATTTTAGTACTCCGACTGGAAAATAATCTATCTGTAACCCACCCAGGACCGGTCCGGTATATATAATTATGTTCTGATTAAGAAATAACAATTGTATGGCATTGGGACAACGAAAATTAACTTCCTACAAACAATAGGTTTCTGTTCAAAACTTTGCAGCAATTGTTTTGATGCTTTTAAAATGATTCAAGCTAAGATCGATAGTTGTTCTAGTGGTTAGACAACAATGCCCCGAAAATTTCCAAGTAAATCTCAGGACAAAGCTTGCAAGGCCACATTTACTACAAGTATTTTTTTTATATTCATCAAATAAATTAGAACAACTCATCATTTTTAATAAATTTCAATATTCTTTCAAAATTTTCGTAATAACATGCAACTAAACTTATCGAAATAAATTCCTCTTTGAACAAACGATTAACTCCCGTCGTTTGATGAACCATCATTCTTCCATGAGATTTCTATACTGAAGACACTACTTTCCCACACTCATGTGACGTTGAATAATGATCAATATGAAACAAAAATATGTAACTGGAGAGAAATGCAAAATTATAACTAAATTTAAGGTAGAACACCTAAAATCACAAACAAACGAATCTCAACAGACAATAGTAGTGACTGCATTTAGCATGTCCAGTTACGGTCAAAAACTACATTTAACTGCATTTAACCCGTGCAGCTCCGATAAAAAACTGCAATTAAACTCGTGCAATTTTGGTCAAAAACTACATTTAACATTTAACCCGTGCAGCTCCGGTCAAAAACTGCATTTAACCCGTACATCTCTGGTCTAAAATTGAGTACCAATCCCTCACTTGGAGATAGGTGAATCCCTTACATAACATATACAAATTCCCAACTTATAGTTACGATATCCCAAAAATACATTAGAGATTCACAACCATATTTTTCTACAAATGTATAGTAAAAAGAGTTGAAGATAAAGAGAACAAATGTAACGAAACAAAAGGGTTTAGAAAGAATTATCGGCTCTAAACATCATTTATTAAGTAACTATCAAAATATAAAGAACCTTGAGCATATATATATAATTCGGAATCATATTTATTCAAGACTGATGCTCCTAGAATTATACAGAATCATTATTTCCGTATAAAAATACAAATATAGTTAATTAACAAGAAATATCATTTAGTTGCATAAAATATTTAAATACCAGAAGATACATATATAATACACAAAATTAGAAAAAGATATAATTTAATTACATAAAAGATTTCTGACAAAAATATAAAGTTAATTAACTACAATAAAACTTTAATTATCGTCAAATTTCACAATTCAATGAAAAAAAAGGATAATTCAAACTTACCTATGTTCACACCTTTAATATTTATGATCTATTGTCCAAAAAAAATATATATTTATGATCTCACTCTTATTCAAAATTCCCATAATCCTAGATTCCTTACATATTTTAATGAGACCCTGAAAGTATTGTTTCCTTTTGTTGAGAGGATCCTTTAAAGTACGTTCTTCTTTTCTTCCTGTCTTCCTTCGTTTTTTTCCTTTCCCCTATATTCACCCTCCCTTTGAAAAGTTCCGGACCTTAAAATAACCTTCAAAATTATTTTAACCAATATAAACTAAATAAACCAATATTTCAATATTTTTACTTTGACTTAACTTAATTTCGGGATATTACACTCTTCTCTTCCAATAAAAGGGTTTCGTCCTCGAAACTTATTTCACAAAAAATGACTAAATGGTATGCGTCCATTTCTCAGCAAGAATTTGCTGCTCCTCATGAATAGCAAGTCGAAAAGAAATTCTTCTACATTTATCCGAAGTAAGAAAACCACTTACACATTTTTGTATTTCACTTCCGAAAGCTTGTTCTTTTTATCAAATTCAATGGTTAAATTTTCGTCCATTCTAAAGCTAAGCTCTTTCAATTGTCTTGATCATTCTGTTGTAGCGCTTTTTATATATTTTATCTCATTCGTAACCGCGGCTTAAAAACAACTTTTTTTTTTAATTAGATTGGAAATAGTGCTTGATTCTTTTGGATTATTACTTGAATCAGTTAAATTATCTCTTCCCACAATACTAGTAGCTAGCACTGTATTTCCACTTCCAGAGTTGATCGTTTCATGAATCAAATGAGAGATCACGTGAAACCTAGCCCCATCATCCATAATCTCATGTCGGGATCTAAAAACAAGCAACGACCAGATAATAAGTTGCAATCTGCTCTTGCTTTGTTCATCATCAGAAGTCAAAAGAGAATGCAAAACTTGTTGAACAGATTGAGAAACACATTCAAGTGAAGATTTACAAAGATAAGAGACCACTAAGCGGAAAACAATTTTCGGACATTTATCGCCTCATAAAATCATAGCTTTATCAGTAGGTTTATTCGGTTTTCCAACTAATACATTTTGAATACCTCCTGATACACCACTTGCAGTCATCTCAGTAGTTGGGATATATAAAGATTCCACAAGTCCACGGGCCCATTGTCCCAAAGATGGCATAGGTGTTGCTAAAGATCTAGAAATTATTTTACTGGGCCCTTTTCGTTAATTTCGCTAATTGTTATCCAAAGATAGTCATATAAAATCCACCACTCTTTGTCATCCTCACTAGGATCAGATGGTTTCACTTTTGGTGATAATCTAGTAAAGTTTTCGTTGGGTTCTCCTTGAAGAACTTCAGGTAAAGAAGATTTGAGATGTGTTTGATTTTCTAATTCCACAAAAAATTGGAGAAGTATCTAATACACTTGATGGAAACGGAAGCTTATGATCATTTTCAGAAATGAGCATCTCATCAACTAATTTCAGAAGATATAAAGTATTTTCTCGACATAGCTGGGACACCAAAATATTGTCCTCAGAAGACAATTCTATAAGTTTCTGAATCAAATCCTTGAATATATCACGAAGCTAGAATTGAAACGAAATACAACTTTCTTCACTTTGTAGAAGAAAAATCAACCGTGTCTTCCAATTGTTGCCATCCACCTCATATATTATGCATATACTGACTATGTACAATACAATATATATTTATTATGTATTTCAAAATCTACTTTGTATCATTTCAATACATCAAGCTTTGAAGAAACGCATAACCAAGAATTCCATCCATATCCCATTAAACTTCGTTATTTGAAGGATTTGAATCGAGAAGATCAAACAAATCTCAAATTATTTTCTTTCTCATAATTGTACAGACAAAAATCTAAAAATTAGAACCAAGATATGTGTAAGAAAGAACTGAGAGGTTTGCTTGCTACTTCTTTGTCGATCTATCTGATTATGCCGTTGTACAACCTGTTTAGGGCAAGCACCACTAAGATGAACTTAAAATAAAGTTAGGCAAAGAATCCCTGTAGCAGGAAATTTAAAAAAAGCCTATCTGACATTAAGTGAAAAATAGGTTGCATTCTTGTACTGGTTTTTTTTTCTAGACTTTCTGAAAAAGATTTTGCTCTTCCTACAACTATACTAAAAAGAGATCAACATCTGTTGAAAGGTATTAAGGAATGTAAAGGTTGGGCCTCCTACCCAAGCACTATAAATACATCCCATTGTTTCTACCACGTTAACTTTCATGATTTCGGGAGCAAGAGCATTTATTTCCTTACGAAAACGACTTGCAAATCCAGGAATAATAGTCGAGACACCACTAATCACAACTGCTTCATACAAACTTTTCTTAATATATGCATCACACTTCATTATAGAGTCGTTGGCTAATCGATAAATTCCCAAAGTTTCAATTCCAATCATCGAAGGCTTGAAGAGAAGCTCAGAACAAATAAATCTGTTTGAATGGATCTTGAATGATTCCCATCGGGAAACTCATAAATTACTTCAATTGATGTGGGCTGCTTTTTCCCTAGCTTCAATTTCTTTTCTTAATCTAGTGCTACGTAGTTTTCCTTTAAATCATTAATCTCATTTTTTACTTTAAAAGGATGCTAAATGTAACATATTAACTTTAATAGGTACTCTGAAAGTTCTTGTCCACCAAGATCTAATTGTGAAAGGGCATGTGGAAGTGCATAACCTTCATAAACAGGAACTGTGTGGATCACATCTTCTCCAGATTCGATAACAATACCAGTAGAATACAAAGAAGCAATTAACTGAATGGTGACAGAGATGGCTGAAACATTAAAAGACTCAAACATAATTTCAGTCATCTTTTCTCGGTTTAGTTTTGGGTTTAATGGAACTTCAGTGAGAAGAACCGGATGCGATCCTGATTAAACAGAAAGCTCATTTTTTAAGGCGTGATCCCAAATCTTCTCCATATAATCCCAATTATTGAATATACCACTTTCAATGGGTTTAAAAAGTGAAAGAATACCTTTTTTACAATAGGCTTCACATCCAACATAAAAATCTTTATCATATCTAACGAAAGGAGATTTAACATATCTAGGAATACCAATGACAGATTCAAACATTGAAAATGGAACATCATCAGCAGCAAAGCCAGCCTTAATTGAGTGGCTTCCATTGTCCAATACTATTGGTTTCAAGACATATAGTTGCTTCCATTAAACATCTTATACAATCTTCAGCTACAAAGGTACTGAGATCGACAAATGGCTCTACGATGTACTATAAATGAAAAGCGTAACTGCACCATAATTTCCCAAGAAAACTTATCACTCGTAATATTTCTTATTTCCAGTTCCCAAAATTTTAACAAGAACCTCACAAAATTTCTTCTAAAACCGTTCAAAGATCTTACCAGAAAGACTCCTGAAATAATTATCTTTCATCATTTACAAAAACAAGAGCATTTTGAAGTTTAACCAAAATAAAATTTTACCAAGTATAAACAAGGCTTCAACCCAAATTACTTATATTCTACTACAACATTTACACCTAAAGCTAACTGACGCTAAACTACATATTCTGCTATCAAATATTTTTAATTACCATAAGTTTATAATATTATCATAATATCTAACAAACATAAAGTTCTCAATCTTTTTTAACATCGACTAAAGGTTCAAATCAATAAACAATATTTTTAGCCTAAAGCACAAAATCTGTAAAATCCATTTATGTCTTTGAATAAATTTTTAAATTCTAGTATTGTTAGTAAAGAAAACAAAATATTACTTTCAACAATTACTACAAGATCATGCACTGATACCATTTTATCACGCCCCAAAAATTTCCAAGTAAATCTCGTGACAAGAATGCGGTAAGCATAAGTTATATTCCTAAGCTTGTAAGGCCACATTTACTACTATTTTTTTTCTATATTCATCAAATAAAATTAAAACAACTCATCCTTTTTAATAAATTTCAATATTTTTCAAAATTTTCATAATAACATGCAACTGAACTTATCAAAATAAATTCCTCTTTGAACAAACGATCAACTTCCGTCGCTCATGAACCATCATTCTTCCATGAGATTTCTATACTAAAGATAGTACTTTCCCACACTCATGTGAACGTTTAATAATGATCAGTATGAAACGTAAATATGTAACTGAAGTGAAATGCAAAATTATAACTAAATTTAAGGTAGAGCACCTAAAATCACAAACAAACGAATCTCAACCAACAATAGTATTGACTGAATTTAACCTGTCCAATTCCGGTCAAAAACTACATTTAACCCGTGCAGCCAGGGGCAGAGGCAAGGGGGGTGTAGGGGGGTCCATGGCCCCCTCTGAATTTTCTAAAAAAAAATATTTAACTAAACATTAAAAAAAAAAACTATAAGTAAATAATCTCCAAATTTTTGTAAAATCTTCATTTGGCCCCCCTAATTTTTAAAATTTATTTTATTAGGTTATAAATTACTTTAATTATATGATTTTTAATTTTTTTTACATATAATATATGTTATTTTTTATTAAAAAAAAGAATTTATAGAATAATTAATTATAAAAATAATAATAATGAGACTTATATTTTAATATTACAAAATATAGGGACCTATAATGCAATTTTGCATAATATAAGGACCTATTATGCAATTCTATATAATATATTGACTTATAAAGAAATTTAAGGCAAAAAAAAAAAAATCGGGGGTGATGCCCCCGAACCCCCTTGGCCCCCCCTTACAAAAATTCCTGACTCCGCCCCTGCGTGAAGCTCCGGTCAAAAACTGCATTTAACCCGTGGAGCTCCGGTCAAAAATTGCATTTAACCCGTACAGCTCTGGTAAAAAATACATTAGAGATTCACAACCATATTTTTCTACAAATGCATAGTAAAAAGAGTTGAAGATGAAGAGAACAAATGTAACTAAACAAAAGGGTTTAGAAAGAATTATCGGTTTTAAACATCATTTATTAAGTAACGATCAAAATCTAAAGAACCTTGAGCATATATATAGAATTCAGAATCATATTTATTCAACACTGATGCTCCTACAATTATATAGAATCATTATTGCCATACAAAAATACAGATATAGTACACAAATTAACAGAAAATATCATTTAATTGCATAAAAAATATTTAAAATACCAGAAGATACAGATATAATACACAAAATTAGATGAAGATATAATTCAATTGCATAAAAGATTTCTGACGAAAATATAAGGTTAATTAACTACAATAAAACTTTAATTATAATCAGATTTCACAATTCAATGAAAGAAAATGATAATTCAAACTTACCTATGTTCTCACCTTTAATATTTATGATCTCACTCTTATTCAAAATTCTCACAACCCTAGATTCCTTGCATAATTTATTGCATAATTTAATGAGACCCTGAATACATTGTTTCGTTTTGTTGAGAGGATCCCCTTAGGGTTAAATATTATTGTCCTTTTCTTCTTGTCCTGCTTCGTTTTTTTTCCTTTCCCCTATATTCCCCCTCCCCTTGGAAAGTTTCGGAGCTTTTGATATATTTTCTTTAAAATTATCAAAATAACCTTCAAATTTATTTTAACCAATATAAATTAAATAAACCAATATTTCAATATTTATACTTTAACCCAACTTAATTTCGGGATATTACAACTCCCCAAAGACCAAAAGGTACTAGAATCGAATTTGAGTAAAAATTATTTCAAATCAAAGCCCGATTTAATCATTAGAAAGAAAAGTTAATGTTTTCAAAATGAAAATAGTATATCTTACATAATTTTAAAAAATGCTTTTATATGAATTTTTTAGATACTAGGTAAAACCCGAGTCTGAAGACACAAAAGAAAAAAATTGTTACGTTACGGAAATCGAGCACAGGTGTCAAGGTTAAAGTTAGGTTTAAGATTTTTCTTTTTTTGCTTATCGAGAAGAAGGTTAGGTTAAGGTTAAGGTTCGTTAAGGTTAGGTTTAAGGTTAGGGTTAAGGTTTAGGTCAAGGTTAAGGATAAGGTCAATTTTAAGGTTAAAGTTAAGGTTTAAGTTAAGGGTTAAGGTTAAAGTTTAAGTCAAGTTTAAGGTTAGATTTGATTTTAAGATTAAGGTTAAGTTAGAGTTAAGGTTTAAGATTAAACGTTTAAGGTTTAACGAAATTCCAGGTTTAAGGTCAAATATTGACGCGATGATTCTTCATATGTTTAAGGTTAAGGTTACAGTTAAGATGAAAGTTAAGGTTAAGGTTTTTATTAAAAGGTGTAGGGTCTATTTGGATTGAGAGATATGGAAAGAAAAAAATAAATAGAAATAATTTTTTACATTGTTTGTATTATAAAATTTTATAAAAGAAAAGAAAGAAATCATTTTAAAAATCACTCCAGTATCCTTTTTTATTATCACACCAAATTTGAGTCAAAGTGAACAAAAAGAAAGTTTATTAATGATTAGAGGCCAGAATTAACCTTTTTTTCCTTTTTCTTGTATTTTTTTAATCCAAACAAAAAGAAATCCAAAATAATTTACGAAATCATTTTTTATAAATATTTCTAATCCAACAAAAAATTTCCTTTCTTTAATAATTTTTCTTTTCTTTTCCTTTATTATTTTTCCCCTCCTAAATACAAACAGACCGTTAAGATAAATTTAAAGGTTATTGTTAAGGTAAGGGTTAGGGTTAAAGTTAAGGTTAAGGTTAAAGGTTAAAGGTTCAAGGTTCAAGGTTCAAGATCAAGGTTAAGAGGTTAAAGGTTTAAGGTTCAAGTTTCAAGATTAAGGTTAAGTTTTAACTTCAAGGTTAAGGTTATGGTTAAAATTTAGGTTAAAGTTAAGATGAAGGTGAAGGTTAAGGCTTGAGATTTAAGGGCTAAGGTTAAAGTGTTAAGGGTTAAGGTTAAAGTTAAGGTTAAAGTGAAGATGAAGATAAGGCTTTAAGGTTTAAGGTTCAAGGTCAAGGTTTAAGGTGTAAGGTGTAAGTTTTAAGGTTTAAGGTTAAGTTTAAGGTTAAGTTTAAGATTAAGGTTAATGTTAAGGTTAATATTAAGGTTAAGGTTAAGATTAAGGTTAAGATTTAGGTTAAGGTTAAGTTTGAGGTTAAGGTTAGGTTAAGACTAAGTCTAAGGATAAGGTTAAGGCTAAGATTAGTATTTAAGGGGTTAAGGTTATGGATAATAGGTTAGGGGTTAAGGTATAGTTTAAGTTTAAGATTAAGGTTAAGGTTAAGTTCAAGGTTAAGGCCAAGGTTAAAGTCAAGGTTAAGGGTAAGGACTTAAGGTTAAGGTAAAGGTAAAGGTAAAGGTTAAAGGTAAAGTTAAAGGTAAAGGTAAAGGTAAAGGTAAAGGTAAAGGTAGAGGTAGAGGTAGAGGTAGAGGTAGAGGTAGAGGTAGAGGTAGAGGTAGAGGTAGAGGTAGAGGTAGAGGTAGAGGTAAAGGTAAAGGTAAAGGTAAGGGTAAGGGTAAAGGTAAAGGTAAAAATAAAGGTAAAGGTTAAGGTTAAGGTTAAGGTTAAGGTTAAGGTTAATGTTAAGGTTAAGGTTAAGGTTTAGGTTAAGGTTAAGGTTAAGGTTAAGGTTAAGGTTAAGGTTAAGGTTAAGGTTAAGGTTAAGGTTAAGGTTAAGGCTAAGTTTAAGGTTAAGGTTCAGGTTAAGGTTAAGTTTAAGGATAAGGTTAAGGTTAAGGTTAAGGTTAAGGTTAAGGTTAAGGTTAAGGTTAAGGTTAAGGTTAAGGTAGAGGTTAAGTTTAAGGTTAAGGTTAAGGTTAAGATTAAGGTTAATGTTATGGTTAAGATTTGGGTTTGGGTTAAAGTTAAGGTTAAGGTTAATGTTAAGGTTAAGTTTTTGGTTTGGGTTTGGGTTAAGTTTAAGGTTGAGGTTAAGGTTAAGGTTAAGGTTAAGGTTAAGGTTAAGAGGGTAAGGTTAAAGTTAAGGTTAAGGTTAAGGTTAAGGTTGATAATTAAGGGTCTAAGCTTATAGATAAGGGGTTGATGGTTAAGGTTCAGGTTCAGGTTTGGTTTAAGGTTAATGTTAAGGTTACATTTAATATTAACGTCAAGGTCAAGGTTAATGTCATGGTCAACGTCACGTTCATGGTCAAGGTAAAGGTTGTGTATAAGGGTTAATGTTTAGATTAAGGTTAAGAAGGTTAATTAAATATTAGGCGATTAACACGGTGGTCTTAGAACTTCTTTTGTAAAAAAAAATTGTTGGAAATTATATACTTTGCATCATTCCTTAAGAAATAAAGGCGTATATGTGAAATAAAATACCAACATTTAATTAATTATTGATTTACGGCGTTATGTTATATTCTTCTTATACTACTTGTAGTGCATAGTTTTAAATATGTATTCTATAAGGGATTACTATATCTAGAAGAATTTCTCTTTACAAAATAGTTTTTTTTATATAAATCCGACTACCAATTTGTTGTAAAAGGATACTCTTATAAAATATATTGGCTCACTTTTTCCAAATCATTAAATAAATATTTTCGACAAATATGTTTTATAAACTAAATATATCAACAATAACAAATACAAAAGGAAAAGTAAAGAGATAAATTTGATAATAAATAAGAAAATGAGATAAGTTAGAAAATTATGAGACAAATTGGAGAATTATGAGAGAAATGTAGGGATTTTTAATATTAATAGAAAAGTTGAATGTAGGATATTTTTATAACTTTTATAATTAATAATGCAACTTTTATTGATCTATTTATACAATAAATTCTAATTAAATCGCTAGTCTGTTGTCATTTGTCGTATTAAACGTAGTACCAAAATTCTAAATATATTATTTATCGATTATTTATTATCGACATTAAATCCTACAAATATACTTCATTTTCGCTATTAAAGTATTATCAAACATAATATCTATTCGTTGTAATTTGGTTGTAAAGGTCCAAATCAGATTTGCCCAATTGTTTTTAAGTGTTTCAAGATATTATTATTATTTATTTATTTAACTCCACCATATATTTCAATATTATTTTCCTTCATTGACTTTTCAAAAAAATGTGTAGGCTAATACACTGCTCCCATATTCCCAATTTAAAAAAAATATTTTTCAAGATCAATGTGGTTTTTATTTAGATGTAATAAATAAGAAAATAAAAAAATAAAAAATTTAAAGAGATTTATGAGAAGAATAAAAGAATTATGAGAGAAATAAGGGATTTTTTAGTAGTAATAGGAGAAGTTAGGTGTATTCTGCTTTATTATATAGACTAGGCAAACCCCGTGTCTGAAGACACTAAAGAAAAAATATGTTCTGTTAACGGAGATCGAACACTGATTCCAAGGCTGAAGGTCAAGGTAAACGTTAAGGTTAAGATTTTGCTTTTTTTGCTCATCAAGAAGAAGGTTAGGTTAAGGTTAAGGTTTGTTAAGATTAGGGTTAAGGTTTAGGTCAAGGTTAAGGATAAGGTTAATTTTAAGGTTAAAGTTAAGGGTTAAGGTTAAATTTGAAGTCAAGGTTAACGTTAAATTTAATTTAAAGATTAAGGTTAAGTTAGAGTTAAGGTTTAAGATTAAACGTTTAAGGTCGAATATTAGAGCGATGTTTCTTCATCTGTTTAAGTTTAAGGTTAAGGTTACAGTTAAGATGAAAGTTAAGGTTAAGGTTTCAAGTTAAAGGTTTAGGGTTTAGGGTCTGTTTGGATTGAGAGATATGGAAAGAAAGAAATGGAATAGAAATAATTTTTTGTTTTTTACATTGTTTGTACTATGAAATTTTATTAAAGAAAAGAAAGGATGTCATTTCAAAATTACTCCAGAATCCCTTTTATTATCACACCAAATTGGAGTCAAATTGAGAAAAATGAAGCTTCTCAATAATTAGAGGCCAAAATTAAACCTTTTTTCCTTTTGGTTGTTCTTTTTCTAATCCAAACAAAAAAGAATCCAAAATCATTTACGAAATCTTCTTTTATAAATATTTCTAATCCAAACAAAAATGTCCTTTCTTTTATAATTTTTCTTTTTCTTTATCATATTTCCCCTCATAAATACAAACAAATCCATAAGGTAAATTTAAAGGTTAAATGTTAAGGTTAGGGTTAGAATAAAGTAGGTTCAAGATTAAGGTTAAGTTTTAACTTCAAGGTTAAGGTTTAGGTTAAAGTTAAGATGAAGCCATTAAGGTGAAGGTAAAGGTTAAGGTTAAGTTCAAGGTTAAGGTTAAAGTTAAGGTTAACGTTAAGGTTAACATTAAGGTTAAGGTAAAGGTAAGGGTAAAGGTAAATATAAAGTTAAAATTAAAGGTAAAGGTTAAGGTTAAGTTTAAGGTTAAGGTTAATGTTATGGTTAACGTAAGGTTAAGGTTAAGTTTAAAGTTAAGGTTAAGGTTACGGTTACGGTTAAGGTTATGGTTAAGATTTGGGTTTGGGTTTGGGTGAAGGTTAAAGTTAAGGTTTAGGTTAAGGTTTGGGTTAAGGTTAAGGTTAAGGTTAAGGGTAAGGTTAAATTTTAGGTTCAGGTTAAGGTTGATAGTTAAGGGTCTAAGGTTTTCGATAAAAAGGTTGAGGGTTAAGGTTTAGGTTCAGGTTTAGTTTAAGATTAATGTTAAGGTTAAGGTTACGTTTAAGGTTAACGTCAAGGTCAAGGTCAAGTCAATGTCAAGGTCAAAGTCACGTTCATGGTCAAGGTTAAGGTTGTGTGTAAAGGTTAATGCTTAGATTAAGGTTAAGGTTATACGATTAACACAGTGGTCTTAGAACTTCTTTTGTTTGAAAAAAAAAATTGTTGGAAATTATATACTTTGCATCATTCCCTAAAAAATAAAGGCGCTTATACGAAATAATATACCAACACATAATAAATTATTGATTTACGGCGTTATGTTATATCATTTTCCCACTACTTGTAGTTCTTAGTTTTAAATATGTATTATATAAGGGATTACTATATCTAGAAGAATTTCTCTTTACAAAACAAGTTTTTTTATTTAAACCGACTACCAATTTGCTGTAAATGGATACTCTTATAATAATATAGTGGCTCACTTTTTCCAAATCATTAAATAAAGATTTTCGACAAATATGTTTTAATAATTTAATATATCAACAATAAAAAAGACAAAAAGAAAAGAACGATAACGAGATAAATTTGATAATACATAAGAAAATGAGATAATTAGAAAATTATGAGACAAATTGGAAAATTATGAGAGAAATGGAGGATTTTTAAATATAAATAGGGAAAATTAAATGCAGGATGGTCTTATAATTTTTATAATTAATAATGTAACTTTTATTGATCTATTTTTACAATAAATCCTAATTAAATCGCTAGTCTACATTTGTCGTATTAAACGTAAAACCAAAAATTCTAAATACGTTATTTATCGATTATATATTATTGACATTAAATCCTATAAATATACTTTATTTCCGCTATTATAGTATTATCAAACAAAATATTTATTCGTTTGTAATTTGGTTGTAAAGGTCCAACTCGGATTTGCCTAATTGTTTTTATGTGTTTCAAGATTTTATTATTATTATTATTCTTAACTCCACCATATATTTCAATATTATTTTCCTTCATTTGCTTTTTGAAAAATCGTGTAGGCTAATACACTGCTCCCATATTCCCAATTTGAAAAAATTTCTTTTGAAATATTGATGTGGTTTTAATATAGATATAATAAATGAGACAATAAAAACAAATTTAAGAGATTTATGAGAAGAATTAAAGTATCATAAGAGAAATAGGAGATTTTTTAGTAGTAATAGGAGAAAGTAGGTGTATTTTGTTTTATTATATATATTAATAATCTATATTAAATGTAAAGGAGTGATATAAAGTTTTTTATTAAATAAATAAGGATTACATAATTGTACTAATGATTAGTGGGACTAGAATTGATCCTGGCCACCATTTATGTAGAAGATCTGGGGCGTTAAAAAATCTTTGTAATATAATATAAATATTTTTATTATTATTTTTAACTCCACTATATAATTCAATATTATTTTCTTTCACTGACTTTTCGAAAAAAATCGTGTAGGCTAATACACTGCTCCCATATTTCCAATTTGAAAAAAAAAATCTTTTAAAAGATCAATGTAGTTTTTATATTGATAAAATTAATTAGAAAATAAAGAAAATAAAAAATTTAAAATTTAAAGAGATTTATGAGAAGAATAAAAAAATTATGAGACAAATAAGAGATTTTTGAGTACTAATAGGAGAAGTTAGTGTATTCTTCTTTTATATAGATATTATAAATCTATATTAAATGTAAGGGAGTGATTTAAGATTTTTTATTTTAAAATATAATTTTTTATTAAATAAATAACGATTAATTAATGGTATTAATGATAAGTGGGGCCAGAAACGATCATGGCCACCACTTATGTCATATACTCAGGACCGTTAGATGAAATATAATAATGATAAGTGGGCCAGAAATGATCCTGGCCACCACTTATGTCATATATTCAGGACCGTTGATCAAAGCCTGTAAGATAATATAGATTTTTATTAAATAAATAAGGATTAATTAGTAGTATTAATGATAAGTGGGGCCAGAAACGATCCTGGCCACAACTTATGTCATATATTCAGGACCGTTAAATGAAATACATTAATGATAAGTGGGGCCAGAAATGATCCTGGCCACCACTTATGTCATATATTTAGGACCGTTGATCAAAGCCTATAATATAATATAGATATATAGATATTATAAATCTATATTAAATGTAAAGGAGTGATTTAAGGTTTTTTATTTTAAAATAAATTTTTTTATTAAATAAATAAGTATTAATTAATGGTATTAATGATAAGTGGGGCCAGCAACGATCCTGGCCACCACTTATGTCATATATTCAGGACCGTTTCATGAAATACATTAATGATTAGTGGGGTCAGAAATGATCCTGACCACCACTTATGTCATATATTTAGGACCGTTGATCAAAGCCGGTAATGTAATATAGATTTTTTATTAAATAAATATAGAGTAATTAATTGTATTAATGATAAGTGGGGCTGGAAACGATTTGGCCACCACTTATTTCATATATTCAGGACCGTTGATCAAAGTCTGTAATATAAATAGATATTACTTTTTTTAACTCCAACATATATTTCAATATTAATGTTCTTCATTGACGTTTTAGAAAATCGTGTAGGCTAATACACTACTCCCAAATTTCCAATTTGAATTTTTTTTAAAAAGATCAGTATGGTTTTTATATAGATATAATAAATGAGAAAATAAAAAATAAAATATTTAAAGAGATTTATGAGAAGAATAAATATTTTATGAGAGAAATAAAAAAAATTGAGTAGTAATAGGTGAAGTTAGGTGTTATATGCTTTATTATATAAATATTATAAATCTATATTAAATGTAAGGGAGTGATTTAAGGTTTTTTATTTTAAAATATAATTTTTTTTATTGAGTAAATAAAGATTAATTAATGGTATTAATGATAAGTGGGACCAGAAATGATCCTGGCCACCACTTACGTGGAAGATCTGGACCGTTAAAAATACTTTGTAACATAATATAGATATAAATAACTTAGATTTTTTTCTTAATAAATATTTAGTTCGAGATTATTCTTATTAAATTATTTATATAATATTTGTTTTATAATTATAAAATATCCCCTTTTTTTCGTTTTGGATACCCCGAAACTTAGGCCGCCCTTGTGTAACCTAATTAATATACTAAGGCTCGATACCCTTTAATACTTGTTTTGCATTACTCTGTTCCCAGTGTATTTAAGTGCCTTTGAACATGTAGGACATAACCCTTACTCACCACCAGCACAAGATTCCATCAGACATGATTTGCAAAATGCCTGTAACCTGAAAAACAAATCATAAACAAATATACCACATGATCTTCAACCATGTCATGACATAGACCACAAACTTATTGTTTCTCACTAGTTGTCCTGACTTCAGCTAACTATGCTACAACACCATTTGAGTATATCACAAGGTATGATATTCAACACCCTGCTAATCTGTATTCTGATTAACTGTTCCATTAGAATTCGACAAAGATGATTGTGATTACCTTGTTGATAACCTTCATCGCCATACTGATAAGTTCCATGGTTTCCCATGAGGAAGTCTAACTCGGGTTTTCTTTGGCATTCCTTCCTACATTGATCATTAATTCTACACCACCAACAGACATACTACTCTTGCACTACATTCACTTCGAGTTGGTTAACTTTCCCACCTTAGTTACCAACTAAAGAGTTGTTTCAACTGGTTCTATATGGTAATAAGCTTTTCACTAATCGCAATATCAACATCTAATTGTAACATACTTCGTAAAGAATTTGGAATAGGAGCTCGCGGGGTTGCTAACTCATCTCATTTCTCACAACCCTCACTATACAAACCACATCTTGATTTGGTTCCATCGTCAAGAAACAATATCTACTAATAGCTTATCAAATGTTTTCATAGAACTTACGTCAAGGCTTTGATGATGCATAGCTAGTTGTAGATCAGCAATGTACACCCGTGAGCACTTCTTCAAGCTTATCTGAAATCTTTTCCAAGTCTCGCCTAAAATTTCAGCAGATTTTTTCGTAAGGTTGAGAGATCCATTTAAGTTGTTACCCTGATGTTAGGATAAAACATGTTGAAGAATGTGGCCTGGAGCTCGTTTGATGCTGGTATTTGTTTGGGTTGTTAATGATCGAGACACTCGCTTATACCCATGTTCAAGAAAAAGGGGAACATGATATATTAAATTTTTCCATTGTAACGCTTTGAGTTACATATGTATCACATATATGCATGAATTTCTTGACAGCTCAGGTTGAAGCTTCATGCACAGTCCACTATGGTTCATGCTCAGGTTGAAGCTTCATGCACAGTCCACTATGGTTCACGTAGTTCGTGAGTTGGTTCAACATACCTACTTTAGGCTTGAATCTTACTGCCTGAATAACTGGTGGGTGAATTCTAAGTGGTTGCACATGAAACTGAAGCCTTGGCCCTGATGGCCTTGAACACGCACTTGATCACCTTGAGAACGCATTCCATTGTTACCATTAGACCTAAGAGCTTGTTGAACTCCATGGGGTACTTAATTGATTGGTGGTGCTCCTCTGCCACCAAGTGGATTCTCCATAAATGTTGCACGTGGAATGATGGGGTTACCTTCAACATCAAATTATTGGTTCCTCATCATTGCTTCATGTGTTTTCCTCTCTTTTTCTCGTCTCCTCTAAAGGCTAAATAAATTCTCAAGATCCTCGAGCATGAACTAAGCATAAAACCTGCGAAAAACAAAACCAAGAAACTAAACCTAATATGTAACAACGAAAATCTAAAAAAATCTAAAACTACAATTAAGTAACTAGGTTGGGTCAATTTAGGTTAATCAAAACACAGTTGACATTTTGTAAATTTTGGACAACTTGGGTATTCATAGAAAAACGTCTATAACTTTCTCAACTTGGTTGTGCGCACTGTTTTCCTCACATCACACAATCTAAACTCCAAGAGCTATTTCGAGTTGAAATATCATATGATCAAAATGCGCACTGTTTCTTCTCACATCACACAATCTAAAACTCCAAGAGCTATTTCAGGTTGAAATATCATATGATCGAAATTCCCACCAGTTATTTTTTATGAATTTTTAAAGTTGATGTTATTTTTCATGAATTTTTAAAGTTGATGAAAATATTTACCGCACTGTTTCTTCTCACATCACACAATCTAAACTCCAAGAGCTATTTCGAGTTGAAATATCATATGATCAAAATTCTCACCAGTTATTTTTTATGAATTTTTAAAGTTGATGTTATTTTTCATGAATTTTTAAAGTTGATGAAAATATTTACCGACAATATTTGTTGAACTTCTCATGAAAGTTTTGACTCTTTTGCAAATGGATTTGGGACTAGATTCATCGCGGAGTTCGTATCATCCATATTCTAGGAGTTGCACACTCAATAAAGGATATTTTTTTATGAATTTTTAAAGTTGATGAAAATCTAAACTATTTCGAGTTGAAATATTTCTCACTAGTTATTTTTCATGAATTAAAGTTGATGAAAATATTTACCGACAATATTTGTTAAACTTCTCATGAAACTTTTGACGACTTTGCAAATGGATTTGGGACTAGATTAATCGCGGAGTTCGTGTCATCCATATTCTAGGAGTTGCACACTCAATAAAAGGATATTTCCACCAACTATAAACATAATAAATAAAGATCCATCGCGGAGTTCGTAGCATCCATATTCCTCTAGACATGTCAATAAAATGATATTTCCACCAACTATAAACATAATAAATAAAGATCCATCGTGGCATAATAAATAAAGATCCATCGTGGAATAAACTTCTCCTGGGCAAATATAGGTTGCTCTATGTGATAAGACAACCTCTTTTCTCTTTCTTATTGAATATCTCCACCTCTATATCTCTGGCGAGTAGTGAAGGTTCAGGCTCAACTCCTCGCTTTACGTTAGCGGACCTACAGGTCGGGCCGGGGCTCTGCGCTCTTTCTTTCTGTGGGACGAGATACAAGGATATTTCCACCAACTATAAACATAATAAATAAAGAAATACCTCACAACTCATATAAATGATGTCTCGTATCTCAAAATCCAGATATCACATGATTTTTCATGACCACACCATTCTTGTTGTTCGCCAAAAATTAAACATGTTAAATAAAGAGATTATTACCCAAGGGGTCTTGAAGACACCACCCCGGGACCTAACAAGACCGCTCTATAGCCTCTTCTTACTAAAGGCCACAATAAAAATTTAACACTATACCTCAAAAATTCAATTACATTTATACCCTTTGTTTGTTTTTTATTTCTCTATATATACTAATTTATATCATAATATTTTAAAACCCCTAATTATTAGGTTTTATTTCCTCTCTCTATTTACGCCTCTCTCAAGCAGCCTCCATTATCTGAGCTCCGGCAGCCTCTTCTGAGCCTCTTCTCCGGCGCCTTTCACGAAGCTCAGGCGAGCTATATTCCGCTCGCGTAGATCCGGTGAGAAGATCCCGTCGCTGGTGAGTTCTTGCTCGATCTAGTTTCAAGCTTGGTGGTGGTGAGTTTTTGCTCGATCTGAAAAAACAAATTTGTGTTTCTGTTGATTATACGTGTGTTAATTATACCTACCTTGCTGAGAATACCTTATATGCAGCGTGGGTCCCAAGTGAGTATGTTAATTATCGATTCAATATCATCTCTGGTCATAGTTGTAATCCAAATAGGAACAAAGCTGTAAATTAATTGAATAAAAGGAGTTGCAAGTAATATGGTTTGGATGGTTATAGGACACGTATTGATAGGATTGGTAAGGAATTTAAATATTACACAAAGGAGTAAAGTCAAGCAACCGTGATAATTGTTTTTAGTCTTCTAATTCTTTTGGCTTCAAGCTGCAAAGTTAAGTTTATATTTTCTTTTGTATTTTTTTTTTATTCTTTTTCATTGTAATATTGCTATTAATTGTTAATAGATAATATGCTTTAACATTATTCCACTGTTTTGGCAAAATAGTATGTAAAAATCCAGGAAACTTATTGATTTTTTTCATACTCAGTAAAAAAACTGAGCATGCGCCCAGCAAGTTACTGAGCACGCTCAGCAAGTTACTGAGCAAACGAGCATGCTCAGTACTTTTTTCACGCTCAGTAATTTATGCTCAGTACTTTTTTCTGATACTCAGTACTTTTTTCACGCTCAGTACTTTTTTCTGATACTCAGTACTTTTTTCACGCTCAGTACTTTATGCTCAGTACTTTTCCATGTTCAGTACTTTATGCTCAGTACTTTTTCCATGCTCAGTACTTTATCCGGCGGTGGTCGACTTTTTTCACGCTCAGTACTTTTTTCTGATACTCAGTATTTTTTTCACGCTCAGTACTTTATGCTCAGTACTTTTCCATGCTCAGTACTTTTTCCATGCTCAGTACTTTATGCTCAGTACTTTATCCGGCGGTGGTCGACTTTTTTCACGCTCAGTACTTTATGCGCAGTACTTTTTCCACGCTCAGTACTTTATCCGGCGGTGGTCGACTTTTTTCACGCTCAGTACTTTATGCGCAGTACTTTTTCCATGCTCAGTACTTTATCCGGCGGTGGTCGACTTTTTTCACGCTCAGTACTTTATGCGCAGTACTTTTCCATGCTCAGTACTTTATGCTCAGTACTTTTTCCATGCTCAGTACTTTATGCTCAGAGTACTTTATGCTCAGTATTTTTCCATGCTCAGTACTTTTTCCATGCTCAGTACTTTATACTCAGTACTTTATGCTCAGTACCTTATCCAGCGGTGGTCGGCGGTGGTTGGTGGCTGGAGGTCGGAGATGGAAATTATTAATAGTTAATGAAAGAGGACAGAGAAAAATTGATAAATGAGGAGAGAGATTAATGATAAAAGAGAAAAGAGAGTAATGATAATGGAGGAGAGAGTATAATGGTAGTAAAGGTATTTGTCAATTTTGAAGCCTCTAAGTAGGACAAATAATCTATTTGGTTCCTATATGACTCTAAGATGGTCCACAAGACTCCTTAGATAATTGACCCTTAAATAAAAAGAAACATCTAAAATCTGTTTTGCTAATGCCCAAAATTGATGGTGTGCCGAGCCGAGGTAGTCCCTTTTTTCATATCTTGAGACCATAAAAGATAAAAAATTTGTACACTCCAATTTTCTTCCATACGTCATTCAAATAAAGACGACATCCACAGTCTGGCATTGGTCTGGTCACTATTGCAAATGTGTAACGCTATGCTACTGCCTATCGCTAACGCGTTCCATTAAAGATAGGGGTCTTTTTTGATACATAACAAGTACACTACACGAGAGTGAATCGAAGTTGAGAAAACTATGCTGCCACATTAAAGAAAAGGAAATAAACAAAAATGTGAAAGAAAAACAGTGTCACACCGAATCTCCACATAATGGCTTTTCTCCCATGTAGAAAAAAAAAAAAAGACAGTGCAAGAATAATATGCCATCCAAAAAAAGGTAATTAAAAAACAAAATGCGAAATAAGTAATGTAGTTCAATTTTCATTTATATGATAAGAGTTAAATAGTAGCATCAAGTACCAAAAGCAAGCAGTTTATTTATCTGTAATACACAAAAAAACAAAACTTCATAAAATCCGAAAACAAACACTATGACCCCCCACACAATCCAAAAACAAACTATGACCCCACACCCTATTTTACACAACACCAAATGATTCAACAAAATAAAAACTTCAGATCTGCCTCTGTCAATTTCCCCAGAGCCTCCACAGATCCACCAACAGTCCTGTGTAACAAACAAAAGAATCACACAATTAGATGAATAAAACAAAGAAGAAAAAAAGGCTTTGCCTTGTGACTTTTATACTCTTACTTACCCTTCAAACACAAGCTCCTTCTTCTGCTGTAGCTTTAAAATCCTCTCTTCAACAGTATTCTCTATAACAAACCTCACAGTCCTAAACAAGTGTCATTACAACAACATCAGATATACATATACAGTTAATAATAATAAGTAAAAAATGGAAAAAAGAGCTTTTGCTTACTTAATAGGTTTGTACTGTCCAATTCGATGGATCCTATCCTGTGCTTGTCTCTCAACAGCAGGATTCCACCACGGATCCATCAGAAACACCTATTTATTATTAAAACAACACAACATTAATTAATTACTACAACATGTTACAATTTTGTCAATCATATATAAAAATACTTACATGTGACGCGACTGTAAGGTTTAACGCAACTCCACCAGCTTTCAAACTCATGAGAAATACTTTACACTCCGAATCTTCAATAAATTTCTTTATAGCTACATCTCTTGCATTCATAGTCATCGATCCCACCAACGATACACATTTTATCCCAGACTATATACACACATACAACAAACATTACAAACATTACATTACTTACACTTAAAATCAAAATAAAAAACTAAATAATAAACACTTACCTTCTGAAGTGAATAATGTATAAGATCCAAAAACGACGTAAATTGACTAAAAACAATTCCTTTAGCCGCACCATCTCTCTCGCTCATCAATCGAATCTCTTCCCTCTAAAAAACAAATCAATAAACACAAATTAATTAAATATATCTCATTCTATTAAAAAGTAAAGAATGTGTGTAATAATATTCTTACCAACGCCTCGATCTTAGTACTTGATTGGAAATTATCAAGCTGTATCCTATTTAAAATACTTGAAGCTCTATACCCTTTAACACTCGTCTTTGCATTAACATTACTTTGTTCCCCAGAAAAATCAACAGTAAGTGGCTTTGAACATGTAGGACACAACCCTTGTTCACCACTAGCACAAAATTCCATCAAACACGTTTTGCAAAATGGATGTCCACAAGATGTTACCTTAAAAAAAAAACAAATATTAATTAATTAATTAATTATTACGTTCCCTAATTAAAAAGTAAGTAATAAAAGACAAACATATACATACCACAACATCTTCAACTACATCATCACATATACCACAAATCTGTTGTGGTTCAGTACTTATCATCCTAGCAGCTGCTTTTGCTATAGCAACGTTCGAATATACCACTAGGTATGGATGATCAACAGCCTATATATACATTACATACATATATTAGATACATACATACATATATACTTACATTAGAATAAGAATAAAAAATAATAATAATAATAATACTAACCTGACGTAAACGAGTAAGCAGGTCGAAAATATGGGCGTAATTGTTCATTAACGTGCCCTCATTTACGTATCTACACATCATAAACAAAACAAAAAAACATCCTTAAATATTTCATGCTCTTCTCATATCATATCATATTATATAAAAAAAATAATAAAAAAATAGATTACATACGTGTCAAACTCTGCTTGAGTTTCGTTATACAGAGATGTGTAGTAGTCTTCTTCAGTTATATCGAATGAATCTCGTCTTAAAGTAACCTGTAAATTAATAAAAAAAAAATCAGAATACATTATTTAATATTATAGTAAAAATTAAATAAAAATACTTACGATTCTTGGAGGAAGTGCCAGGTCAGCAGCTCGGCCTTTCTTGGTACGTCTAAGTACTATGCTTTTCAGCAATTTCTCCTTCAATAACAGCATAGCTCCTTTTCCTATGCTATTATTCCAATGTGCTTGTATTGGTGAAGCAATGTACTTTTTATAAAGGTTATAAATACAGTGTTAATACAAGGATATAAATAAATATTTAAATAAATAATAAATTTTTCTTACTTTGTTCCACCAACAGAAATGTCGTACACACTTGTGTGGACAGCTAGGACAATCTGTAACACTGTTATCATATCATACAAAATAATCAGATATAAAAAAAAATGCAAAAATAAAATTATATGAAAGTCAAACTAACCCGTAATCAAGAACTCTACAGTCACAGTCCTTGCAGAAGTAGTAAGAATAAGGAACAATTTGCAGAAACCGAACCTGCAAAAGTGAAAGTTGTTAGAAAAAAAACAATTAATGAAAGTGAAAAAAAAAAGAAAAAGAAAAACTTACAAGTGAATATAACTCTCCAACACGGTTCTGAAGTGGAGTACCACTTAAAGCCCATTTATAATTCGATATTAAAGCAAGAACAGCTTTAGTAGTGTTGGATCGTCTATCTTTAATATAATGTGCCTACACATATCAATAAACAAAAATTAAAGGACCTGTGGATAAATATTCATAATGCTTAAATTAATTAAAAAACTTACTTCATCTAAAATGATACGTTCCCATTTAACAGCATGAAGATTAGATTGCTGCTTTATAGGCAAATCCTCTTCGAAATCTCCTTCATTCTCATTGGTTTCTCCATTTTCAGTTTCTGTATTATCTTTAGCACTCTTCTTACTTTTTCTAGGGCGTCTCTTTTTTGTAACCTCCTGTTTTGACGATTTTACCCCTGTTTTTACCTTCACAGCCTTTCTCTTTCTCTGCTTAGCCTGACTAATTGTTCTAGTAGCATTAGGTCCACAAAAATACTTCAAATGAACCGCCATTTTATCCTCGTAAAGTGGCTTTGCACACCATTCACATTTTTTTTTCGGAGGCATCACATTTTTTCTATACTCAGCTTCGATAGTAGAATATGTAGTTATTACAAAATCATAATCCGAGAATTTATTAAACTTTTTCGCTCTATTTGCTCCATGATAAACAAGCACTTTGTTACTCCCTTTCTTAGTAAACCTTTCAATTTCTTTTTGCCACTGTAAAACAGCTACCAAAGGACATATCACAAGTGTAGCTTTAATCGAAGGTAACTCAGTAGATGTACTAGGACAAGCACCACATGAGGGTAAAATAGTACCAGAAATTGCATTTTTAAGTTCACGTTTAGCACAAACTAAAGCTATAGCTTGTACAGTTTTACCCATACCCATTTCATCTGCTAGAATACCTCCTCTACTATCAGATTCCTCTTGTTTTAATGCCCAAGCTAACCACTCCTTTTGATACCTAAGCAAAGGCATGATCATATCACTAGGTGTTTCTACAGTTTCGGGTATAACTTCATTTAGGTTTTCATTATCAAGATTTTTATCCAAATTCTCTTGAATCCATCTCTCATTTTCTTCTTGCCATACTTGCCATAGTAAAGTTGGCTTATCTTTCTTGGATTTTCTCTTCCTTTTCTTACTGTTCTCCACTTCAACCTCAAGAAATTCTTCCTCTTCTATAAGATCTTCTATGTCCTGTTCCATGTCTATATCTATATCAAGCAACTCCTCTTGATCTTGATCTTGATCTTGATCCACTTCTTCTGAATTATTTTCCACTAAAGCAGGCTTTGGATCAAGGTTTAAATCAGGTACTTGTCCTTCATTCTCTTCACCTAAATCACAAATAATATTAATAAACACATTCACGGAGAACAATTGAAGTACTATACTAACGGTCACAAATACCGAACTTTTAATTGTATCCAAAAAAAAATACCGAATTTTTAATTGTATCGAAAAAAATACCGACTTTTCAAATGCAAATACCGAACTTTCAAATGCAAATACCGAATTTTCAATCGTATCAAAAAAAATACCGAATTTTCAAATTTTTTGAAATAAACAATGCACATCATGTGTATGTATATATTAATCAGAGAAAGTGATAGGATTAATTATAAAATTAACACACGAATTACCTTTGTCACTGTCTGAGTCATAATCAGACTCAAAAGACGGCAATGCATTAATCTCTTCATCATCAGAGTCCTCTTCATCCTCTCTCATCGGTTCTTTTCCTTTATCTGTTTCCAAAAATTTTCAATTAACACTTACATTCATCACAAAAATAAACCAAGAAACCAAGATATGCATGTATATATAATTTTATAATTAAAAATTACAATTATATGAGTAAAAAGGGAGCGGAAATGGTTCGCAGGCCATAAGATGTATAAATTTATAGATAAAAATAGACATGATATGAGTACACAGAAAGCGAAAAGAGGAAAAGGTTTACCGTTGATCGGAAACCTAGAATCTCTCGGACGAAGCTTCATTTTCCGATTACAGTTCAGCAATTAGGGATTTTGTAAGCAAGGATTAAACTATTAATATAGAGAGAGAAAGAGAAGAGAAAGAGAAAGAGAGAGATGTATGTATGTATATTTATGTGATATGATGTGTTTATATAGAGATTAAACAGTCGTGACGGTCGTTCTTTCTACACACAGAAAAGAGAGAGTGAAGAAATTTCGCGGCGGGAAGAAAACATTTATAATAAATTAATTAACTTAATTAATGGGGAATATTTTAATTAATGCAAAGAAAAGGTACAATGTTTTAAGCGTAGAGTATGAAAGGGTGGTAAAGAGTGCATGAGAAGCTTTTGGTATATTAGACTAAAAGAAAAAAAAAAACTTTTTGGCATTTAAGGACATCTCTAGTTAGACTTTTTTATTCTATGTAATTTTAAAATTACTAATTTATAGTATATATTTACTAATTTATAATATATGTTAGCATATAATATGCTAATCCAAAGATATTGTAATTAATAAATAAGAATATCATTTATAGATATTTATAGATGTGATTTATGTGTATAAATTATCTTTCTTAATTATCTTAGTTGTATAATAAATAGTTATTAAAATCATAAAATACATGATATGCATGCATATCATATGTACCCATACAATTATTATATAATATTAGCTAATTAATTGAAATCTAAATACCACAGTAATTCAAGATATAGTAAATTTGAAATCGGTAAATTATATTTTTATTTTATAAAAAAAAATTAAAATATGACGTATATTTTACGTGTATTACGTGTCGTGTATATCTGTTTTTCTTAGAGTTGTCGTTATCTTCTTACGTGTCACGCGGTTATGACTTCTCACCTGTCAAAATTGTTGTGGTCGAATATTAAGCCACGCATTGAACATGAGAGATTAAAAACGTAGTATTTACTAAATGTTTTTTTTCTTTTTTCTTAAATTCATGTATATTTGTTTAATTTTATGTACTTGTATGTTCATTTTTACAAGGAGCAACGCCCAATTAATTACGCGGAGAAGGTAAGTATTCCTTATTAATTACAACTTCAACTTAATTCCCAATTAAGCACAAAATATTACCCAATTACCAAAATATCCTTCCACCTATTATTAATTACTTTAATTATATATTTTATTAATTATAGTTTAATGTTTATGTATTTTTTCAGATTTATTTAAAAATATATTTTTTTCGAAATTTTTTATTTCGAATTTTTTTTTTTCGGAATTTTTTTTTTAAATTTTTTTATATTTTTTATTTTCGATTTTTTTTTTTCGAAGATTTTTTCATTGTGTGTACTAGAAACACACAAGTCCATACTGTTTTGTGTTATTGTAACTCACACATCAAGCAATTGTGTGTTACATTAACACACAATCAGATGTTCAGACTATCTATACACTATTATCTAATACTGTGTACAAATATTCTGTATATCTTATTCTGTGTTCCTGCAACACACAATTGTTATTTGTGTGTGTTTAAGCAATGCAAAACTGTAAATGACACACAAGTCCATACTTTTTTGTGTTACTGTAACTCACACATCAAGCAATTGTGTGTTACATTAACACACAACCAGATGTTCAGACTATCTGTACACTATTATCTATAACTGTGTACAAATATTCTGTATATCTTATTCTGTGTTCCTGC
The DNA here is from genome assembly GCA_029959085.1 of Nemophila menziesii. Taxonomy (NCBI): domain Eukaryota; kingdom Viridiplantae; phylum Streptophyta; class Magnoliopsida; order Boraginales; family Hydrophyllaceae; genus Nemophila; species Nemophila menziesii. Next base: position 131,420 of record JARWIR010000128.1, read on the forward strand.
AACACACAATTGTTATTTGTGTGTGTTTAAGCAACGCAAAACTGTAAATGATAAACGCATTGTGTGTCTTACCAACACAAAACCCATACTGTTGTGTGTTACTGTAACACATACTTCCAGCAATTGCGTGTTGCATGAACACATAATCAGCCTACATGTACATTATTCTATACCTTTGTGTACAAATATTCTTTCTATCTGATTTTGTGTTCATGTATCACACAATTTGTTATTTATGTGTGTTTAAGCAACTCAATATTTACATGTTGGGTGTTCATGCAACACACAACACATATGATTTTGTGTTACTTTAACACACAATTATCATATGTACTTATCCTACATCATGTTATTATGGGAAAAAAATTCGGGGAAAGAAATCGAAAAAAATAATTTTGGAAAAAAAAATCCGGGAAAAAAAAAATTTAAAAATAAAAATTTCGGAAAAAAAATTCGAAAAATTTTTTTTTGGAAAAAAATGAAAAAATAAATTCAGAAATTAAATATAAATATATAATAAAATAAAAAACCATATAACGGCACTAATGGAAGGTAAATATGACCATGTGCTTAATTGAGAATTAAGTTGAAAATTTGTGAGTAAGTAGGAAGTAATTTCCTGCTTCCTTTTTTTTTTAGAATGAAAAGTGAGGAAGTGTAAGTAATTAGGAATTATCTCTTTTTACAACTATTTAAAAAAAATTAAAATATATTTATGAATTCGTCATTTGAGAATGACTTATTAGGTGATGACATGCAAGTTGTCGTTTTGTTCACCACATTAAATATTGTAACCGTAAATTTTTACAACCTTAACAACAAATAATTTTATTTTATTGAGAATGATCTTTAAAACTATTTTTTGAACTAGATACCAAAAAAAATTAACACCAATAATATTTTAGAAATTCGATAAATCTAGTTTTTCATGTCTTGGCCTATGTTAAATAGCATCCAAGACATCAAAGTTAAGTGTAATTTTTATATTTTTATTGTATTTTACGTTTTGATTCTTACTCAGGTTCATGTTTTGGTAGTATAAATATTTATATTAAATTTATTAATATAATATTTGAATATTAATATTAATATTAATATTTGGTTGTATTCACGGTCATGTCTCCTGACCTGTCAAAATTTCTGTGGTCGAGTGTCGAGCCACGCGTTAAGCATGCAAGATTATAAAACGTGATATTTACTAAAAGTTTTTTTCTTTTTTCTTCAATTCATATATATTTGTTTAATTTTATGTGGTTTTATGTTCATTTTTACAACTATTTTAAGTTTTTTAAAAATATATTAATGAATTCGTCATTTGAGAATGACTTATTAGGTGTTCACATGTAAGTTATCGTTTTGTTCACTACATTAAATATTGCTGTCGTAATTTTTCACAACCTAAACAGCAAATAATTTTATATTATTGAGAATGATCTTTAAAACGATTTGTTGAACTAGATAGCAAAAACAAATACCAACCAATAATATTTTGAAAATTCGACAAATCATGTCTTGGCCTATATAAAAATATCAACCAAGACATCAAAGTTAAGTGTAATTTTTATATTTTTATAGTATTTTATGTTTCGATTCTTGCTCATGTTCATGTTTTAGTAGTATGATTATTTATATTAAATTTATTTATATAATATTTGAATATTAATATTAATATTTAGTTGTTTTTCACTGTCATGTTTTAACCTGTCAAGATTTTTGTGGTCGATTACTGAGCCACGCGTTAAACATGAGAGATTTAAAACGTAATATTTACTAAATGTTCTTTTTCTTTTTTCTTAAATTCATGTATATTTGTTTAATTTTATGTTCAGTTTTACAACTATTTAAAGTTTTACAATATATTTATGAAGGAATAATTACCATGTAAGTCACCAATTTAACAATAATAGCCCTCCAGCATCTTGCATTTTAAATTGTCTATAAAAGTCACCTACCAAATCTTTATTTCCTTTTTTACCCCTTTATTACCTTTTATTTCATTTCTTTTTCTTTTTCTTTTTATTTCTTTATTCCTGCAGCTCACTTTCTCTCTCTTCTCACACGCACTCACACGCAACTCACCATCTCTCTTTCTCTCAAACTGCTTCCATGGTGATTTCTTCCTTGCTGCTTCATTTTTTTTCAAATTTTTTGCTAGAATTCAAGCTTGATTAATCATATCAAACCGCAGGTGATTTCTTCTGTCCTTTTCTCTTTTTATTTTGCTTCATTTTGTTACTTTTTTTGTCAATTTTTTATTTAATTCTGACCTTGAATTCTCATCTTTTGCAGACATTATTGTTTTTCTTCTTCATTTACATCAATTTGATGTGAATTTGTTATGTTTTATCATCTTCAGTTAGGTAATTCGTGTTATCTTTTTCTTTTTACATCGAATTTTCTCATTTTGTTCTGTTTTTTAGCTGTGATTGTTAGTTTTTTTACTTCGAATGCTTGTAAACCAGAATTCTATGACTCGTTTTGTTTTTTTAAGAGCTATTTTTTTCACGTTGTATAAATTTATGAAGATCTTCATCATCATTTTCGAAATCAGAAATATTCATGTATTTAACTGCTTTTATAACTTATTCAGCTCTTGTATTAGCTGACTTATATCATTGAACAGTATATAAGTGTGTATTGTGCAATTTAGTTGATAAAGATGTATATAGTGGTATATTTTTGCAGTTTTTTAGTGAAACAAGTTTCTATAATGCAATATACTCAAACAATAGGGACCTATATTGCAATTTCTGTCTTATATAAGTTTGTATTGTTTAATTAGTTCATAAAATGGATTATATTGCAGATTTTGCATGAAACGGTGTCTTATAAATCAATAACTCAAACAATAGTGACTTATACTGCAATTTTTGCATTATATAAGTGTGTATTGTGCAATTAGTTCAGAAAAATGAATATAGTGCCACATGTTGCCGATTTTGCTTAAATCAAGGTCTTATAATGCTATATACACAAACAATAGGGACCTACAGTTCAATTTTTGCATTATACATGGCTATTTGTTTTGGTGGGAATTTTCCCACCAAATAAACTGTCTTTTTTTTTTCTCTCATGCTATTCACTTTTTTTCCTACTCTTATGCCTTAGGTTGTTGTTTCATTTTATTTAAATTATGTTTTTATTAGCTTTGATGTATAATTTGTTCTTGTTTCGTGTTTTTTTTGCAGATTTTTAATTTACTTTTCTGCAGATTTTTTTGGTGGGAATTTTCCCACCAAACAATATGTCTATTTTTTCCCACTTATTCTAGTGTTGTTTGTATTCTATGCCTTATGTTGTTGTTTCATTTCATTTGCATTGTCTTTTTAGTTTCCGTGATGTATAATTTGTTTCTGTTTCGTGTTTTTATTTTTGTAGGTTTCAATGTATTCTTCTGTTTTAGTGGAGTTCAAATTAGGGGACGAGAATTCTTTTTATCCTTTTCAGTTATTACATTCATTTGCTGATATCAAGTCTTAAGTTAGTGAAAGGTGGCCTTCTCTTTGTCATCCACTTGTGAAGTACAATTATTCATATGGTTCGCGAAGTAGCAAACTTGTTTCGGAAGCTGGTTTTGCAGCCATTACTTGGTTGGTTGAGCATTCCAGCACAGGTGACTTACAAATTAATGTTTTAGATGGTAGTGTTTCATTTAGTACATCATCTGGTCATAGCGGAGCATCAAGTTCAACCAGTTCTTCCATTGTTTCGGATAGTTCAGTTTCGGTTCAATCTCCCGTGAGTGTTATTCGTTCAGGAGACGATTCTTTAGATTTGCTTCATAAACCTAAAAAATTTCGAAGCCATAACTGGTACAACTATTAAAGTCAGTAGGTGAGTTTTACCGTGATGGTGTGAAAGAATTCAGAATCTGTCTAGAAAAATACGCTTGCGAATCAGGTTACTTTTACGATTTTGGTCACAACAATGCTTCGAAAGTTAGTGTTTATTGAAAAAGAAGGGATCGAAAGGGTGTCTATGGTATGTATATGCTTCAATCGAGAAAGGGAACGATCATCTATACGTGAAAACTTTCACAAACACACACACTTGCGGTGAACCAAACAAGTCAATGAAAACCGGTGTTTTATCTTCGGATATGGTTTGCGATGTTATTCTCGATGAAGTCCGAGCAAGACCTTCTATGACTCCGAAAGACATAATTCTTCATCTCAAACACCATTACGGATACAACATATCATATAAAATCGCAGGAACAGCTTTACGGAAAGCCCAAGACAAAATTTTCGGTGATTCGGGTCTTTCATACAACCTTATCGAGGCATACTTTGCAAAAGTCAAAGCAGCATATCCTTCTTCATATTTCTTTTTACAAATGGATCCCGTGGCACGTTCATTCGAGAGTTATCACTTTGCTTTCGGTGCTTGTATTGCCGGTTTCCGTGCTTGCCGCCCACTTCTATTCATCGACGCTACTTTTCTCAAGTCAAAGTTCAAGGGGACTCTTCTCACAGCCATTGCAAAAGACGCAAACAGGGGTAATGCGATTACTTTTTCCTTTTTTTGCAGTTTGTATTTGGTGGGATTTTTCCCACCAAACAATCTGACTATTTATGTTTTCTTTTATTTTCCATTCATTCTGCTTTTTTTTTGCTTATTACATTAAATATCCTATTGTAGTTTAAAAATGGAAAGTGTTTTAAAAAATAAAGGGTTAAAAAAGTAAAACTTTCTAAAAATAGGTTAAGTTATTTTGGTGGGAATTTTCCCACCAACCATGTACTGTTTTTTCTGTCTTTTTTCCAAGATATCTAGTATTTTTTTGTTTTGTTTTTGTTTTTGCTTTATGTTTATGTTTTTTACTTACAACAATTACTTATTTCAGGTCTTTTCCCAGTAGTTTTTTCTATCACAGACTCGGAAAGTGCAAACAGTTGGACTTTTTTCCTGAAGTTTCTTGCTCCTCTCATGTCTGACCGTGTGTTGACTTTTATTTCTGACCGTCATCACGGTATTCCTATAGCGTTGAAGTGTGCTTTTCCCAACGCGTTTCACGGTTTTTGTATGTTCCATCTGAAACAAAACCTGAAGAAGAAATTCCGTGGTTGTGCCAGTACTTTCAAAGTTTTGTCCGTTTTACTCGATAATTGTGCCAAGGCTGTTAACGAAGAGGAGTACGAGCATTGTCTCGAGGTGTTCTTGCTCACAGGCACCGAGAAAGCTTCGGAATTCATGGATAATTTGCCGAGGGAACAATACGCAAACGCGTTTTTTCTCGGAAAGAGATACGGGGAGAGGACTTCAAACGCCGCCTAGTCGTTTAACAGTCAAATAAAAAAGTTACGGGATTTACCGATAACCGAGCTAATAGACATCATCAGTAATCTCTTGATGGTTCAGATGCACGATCGATTAATCAAAGCAAAAGCATACGAGAGATTTCTTGCAAGAGATCCTGATCTGAGGTACTGGATCAACTACGATAAAAGCCATCCATGGTTGGTTAAACCCTCAAGCGATCACGTTTTTCAAGTTATGTCAGATCCAGTTATGACGGTCGATATAATCAAGTACACATGTTTGTGTTTTCATTGGCAAATTGATGGTTTTCCTTGTCCACACGCACTTGCAGCCCTTCATCAGTTTCGGCCTTTAGATCATTATAAATTCGTGGATCCTTACTTTTCTACTTTAAAGTACATTGAAACCTATTCTCAAAGCATTCCGGCACTATCTACTTATCTTGATCCCGCACCACCTGTCGATGATTTGGCAATTCAGCCCCTTTCAGTGAAGCGTCTTCCTGGTAGGCCAAAAAAGAATCGGTATTCTTCTAAAGTTGTGTTTACTCGGTCTAAGAGGCTTTGTGGTCGTTGCAACGAGTATGCTTATCACAACAAATCCACATGCGATGCACTTATTTGATCTTGTGATTCACATATCATTTATCACAAGACAATATCTTATTTTACTCTTACTTTTTTATTAACTGATTTTTTATAACAGTAACATTTTTTTTAATAAGCTTTGATTTTTCTCAAAGTATTGTATTTGTGATAGGTTAATGTTTCCACTTTAAATAAGTCGTTTGATGAATTTGTATTAGTTTTGTATTCTTTGACTGAGTTACACATTGTTTTAGTTGGTTTTTTTGTATGTTGTTCTTTGGTGGGAATTTTCCCACCAAACACACTGGTTCTTTTAATAATACATTTCCTTTCTTTGACATTCTTTTTGATTTTGAAGTGTTTCTCTTGTTTCTTTTTGTGCATTACATCAAAGATTGTAATGTTATTATGATTTCTTGTTTTTATTTTCATCCCGGGTAGTTGTTTTTGTTTGTTTTCATTTGGGTTGATTTTGCCCACCAATTGAACTTAAACAACAACTTTATTATATTTAGATTATTTCATACAATGAATCCCATACTAAGAATATTTATAGTAAAGTTTATTAATGAATTCTCTTTGAGCACAATGGTCACAAATTCTATGCATAAGCTATACACTTGCCTATTAATCCTGGTTCGAATCACACCAACTTCAAAAAAAAAAAATTGTTCCTCTCTTTTGGTGGGATCTTTTTTCTCCCTAAAGTAGTATAGTAGTAGTTTTTTTTGTTTTTATTTCATAGTAGAGTCATTTTGGATTCCTGTTCATTGACTCGGTTTCAACCTCTACTATTCGTTTGTTTCATCAAGTCCTTAGCTAGTTATCTAATCTCATTTTGTTGTATTTTTTGATGTACAAACTAGTATGATACTAGTTTAGTTTGTTCATCCATACATTCAACTACCTTTAACTTAAACAACAACTTTTTTATATTTAAATTATTTCATACAATGAATCCCATAATAAGAATATTAATAGTAAACTTTTTAAATGAATTCTCTTTGAGCACAATGGTCACAAATACTATGCATAGGCTATACATTTGCCTATTGTTCCTGGTTCAAATCACACCAACTACAAAAAAAAAAAAAAAATTTGTTCCTCTCTTTTGGTGGGATCTTTTTTTTCCCCTAAAGTAGTATAGTAGTAGTTTTTTTGTTTTTATTTCATAGTAGAGTCATATTGGATTCCTATTCATTGACTCGGTTTCAACCTCTACTATTAGTTTGTTTCATCAAGTCCTTAGCTAGTTATCTAATCTAATTTTGTTGTATTTTTTGATTAACAGACTAGTATGATACTAGTTTAGTTTGTTCATCCATACATTCAACTACCTTTAATTTAAACAACAACTTTTTTATATTTAAATTATTTCATACAATGAATCCCATAATAAGAATATTAATAGTAAACTTTTCAAACAAATTCTCTTTGAGCACAATGGTCACAAATACTATGCATAGGCTATATACTTGCCTATTGATCCTGGTTTGAATCACACCAATTGCAAAAAAAAAAAAAAATTTGTTCCTCTCTTTTGGTGGGATCTTTTTTTTCCCTAAAGTAGTATAGTAGTAGTTTTTTTTGTTTTTATTTCATAGTAGAGTCATTTTGGATTCCTATCCATTGACCCGGTTTCAACCTCTACTATTAGTTTGTTTCATCAAGTCCTTAGCTAGTTATCAAATCTCATTTTGTTGTATTTTTTGATGAACAAACTAGTATCATACTAGTTTAGTTTGTTCATCCATACATTCAACTATCTTTAACTTAAACAACAACTTTTTTATATTTAAATTATTTCATACAATGAATCTCATAATAAGAATATTAATAGTAAACTTTATAAATGAATTCTCTTTGAGCACAATGGTCAATAATACTATGCATAAGCTATATTCTTACCTATTAATCTTAGTTCGAATCACATCAACTACAAAAAAAAAACAAATTTGTTCCTCTCTTTTGGTGGGATCTTTATTTTTTATTTTTTTGGTGTTCTTTTTGTACATTTTTTGCTTTAAAAATTAAACATCCTATTGTTATCATTAATTTTTATTTTTGTTATGATAATTCCTTTGTTTTTTCATCCTTTTTGGTGGTTTTTTTGTATGTGGTTATTTGGTGGGAATTTTCCCACCAAACTGAATATCCCACCAAACTGAACATCCCACCAAACTGAACATCCCACCAAACTGTTATTTTGTGGAAATTTTTGTATGCTGTTATTTTGATAGAGTCTATATATATTGTATCATGACATTATTATAAATTAATAACAATTACCATAACATCTGAAATAGACAACAAATATCTGAAATAGACAATTTAAATAACATCTTAAACAACCTAATATAAAGTACTCAATACCATTAATAACAACTTAATTCAGAAATAACAACAAACATAAAACTCCATGAAACAGTAGTTTAGTAATATATTTCTAAATGAAACTGAAATCATAAAAAGTAGTAATATAATCTTTATTTTTCTTTTTCTTCTCCTTCTTCATTTTTTTTCTTCTACTTCTGCTCTTTTTTCTCCTTCTTCATTTTTTTTCTTCTTCTTTTGCTCTTTTTTCTCCTTCTTCATTTTTTTCTTCTTCTGGTTCTGCGCTTTTTTCTCCTTCTTCATTTTTTTCTTCTTCTTTTTCTACGCTTTTTTCTCCTTCTTCATTTTCTCCTTCTTATTTTTATGCGTTTTTTTCTCCTTCTCCTTCTGCGCTTTTTTCTCCTTCTCCTTCTGCGCTTTTTTCTCCTTTTGTTTATGTTTTTTCTACTTCTCCTTCTTCATTTTTTTCTTCTTATGTTGTTTTTTCTTCTTCTTTTTCTTCTTCTTCTTTTTCTTTTTCACTATCTGAAAATTCTATGATAGTCTCATATTTCAAATCCGGTCTTTTCATTGTACTAAGTATCTCACTTCTTCTTGGATGTTTTGGTGTGTATCTGTATATAGAAATCAAACATTATTATAGATTATATTTATTGAAAATTCATTTAATATTTTTTACTTTTTGTTTATTAAAGGCACGTGGATTCTGAGTAGATTAGTTTTTGGCTTTTTCTTTTTTGCCCTTCTTCTTATATGTCCCGATGTTGATGGTTCAATATTCGCTGGTGCGCTACTACTCGTACCTTCATCTTGTTGAACCTGTAAAAACACATTTTAAATATATAAGCTACAACTTCAAGTTTTAAATCAGATATTTTGTATTCTTTTTTACCTTAGGTTTTCTATCTGGTATTGTATAGTCGTCTGTCCATAATTTTTGGGCAATGTATCTTTTAACGTCTTGTGCAGCGTTTGTCGTGTATGATTGGTATACTGGCCCGTTCTTAAATAGGTCGTTTGCATACAGCAAAATATATGCCCCTGAATCTGATAATCTTGGACTACTGTGGTTTACGTGCCCATTAATCAATTGTACTTGCTCAATATTGGTGTTTGATTCTTTTTTCTGTCCAATTCTTATCCTGTTTGACAAATAATCATACATTTTTTTCGCATTGTCTTTTGCTTTCCCACCTGCCATTTTATCAGTTTCATCTGGCATGGAGTTAAAATGTTAGAATTCATTGTCATCTCTGTCAAACACAAGTAGTGTCCACAAAGTGCTATGTCCATGTCTAGTTTCTATAGGAATAATTGTGAATTTTTTTCTGTATGGTATTTTATGAACGGATCTCCAACTTTCTTAGCTAGCTCATCCCATTTAAAGTCATTCCTCAATTCCTGTATTATTCAAATAACAATTTGTAAATTTATATTCCAAACATAAGTATTACAGTTTAATTCAAATAACAGTTATATTTTTTCTGGTTTGTTTTTGGTGGGAATTTTCCCACCAAACACAAACTGTCTTTTTTTGGTGGGAATTTTCCCACCAAACAACTACTGTCTTTTTTTCTTCTTACCATAGCATATGTGGGCAAGTGTGATACAATTTTCAATCTCCTGTCCCTCTCCCATATCGTTAGCACCGCTTTAATCAACTACAAATTTTACAAAACAAACATTAATAATCTTACGTTTTTGTGTTAACTTTGTGCATTTATAATTTAAAAAAAAACTTACGTTAGGTGTTACTCTTCCATCTCTTGCTGCTTCCATTACTTCTTCTACATAAACACAATTGTTTTCCTCATCTTCCCAAAGTTTTGTTTGTTTTGGTTTGCCTTTTCTATAAATACATATCATTGCATATTCTGCATATCCACACAGTTTGTTTTTTGGAATTATACATTTTATACCCTCAACCATTATGTATTCTTCTTCTTCGTTTAGTTTTGGGTCTGTGACATAATCATCCGATATATTCTTTTTCCTACCTACTCTATCATCTTGTTTTATTTTTTTCACCATTGAGTTTGGTGATTTCAGAAGTGATGATCTTCTGCTGTGAGCTTCCATTGTTTCTTTCTCTGTTTCAGAATCACTTGTTGTCCAACTTACTTCAAACTGATAGTCATCATCTTGTTGTTCAGTTCCTTCATCAACCATTTCTGTTTCTTCTTCAACCATCTGACTTTCCATCATATTTTGATTTTCTTTTTCAACTGTCTCAGATTTTATCACATTTTCACTTTTTTCTTCAACCATATAAGGTTCCATCATTTTTTCATTTTCTTCATGTTTTTCCATTTCAATCTCTAGATCCATCATATCTTTGTCTTCTTCAACCCGACATTCCTCATTCTCCACCTGCTCTTTTCCCTTCTCTTTATCTATCTTGAAGCTTACTCTTCGGTTACGCGTTTCCTTTAATTTTTCTAATTCTTTTTTAACTCTGTCCATCTCTAAATTCATTTCATTTTCTCGATTAGTTTGTAGGATTATCATTTCTTCCATCTTTTTTTTTATTTTTATATTCTCTTCTTCAGATTTTTGTTTTCAACCTGAATTACTTCAAGTTGTTTCTTTACTTGCGTATTTTCTTCTTTTAGTCTTTTGTTTTCACATACAACTTCATCAAGTTGTTTCTTCGTCTCAGTCTCTTTTTCCCCGTCTTTTTCTTGTGTGCTATCATCAAGTCCTAAGTCAAATGATTTAAAGAATTCCGGGTCATAACCTACATGTACTTTTGAACTTTCTCCTTTTTCTGTGACACTTCCTTGGAAATTATTTGCATAATCGATTGTCTCGATTATAGTTTTATTTATCTTTTCAGTTTGACTCGTTTTTATTTGCTCGAGAATCTCTGCTAGCGTAATCTCATCTTCTGTATGCCATAAAAATCCATACAGTCCATCTAACTCTTTCTGTCTTCTTGCTTCTTCTTCTGTCAATTCGATTTCAGCATATTTGTGTTCATTATCTTCTTCTTCTTCTTCTTCTTCTTCATTTTCAAGATAAGCTTTTATTTTCTTTTCTTCATATGGTTTGATCACAAGTTTCCCCTCATTCACCCGCATTTGTATATCGAAAATTGTTAAAAATAATTCAAGTTTCATGTTCTAGTTGCTTTTATTATACGATTTAGTATTGAATTTTTACCTTTTCGTTTTTGACCTTGTCTAAAAATTTCTGTTTGAAGCATCCTTTCTTGTAAACCTTTAGCCATCTGAGTATCCTCGGGTAGGCTTTGTTTTCAGAAGGCTCCCACATTTCTATATGTTCAAAGAAGAATGGCTGGAAAATCAATCATAATCAGTCAAAAATCAGTAAAAAATCAGTCAAAAGAATTCATTCAAAAATAGATCAGTTAAAAATTATTACCAATAGTATAAATGAGGGTGCACTTATGTGTCCTTTTGTCGTCTCATCAATGCCCTCCATTAACTTACTTTCCATTCTTGAGGCCCAATCGTAAGTCTTAATATTTTCTAAATCTCTCGAGATCCCTACAACCCACCAATCTAATCTTCCTGCAGATGCTGGGAAGAAGCAAGTGTGTAGAGTTATCATACACATCAGTTTAGCGAATTTTTCGAGATCTTCTTCTGTTGGATTTTGTATTTTTAAGATCTCGTCCACCAAATCTTTCATTGTCTTATTTGATGGTTGTTTCTCTTCATCAAGAAACATCCTGTTGTACCAAGCAACTCCTTTTACTTGGTTTTTTGTTAATTTCTTTAGTGGCTCGGATCCACTCTCAACTCCTAAAATTAATCTTACATCTTGTGATGTAAGCTTAACACTTTTCCCTCCAAACACAAAAGCTTTTTTGCTTCTGTCATAACAATCCTCTATGAATTTCATCACTTTCGGTTTTCCTTTCATACCTTTTTAATCTCCCATTCTGTGCAATTTTGTAAATTTCTTTGATTAATAGGTAGAATGGAAGTTTCTTGCACGCCTTTATGTGCTCTCTTGTCACTGATGGTAACTTATGAATCTGGAACATACCATCTAGTGCTGATCTGTACCTTTTACTCATTTTTACCTGTGATTAAAGTTACACAATATATTATACACTGAATCCCACCAAATATTAAACATAAAGTAACATATGAAACTGAATAATATATATAAACTGAATAATAAATGAAACTAATTGATATGCAAGTATATGTTGTTGTTTGTTCTGTTTTGTGTGTGATATCCCACCAAATTTCACTAACTTATGTACAATTCCCCCTGTATCCCTGTTATTTTTTTATGTTTCTTTTGGTGGGATAATTCCCACCAAATATAGATGAATAAAGTCAAGTCGCATTTGACTTTTTTGTTGAGAATTCCCCTCCAAAAATGTTCATTTGAATTAACTTTCTTAGTGTTTGTTGTTTGGTGGGATTTTTCCCACCAAATAACAACAGGTTAATCATATTTTCCTATGCATTAATCACTTAATCTAGGACAGATTGGATCAGATTTAAACTTCAAATACTTAATCAAACATCATCTACAGATTATTTCCATTTAGAGTACACATCTAAAATGTTAATTGATTCATAATAGTTCACTGCATCATCAAATTTTATCAGTTTAATTATTGATTTTGGTTACAACTTAACTTAAACAACATTTAGATATAATTTCCATCTAAAATACACATCTAAACTGCAACTACACATCTAAACTTCAAATTCATTAATCTAAAATGTAAATTCATAAGTAACTGTTCATTATCATCATCAATCATACACTTTTCACAATCATAACACTGTTCATCTGTTATAACATCTTATTTTGCTCAATTATCACTAATAAGTTAATCGTCATACAATTTACAATAATCTGTCACTTTATTTAATAATTTTTGTTGTATACACATAAATAATCATATCAATACAAATTATTCGCAATTACACATATATATTCACACTTATATTCGTTTAGAGTCATATATTCATCTGTATTTGTTAATTTATTTTCAATTTTCGAACCCTAGTTCATATAATCATCACGGAAATGCATGCCTTCTTAGCTAATTATCAAATGCTACTCTATATACACAAATATTCTTGAAATAAACATAACACCATTCGCAATCACTGTGTTACCTTATTTGTTTTTTTGTTGATTTTTGTTAGATTTTTATGGTCGAATTTCCTTTTTTTTGTTTGTGTTTGCTAAATCTTCGTGATTCGTTGAGATTCGGCTTCGATTTTCTGTGATTCTCCACGATTTTTGGTTTAGTTTTCGGTGATCTTCTCTTCTCTTTCTCAAGTGTATGTTTGTGCGTGTTTTTCTAGTGTGTGTATTTGTGTGTTTGTATGTGTTTTTTGAGTTGTTATCCGATGTTCTGATTGTTATTGCTGCTTTTTTTTTAAAATTAAAAAAGGTTAGTTTTGTCTTTTGGTGGCTGGGATTTGGGGTGTGACTTTTATAGTCAATGTGACTACCTCCTAGGGTGCATATGGTAAATAGCTCATTTATGAATTCGTCATTTGAGAATGACTTATTAGGTGATCACATGCAAGTTGTCGTTTTTTTGACCACATTAAATATTGTTATCGTAAATTTTTACAACCTAAACAAAAAATAATTTTATTTTATTGAGAATGATCTTTACAACGATTTTTTGAATTAGATACCAAAAAGAGTTAACACCGATAATATTTTGAAAATTCGATAAATATGAGTCTTGGCCTCTATAAAATAGCAACCAAGACATCATAGTGAAGTGTAATTTTTATATTTTTGTTGTATTTTATGTTTTGATTCTTGCTCATGTTCATGTTTTGATAGTATAAATATTCATATTAAATTTATCAATATAATATCTGAATATTAATATTTGGTTGTATTTCACGGTCATGTCTCCTGACCTCTCAAAAATCTGTGGTCGAGTGCCGTGCCACGCTTAAGCATGCGAGATTTTAAAACGTAATATTTACTAAAAGTTTTTTTTTCTCAAATTCATATATATTTGTTTAATTTTATGTGGTTTTATGTTCATTTTTACAACTATTTTAAGTTTTAAAAGAATATATTAATGAATTCGTCATTTGAGAATGACTTATTAGGTGATCACATGCAAGTTATCGTTTTGTTCACCACATTAAATATTGTTATCGTAATTTTTTCACAACCAAAACAACAAATAATTTTATTTTATTGAGAAATGATCTTTCAAACTATTTTTTAAACTAGATAGCAAAAATAATTAACAACAATAATATTTTGTAAATTCGACAAATCTAGTTTTTCATGTCTTGCCCTTTATAAAATAGCAAACAAGACATCAAAGTTAAGTGTGATTTTTATATTTTTATTGTATTAATTTATGTTTTGATTCTTACTCATGTTCATGTTTTGGTAGTATAAATATTTATATTAAATTTATTGATATAATATTTGAATATTAATATTTGGTTGTATTTCACGGTCAGGTCTCCTCACTTGTCAAGAATTATGTGGTCGAGTACTTCGCCACGCGTTGAGCATGAGAGATTTTAAAATGTAGTATGTACTAAATGTTTTTTTTTCTTTTTTCTTAAATTCATAAATATTTGTTTAATGTCATATACTTTTATGTTCATTTTTACATCTATTTAAAGTTTTAAAAAACTATATACTTATGGATTCGTCATTTGAGAATGACTTATTAGGTTATCACATGCAAGTTTTTGTTTTGTTCACCACATTAATTATTGTTATTGTAATTTTTTACAACCTAAAGAACAAAATAATTTTATTTTATTGAGAATGATCTTTAAAACTATTTTTTGATCTAGATACCAAAAAGAACTAACACTAATAATATTTTATAAATTCGATAAACCTAGTTTTTCATGTCTTGGCCTCTATAAAATAGCAATTAAGATATCAAAGTTAAGTGTAATTTTTATATTATTGTGTTTTATGTTTTGATTCTTACTCATGTTCATGTTTTGGTAGTATAAATATTCATATTAAATTTATTAATTTAGTATTTGAATATTAATATTAATATTTGGTTGTATTTCACGGTCATGTTTCCTGACCTGTCAAGATTTCTGTGGTCAAGTGTCGAGCCACGCGTTGAGCATGCGAGATTTTAAAACGTATTATTTACTAAAAGTTTTTTTTTCTTTTTTCTGAAATTCATATATATATTTGTTTAATTTTATGTAGTTTTATGTTTATTTTTACAACTATTTTAAGTTTTTGAATAAATATATTAATGAATTCGTCATTTGAGAATGACTTATTAGGTGATCACATGCAAGTTATCGTTTTGTTCACCACATTAAATATTGTTATCGTATTTTTTCACAACCTAAACAACAAATAATTAAATTTTATTGAAAATGATCTTTAAAACTATTTGTTGAACTAGATAGCAAAAAGAATCACAGACTAATAATATTTTGAAAATTCGACAAATCTAGTTTTTTGTGTCTTGGTCTCTATGAAATAGCAAACAAGACATCAAACTTAAGAGTAATTTTTATATTTTTATTGTATTTTATGTTTTTTGATTCTTACTCATATTCATGTTTTGGTAGAATAAATATTTATATTAAATTTATTAATATAATATTTGAATATTAATATTTGGTTGTATTTCACGGTCATGTCTCCTGACTTGTCAAGAATTCTGTGGTAGGGTACTGAGCCACGCGTTGAGCATGAGAGATTTTAAAACGTAGTATTTACTAAATGTTTTTTTCTTTTTTCTTAAATTCGTAAATATTTGTTTAATTTTATGTACTTTTATGTTTATCTTTACATCTATTTAATTTTTTTTAAAATATATTAATGAATTCGTCATTTAAGAATGACTTATTAGGTTATCACATACAAGTTATCGTTTTGTTTACCACATTAAATATTGTTATTTTAATTTTTTACAACCTAAACAACAAATAATTTTATTTTATTGAGAATGATCTTTGAAACTATTTTTTGATCTAGATACCAAAAAGAATTAACACTAATAATATTTTGTAAATTTGATAAATCTAATTTTTCATGTCTTGGCCTCTATAAAATAGCAATTAAGATATCAAAGTTAAGTGTAATTTTTATATTTTTATTGTATTTTGTGTTTTGATTCTTACTCAAGTTCATGTTTTGGTAGTATAAATATTCATATTAAATTTTTTAATATAATATTTGAATATTAATATTAATATTTGGTTGTATTTCAAGGTCATGTTTCCTAACCTGTCAAGATTTCTGTGGTCGAGTGCCGAGCCACGCATTGTGCATGCGAGATTTTAAAACGTAATATTTACTAGAAGTTTTTTTTCTTTTTTTTTTTCAAATTTATATATATTTGTTTAATTTTATGTAGTTTTATGTTCATTTTTACAACTATTTTTTTAAAAATATATTAATGAATTTGTCATTTGAGAATGACTTATTAGGTGATCACATGCAAGTTATCGTTTTGGTCACCACATTAAATATCTTTATCGTAATTTTTCACAACCTAAACAACAAATAAATTTATTTTATTGAGAATGATCTTTAAAACTATTTGTTGAACTAGATAGTAAAAAGAATTACAAACCAATAATATTTTGAAAATTCGACAAATCTAGTTTTCATGTCTTAGCCTCTATATAAGATCAACCAAGACATCAAAGTGAAGTGTAATTTTTATATTTTTATTTTATTTTATGTTTTAATTTTTGCTCATGTTCATGTTTTGGTACTATGATTATTTATATTAAATTTATTAATATTAATATTAATATTGGTTGTTTTTCACGGTCATGTTTTGACTTGTCAAGATTTTTGTGGTCGAGTATTGAGCCACGCGTTGAACATGAGAGATTTAAAAACTTAATATTTAGTAAATATTTTTTTTCTTTTTTCTTAAATTCATGTATATTTGTTTAATTTTATGTAATTTTATGTTCATTTTTACAACTATTTAAAGTTTTTTTAAAATATATTTATTATTTCGTCATTTGAGAATGACTTATTAGGTGATCACATGCAAGTTGTCGTTTCTTTCACCACATTAAATATTGTTATCGTAAGTATTTACAACCTAAACAACAAATAATTTTATTTTATTGAGAATGATCTTTAAAAATATTTGAACTAGATACCGAAAAGAATTAACACCAATAATATTTTGAAAATTCGATAAATCTAGTTTTTCATGTATTGGCCTCTATAAAATAGCAACCAAGACATCAAAGTGAAGTGTAATTTTTATTGTATTTTATGTTTTGATTCTTGCTCATGTTCAAGTTTTGGTAGTATGATTATTTATATTAAATTTATTAATATAATATTTGAATATTAATATTAATATTTGGTTGTATTTCACGGTCATGTCTCCTGACCTGTCAAGATTTCTGTGGTAGAGTACGTCGAGCCACGCGTTGAGCATGCGAGATTTTAAAACGTATTATTTACTAAAAGTTTTTTTATTTTTTCTGAAATTCATATATCTTTGTTTAATTTTATGTAGTTTTATGTTTATTTTTACAACTATTTTAAGTTTTAAAAAAATATATTAATGAATTCGTCATTTGAGAATGACTTATTAGGTGATCACATGCAAGTTATCGTTTTGTTCACCACATTAAATATTGTTATCGTAATTTTTCACAACCTAAACAACAAATAATTTAATTTTATTGAAAATGATCTTTAAAACTATTTGTTGAAATAGATAGCAAAAAGAATTACCAACTAATAATATTTTGAAAATTCGACAAATCTAGTTTTTCATGTCTTGGTCTCTATAAACTAGCAAACAAGACATCAAAGTTAAGAGTAATTTTTATATTTTTATATTTTTATTGTATTTTATGTTTTTTGATTCTTACTCATGTTCATGTTTTGGTAGAATAAATATTTATATTAAATTTATTAATATAATATTTGAACATTAATATTTGGTTGTATTTCACGGTCATGTCTCATGACTTGTCAAGAATTCCGTGGTAGAGTACTGAGCCACGCGTTGAGCATGAGAGATTTTAAAACGTAGTATTTACTAAATGTTTTTTTCTTTTTTCTTAAGTTCATAAATATTTGTTTAATTTTATGTACTTTTATGTTTATTTATTTTTACATCTATTTAATTTTTTTTAAAGATGTTAATGAATTCGTCATTTAAGAATGACTTATTAGGTTATCACATACACGTTATTGTTTTGTTTACCACATTAAATATTGTTATTTTAATATTTTACAACCTAAACAACAAATAATTTTATTTTATTAAGAATGATCTTTAAAACTATTTTTTGATCTAGATACCAAAAAGAATTAACACTAATAATATTTTGTAAATTTGATAAATCTAATTTTTCATGTCTTGGCCTCTATAAAATAACAATTAAGATATCAAAGTTAAGTGTAATTTTTATATTTTTATTGTATTTTGTGTTTTGATTCTTACTTCATGTTTTGGTAGTATAAATATTCATATTAAATTTATTAGTATAATATTTTAATATTAATATTAATATTTGGTTGTATTTCACGGTTATGTTTCCTAACCTGTCAAGATTCCTGTGGTCGAGTGCCGAGCCACGCGTTGTGCATGCGAAATTTTAAAACGTAATATTTACTAGAAGTTTTTTTTTTCTTTTTTCTCAAATATATATATATATATATATATATATATATATATATATATATATATATATATATATATATATATATATATATATATATATTTGTTTAATTTTATGTAGTTTTATGTTCTTTTTTACAACTATTTTAAGTTTTTTAAAAATATATTAACGAATTTGTCATTTGAGAATGACTTATTAGGTGATCACATGCAAGTTAACGTTTTGTTCACCACATTAAATATTATTATCGTAATTTTTCACAACCTAAACAACAAATAATTTTATTTTATTGAGAATGATCTTCAAAACTATTTGTTGAACTAGATAGTAAAAAGAATTACCAACCAATAATAATTTGAAAATTCGACAAATCTAGTTTTTCATGTCTTAGCCTCTATATAATATCAACCAAGACATCAAAGTGAAGTGTAATTTTTATGTTTTTATTGTATTTTATGTTTTGATTTTTGCTCATGTTCATGTTTTGGTACTATGATTATTTATATTAAATTTATTAATATAATATTTGAATATTAATATTAATATTTGGTTGTTTTTCACGGTCATGTTCTGACCTGTCAAGATTTCTGTGGTCGAGTACTGAGCCACGCGTTGAACATGAGAGATTTAAAAACTTAATATTTACTAAGTAATTTTTTTTCTTTTTTCTTAAATTCATGTATATTTGTTTAATTTTATGTTCATTTTTACAACTATTTAAATTTTTTAAAAATATATTTATGAATTCGTCATTTGAGAATGACTTATTAGGTGATCACATGCAAGTTGTCGTTTTTTTCACCATATTAAATATTGTTATCGTAAATATTTACAGCCTAAACAACAAATAATTTTATTTTATTGAGATTGATCTTTAAACTTTTTTTTGAACTAGATACCAAAAAGAATTAACACCAATAATATTTTGAAAATTCGATAAATCTAGTTTTTCATGTCTTGGCCTCTATAAAATAGCAACCAAGACATCAAAGTGAAGTGTAATTTTTATATATTTATTGTATTTTATGTTTTGATTCTTTTTCATGTTCATGTTTTGGTAGTATGATTATTTATATTAAATTTATTAGTATAATATTTGAATATTAATATTAATATTTAGTTGTATTTCACGGTCATGTCTCCTGACTTGTCAAGATTTATGTGGTTGAGTACTGAGCCACGCGTTGAGCATGAGATAATTTAAAATGTAATATTTACTAAATGTTTTTTTCTCAAATTCATATTTATTTGTTTAATTTTATGTTATTTAATATTCATTTTTACAACTATTTATAAAAAATATATTTATGACTTCGTCATTTGAGAATGACTAATTAATTGATCACGTACAAGTTATCGTTTTGTTCACCACATCAAATATTGTTATCGTAATTTTTCACAACCCAAAAAATAAATAATTTTACCCATACCCATTTCATCTGCAAGTATACCTCCTCTAGTATCGGATTCTTCTTGCTTTAAAGCCCAAGCTAACCATTCCTTTTGATACCTAAGCAAACGCATGATCATATTAGAAGGTTTTTCAATAGTTTTAGGTATAATTTCATTTTGATTTTCATTTTCAAGATTCTTGTCCAAATTCTCTTGAATCCATCTCTCATTTTCTTCTTTCCATACTTTCCATAGTAAAGTTGGCTTGTGTTTCTTCGATTTTCTCTTTCTTTTCTTACTATTTTCCACTTCAACCTCAAGAAGATCCTCCTCTTCTGTAATATCTTTTTTTTGTTACAGGGAGATCCAAAGGATCGTGAAATGCTAAGCTAGTACGTCATGTAGTAACACATTACTAAATATAGCTCTAGGTGTTTTCCAGCACATCTAATCACGTGTAAGAAGCTTCCAAATCCCTTTAGGTGGATCCATGTATGAACAATAATTTCCCTCCTGTGCTAGCCTGGATCGAGCCAACCAATTGGCGCAGTGATTCGCCTCTCTAAAGATAAACCCAATGGTGAACAAACTATTGCGCCCCATAATCCATCGGATTTGTTCGACCCAGAACGCCGCTAGTCCTTTATCCCTCTCCACGCTTCGTATCAGCTCAAAAACCTCACGCGAATCAACCTCTACACTTACCTCCCTCAAATGCAATGTTTCAAGTAGTTTTAACCCCTCCCATAAGGCTATCAATTCCACAATCACCGGAGAATTATGATGAATCTTCATCGGAAAACCACCTAACCAATTACCTTCTACGTCCCTTATTAAACCACCTCCTCCACCTTCCTTGCTCCATCCATTGTAGCTACCGTCCGTATTAAGCTTAACCCCACTCGTTGGCTTACACCACCTGACTAATTTAACAAAGTTTCTATTAATTAGTAGACTTCCGGAGGAATTTCCCCAAGATCTAGCATAGGAGTGAGCTAAGAATCTAGCTTTCCGCAACATATCTCTACTCGAAATTGGCTCGCCTCCGTTAAAGACAATATCATTACGTGTCTTCCATATTACCTCAATGATCGCTCCAAAAAATATACTCCACAACACCCCGGAGAACATACCCTTAGAAGATAGATTACGCGACCACCACCTGTTATCTGACATAGGTAAAGCTGCACCTGGATGTTCCACTTCTTCCTCCGAGGATCGTACCGTCTCTGTTCGCCTGCTGTGCTCCCTTGCTGTGACACCTTGAACAGCTGAAATCCCACCTGTACTGCTATAACATGACCCTGTAATCTGCTGTTGAAAAGTTGCAGCGAGCTGATGCTGCTGTAAAATATCGGCTTGGCGTGCGTCATTGTTGGTGAAGTCTTGCTGCAAAAAATCCCTGTCTGACCATGATAAAAAACTAAAAACCTCTGACATGTTATCATTTATTTCACCCCAATCAGGATCACTAGTGGAATTTCTCTATACCTCATCTCGTATCAAACTGCACAGCTCTCTCACGCTAGAACAGTCCCTGAATAAATGGGTAGCAGTTTCATTCTCCATCCCACAGAAAGGACAAGAAATAGGAACCGCCATACCACGTCGAACTATATTCCCCCTAGTAGCTAATCGGTCTAACACCGCTCTCCATATCAAGACTCTTGTTCTTTGTGGGTATTTAAGCTTCCACACCTTATCCTAATACACATCCGAAATAGGCCATGTTCCTCATACTC
Organism: Nemophila menziesii; assembly: GCA_029959085.1. Classification (NCBI taxonomy): domain Eukaryota; kingdom Viridiplantae; phylum Streptophyta; class Magnoliopsida; order Boraginales; family Hydrophyllaceae; genus Nemophila; species Nemophila menziesii. Next base: position 153,320 of record JARWIR010000128.1, read on the forward strand.
CCTGATGTCTCCCTAATTGTTCTTATTTTCGACCCTTGGGAGACATCATTTTTGGTGTTTATTTAATTAATTTGATAGACTTTTGGACTAAATATGCAATAATCCGGAATTCCCTTTTTATTCCTAGCATTTTTACTTTATTAAACTTTTGCGCGTAATATTGGTATTTTTAGTGAAGATTTTACAGGTTTTAGATGTTAGCTAGAAGAGGAATCCGAGGAGAAAGTCAAAGATCACGAGATAGAGTCAAGACTTGAAGATAAATCCCGAAGATATTATTTTTAGAGTTGAAAATCCATTTTCTAGGCCATAGATTGCTGATTTTGAGGTGCTTAAGCGATGATTTAGCCGCTGACCTTTGAAGAGAAAACATTCCTTATCGAGTTACGGAACTTTAGCAACTGGAATGAGGTCAATCGGAGTCATAACGCATCGGGAAAAGCCGTTTTAGTGAAGGTGTATCAGCAGTTACGGGATTTTGGGCTTAGAAATTGGGCTTGGACATTTAATTATTGATTTATTATTAGGTCCAAGCCCTAATCCGTTTTTAAGCTTATAAAAGGAGCTTTTGACCTCATTATTTCTCACCTCTCAATTTGTTCTTCAAATCATCTCATCCTTAGAAGAGAGTGTCAACACAATTCATTCTTTACAATTAAAAACATCAGAGAGAAGTAACAGAAGGAAGGAAGAAGAAGCTGCTAGAGCTGGAGTGGGTCTATAGCTCCGTTCTCAGTCATTCCAATTCCGGAAATTAGGTTTCTTTTTTATCTTTTATTTGTAAGACAATATGAATTCTATTTATTTTAATTTAGTATTTCTTTTTACTATGAGCTAAACAATTCATAGTGCTTGAGAACAAACAATGGGTGAATCCCAATCTTATTAATTAACGAATGTTGAATTTGGGTTTTTATTGAATTAAACTAAATTAGGACTTTTACTCTTTTTAATAAATTGAGATTATTTTACTGTTTTTAGCGGCATGAACTAGGAACAGGTGTTAGTATTTAGGCTATTCCAATTAGTGGCAATTGGATCATCCTGACGGAGGGTTTAAATACAGAACCATTTATTCAATCTAGGACAGAAGCTATTGATTCTGACGAACTTAGCTAATTCTAGGGTCAATGAGGTAATAAAACTTAAACATCCAACGGTGGATCATATTTACCCTGACGGGACTAGTGACACTTTAGGATTGCCTTATAGTCCACCCTGACGGGGGTATAAGGAATTTAGAATCCCGACCATTGTAATTGACCAATTTAGCCCTTAAACAACATAAGTTAGGAAGTAAGATTGGGAGGATCCTTGCATTCTCAAGTACTACATCTCATATTGCGTTTTCATTCATTTTACTTGCGTCTTAGCTTTTATTTGCATTTAATTATTTGTCTTTTATTCATTAGCTTTAATCACAAAAAAACCAAACAAACATATTAGTATCTTTTATTTTCATAAGTGCATCAATCACTATTTGTTAGACATTGTGATCAACCATCCCGTCCTTGGAACGAATCTGTATTATCATACATACTACTTGGGACAACCGTACACTTGCGGTTGTGGTTCGATTAGCATTTGCATTTATTTTTAGAACACACAAAGGACCACCACTCCCACCTTGCCGACTTCACGTAATACTCCCCACGAATTTCAAGTGACCAAGATAAAACATCCCTATTAACACCGTCCCTTTCCACACTCATGTTTGTAATCTCGAGAAGTTTCGAATGGGGAAGTAAATGCTGGAACTTATCCCAATCCCACCTCCCCCACTATGACCATAATCAGAAACCCTTTTTTCTCTATCATCCTCCTCCACTACACCAATAACGTGATCAAACAACGGGGAATTACCCACCCATATATCAAACCAGAATGATATGGACTCGCCATGGTGTAAATGCCATCGGGATCCGCGTCTAACTACGGCAATACCTTCCGCGATGGCTCAACACATACGCGAATCATTAGGCTTTAATTTATATCGAAAAACCACCGATTTAAAATACTTTTGCTTCATCACAATAGGCCAAATGGATATATCGTCATGAATTAAATTCCAACCCAGCTTACCTAATAAGGCCTTGTTCATATCCTCCGCCAACCGGAATCCTAAACCTCCAAAAGACTTTGGTCTGCACACATCCTTCCAATCAACCCAATTTATGTGTCTTTGACCATACGCGTTACCCCATATAAACTCTCTACGAATATCAATCTCATGGCAAACGTAACCCGGAAAATTTTCGAATTGCATGATATACTTTGGCGCGGCACTTAAGACAGATTGAGCAAAGTTATACGACCTGCTAGTGAAAGAGAGTTACCCTTACATTTTGCCAGTTTACCTCGTAATCCATTGATGAATTCGCCATAAAAACCCTTCGGTCTTCTCCCCGAGAGAATGGGGACACCAAGGTACTTGCCCAACCCCTCGCTTCTCTGAAAACCACTACGCATCGTGATTTCCGAGGCTAGTCTCTCATCCACGTTATTCGAGAAATAAATGATTGACTTGTCGCTACTAATAGATTGACCTGCATCTTGACAGAATTTGAGCAAAGTGTCCTACAAGAGATCAAAATTATGAGTAGACACCTCAAAAAATTAAATAAGATCATTTGCGAAAAAGATATGAGAGATAGGAAACCCCCTGATGATAATCGAATGGGCATCCATCTCCTTTCATCCACGAGCTGTTGAATAAGAATAGACAAACGCTCCATACATATGGAAAAGAGATAGGGTGACATGGGATCGCCCTGCCTAATCCCTCTACTAGGTATAATCGGCTCTAAAGATTCACCTCGCCAAAGGACACTCAAGTCATTGTCCCCCATTCCAGACATAATCACATTAATCCACATGAGGGGGATGCCAAGAGAATCCAACGTGTCCTTAATGAAATCCCACCTTAACTTATCGTACGCTTTAGCTAAATCCACTTTAATTGACATATAACTTTTCTTACCCTTACTATGTCTTAATAGAAAATCAACCCCGCTAACAAGAACAATATTGTCAATAGTGGACCTCTTAGGAAGGAAACTACTTTGGAAAGGCCCAATGTAGTCTGATAGTAGAGTCCATAAGCGGTTAACTAACACTTTCATACAAATCTTGTAACTCACGTTAATGAGGCTAATTGGTCTAAATTGAGTGATAAATTCAGGATCTCCCACCTTAGGAATAAGGTGGATTAGAGTAGTAAGAACTTCTTTCGGAAAACGGCCCAACTCTAAAGCTTTTTTAATCATACCACAAACTGCAGGACCCACAATCTCCCAACAATTCTAATAAAAACCTGCTGTCATCCCATCAGGGCCAGGTGCCTTATGTGGCGACATCTGAAATACAGCAAATCTGACTTCCTCATCCATCACCCCTCCCCTAAGCAATTCTATCTCATTCTGTTTCAAGCTTGGGAGACGTGGCAACTCGAAGAGACTCGGATTATCATCCTCAAGTGAAAATAACTCCGGGAAAAAATCTCTAACCCAAACCTTTTCATTCTCAACGTCCTCAAAATACTCATTCCTAGCGTCTCTGATGTGGAAATTATTGCTCTTTTGTAATATCTTCTATGTCCTCTTCTATGTCTATATTGTTGGATACATTTATTGGTCTAGGTGTAGTGGTGTAGTGGTGTAGTGAGAGTAATAGTGGGGGAAGCGGAGAAGTCATGTAATGACTTTCTCACTTTTCCACATCAGTGGATTTAATATATACAAATGGTATTTATTAACTTTGTGGTATCATTAGCTTCCAAACAACTAACACCCATGCACATGAAGAGATAATGGGTAAGTCCACACGCGCGCACCACCATTTCCCACCTGGCCCAAGCCCGGGTCTTGGGTCTTGGGTCTTGGGTCTTGGAGAATTAAAAAATAAAAATAAACTAGTTTTTATACCAACTTTTATTTTATTTTTTTGATGAAGACTTAATCCGACTTTGACTAACTCCTTCCACGTTTTGTCTTCAATTTTACCCACGTTTGTAACAGCTCTTTTGTTGTAACTGCTCCTATTAATCTGCCATGACTAATAGCCTTGACTGAGCCATAATGGCTAGTTACTGGCTATTTTTTCTTGTCTATAAAGAGGACAATACCGCAGCTCATTATATACCAACTTTACAGCTTACAACTTACGAAATTAAACCAACAACAAAAATATTCTTCTTCTTCTTCTTCTTCTTCTTCTTCTTCTTTACTTCTATTCTTGAGCGAAACATATACAGATTCCAAACCTTCGCTTGTGAGTGCACACGAGAGTAGGTAGTAGTGTTTAAACCTTGAGGAACGTTCGGAAAACAGTGTAGCATCTCGACTGTCGCAAAATTCGTTCTTAAGGCAGTGGCTCCTCCACGGCACTACAATTCAGTTATCATCTTCAGTAATCGGGTTCGTCATTTACTTTCATTTGTAATACTTATGTCTTTATTATTTATTTTCGTAATTAGAAGTTAAAGCTTGTTTTCGCACTTATTTTAAATACCATTATAGTAGCGCTTTATTTTTAACCAACAATTTAAGAACAAACTTTTAATAAGTAATCTGTAATGGCTTCTTCTTCTTCGGCTTTAACTACGACTTTGAAAACCTTACCTGATATGTCAAAACTCGAACCTATAGATGGTTCTAATTTTAAACACTGGTCCCAAAAACTTCTTATTTTTTTGAACAATTAGAAGTCGATTGTGTACTACTTGAAAAACCTCCTGTTTCAACTGATAATACGGATGCTACTATATCCGCTAAGATTTTAAAATACGACATGGCAAATAAATTAGCTCGGGGTCATCTTTTAAACCAACCTCTTGTTTGATTTATTTGTAAACGAAAAATCTTCACAAACTATTTGGGACCGTTTGCACACTAAATACAGAGGTGACGACTCTGGTAAGAAAAAATATGTGGTCGGAAACTGGCTTAAATTCACAATCACCGATCAAAAACCAATCATGGAACAAGTTCATATTTACGAAAATCTTTGTGCCGAAATTGTATCCGAAGGAATGAAAATGTGTGAAATCTTACAAGCTAATGTGTTACTTGAGAAATTCCCAACATCCTGGAGTGACTATTGCAACCACCTCAAACATAAGAAAAAATACATGACGATCCAAGAGCTAACCAGCCACATGAGAACCGAAGAGGCAAATCGCCTCAAATATAAGTCTGAATCTCTGCTTAATTATTCTTCAAAAGCAAACTTAGTCGAGACTTCCGGGTATGGTAACAAAGACGGTATCAAGGGTAAAGGAAAATTTCATGGTCAGAATAAGAACAACAAATCGAAGATTAAATTTAACAAATCTGGAGGTAACTTCAAACCAATTTCTCATATTCAGAAAACCAAAGCAACTTGCTACCGTTGTGGAAAGGAAGGACACAAGGCATATCAATGCAAGGACGGGTTCAACCCAAATAACCCACCTATCGCCAACTTGACTAAATCTGAAGAGGTAATTCCCGCGGTAATGGTCGAAACTAATTTGGTAGAAAACAAGGTCGAATGGATTCTCGATACTGGAGCTTCAAGATATTTCTGCGCCAACAAAGAGTTATTCCAAGGGTTTGAAGATGTAGTTGATGGGGAATGCGCGTACATGGGAAACTCTGCAACTGCGGGCGTCCTTGGAAAGGGAAAGGTGTGTCTTAAACTTACCTTTGGCAAGACCTTACCCCTTAATGATGTTTTGTATGTCCTCACGCTTCGTAGAAATTTAGTCTCTGTGTCTCTTCTAAACAAAGCTGGACTTAAACTTGTTTTTGAGGGTGGGAAAATAATTATTTCTAGAATTGGTGACTTTGTAGGAAAAGGTTACCTTAATGGTGGACTATTTGTACTTAATGTTTTTTCTGCTTTTAATGAGAATGCATCTAAATCTGCTTATATTGTTGAATCTCTAGATATGTGGCACACTAGATTAGGAAGATTAAATGTTTCTTCTATTAAAATACTTAAAACTCATGGACTAATACTTGGAACCTATAGCGATGATTTATTTAAGTTTCAAACACGTGTAGAGGCTAAACATGCGCAAAAGCCCTTTAAAAACGTGACTACTAGAGAAACTCAACTTTTAGAACAAGTGCATTCTGACTTAGCTGAATTTAAAACTACTACTACTAGAGGAGGAAAATTTTATTATATGACCTTTGTAGATGACTACTCTAGGTTCACCAAAGTATACCTTTGAAGTCTAAGGACAGGGCAGAATCCACCTTTTTAAAATATAATGCCGAGGTTGAAAACCAATTAGATAGAAAGAATAAAAGGTTTAGGTTCGATAGGGGAGGTGAATATAGTTCTAACATACTTAAAGAATTTTGTGAACGTAATGGAACTATTCATGAACTTACTGCCCCTTACACACCCCAACAAAATGGCATAGCTGAAAAAAATAATTCCCTTAAGGAAATGACGAATGTCATGTTAATAAGTTCAGGCCTACCATCCAACATGTGGGGGGAAGCTGTCTTATTTTCATGTTATGTATTAAACTGAGTACCCCATAAACATATAGATAAGACCCCTAACGAGTATGGAAAGGATATCCACCTAACCTGAAATTTTTAAGAGTGTGGAGGTGTTTGGCTAGCATTACCCGACTTTAAGAGAGTCAACATTGGACCCATAACTGTAGACTCTATCTTTATAGGATATGTCCAAAATAGTGCAACTTATAGATTTATGTCCTTAGTTGATAACACTATTAGTGAATCTAGAGACGCTGAATTCTTTGAACATATATTTCCCTTGAAAAGGTATATTGTTCATAATGCCTTCTCATCTACCAGTAATGACTCACTAGTCAATACTGCAATACCAGTTAGTGACAATCTGTCAACTTCTCTACCTTCCTCGAGTTCATGAACACACTCTGATAACAAAATTAGGAGAAGTAAAAGACGTAGGACTGAGTCTAGTTTTGGACCAGACTTTATCACTGCTTTCTTGAATGAGGATTTTCACATAGATATGCTATTTGAAGAACTAGTCTCTTGTTTCCTTCTTGAGGAAGAACCTAAGAATTTTTCCGAGGCTATGAGATCCATAGATGCCAGCTTTTGGAAAGAAGCTATAAATAGTGAGATAGAATCCATAGATCAAACCACACTTGGGACTTAACTAACTTACCCAAGGGATGTAATCCAATTACTAGCAAATGGATCTTTAAGATAAAATTAAGACCTGATGGTTCCATAGAGAAATTTAAGGCTAGACCCGAGGCTTTACTCAAAAGAAAGGCCTAGACTGCTTTGACACCTATTCCAGTGACCAAAATAGCAACCATAAGAGCTCTAATAACCTTAGCTTCCCTTCATAAACTCATTATACATCAAATAGATGTTAAGTATGTGTTTTTGAATGAAGACTTAAATGAAGAGATATATATGGTACAACCCGGAGGGTTTGTAGCTTCTGGTCAAGAAAGCAAAGTATGCAAGCTTAAGAGATCTCTATATGGTTTGAAACAAGCACCCAAACAATGCTACGAAAAATTAGATAGTACTTTAGTTAACGATGACTTTATAGTCAACACTTCTGATTCATGTGTTTACATGAAGGTGATAGGATCCGAATGTGTGATCATTTGTCTATACGTAGATGACATGCTGATCTTTGGCACTAACCTTAAAGTCATTAATGAGACTAAGGGCTTTCTTTCATCTAAATTCAAGATGAAAGATATGGGTGAAGTTGATGTAATCTTAGGGGTTAAGATCTTAAGAAATGAAAATGGTATATCCTTTAGGCAATCTCATTATGTAGAGAAGTTGTTGAAAAGATTCAACTCCTTTGATGTCACACCCGCTACAACCATTTATGACTCTAGTATTTGTTTGACTAAGAACAAGGAAAGTGCAATATCTCAAACTGAATATGCCAAGATAATAGGAAGTGTGATGTTCTTAATGAACTACACTCGACCTGATATCGCCTATGCCGTAAGTAGACTTAGTCGCTATACCCATAACCCTAGTAGTGAACATTGGGATGCACTTCGAAGATTTCTGAAATATCTAAGAGTTACTATGGATATAGGCATACACTATAGTAGGTTCCCTGCTGTCTTGGAAGGCTATTGTGATGCGAATTGAGTATCAGATAATGATGAAGTGAGATCTACTAGTGGTTATGTGTTTTCCTTAGGTGGAAGAGCTATATCCTGGAATTTATTAAAAGAAACTTGTATAGCACGGTCAACCATGGAATCCGAGTTTATAGCGTTAGAGTTGGCAGGACAAGAAGCTGAATGGTTAAAGAGTCTCCTAGCAGATGTACCATTATGGGAAGGTGAAGCTGTACCAGTTTTTCCTCATTTTGACTCGCAAGCGGCTATCAGTGTTGCTCATAATACCACATATAATGGAAAATAGAGACATATTCGAATCAGACATACCTCAGTAAAACAGTTACTGAAGAATGGAGTGATAGCATTGGACTTTGTCAAATCCGAGAAAAATCTGGCTGATACATCCACTAAAGGTTTAACCAGGAGAGTGGTTCTGGAAATGTCGAGGGGGTGGGGCTTAAGCCCATTCATGGGGGTCATATGGGTTACATATGATGCACTACTTACCCATCCCTATGGCATACAATAGTGCAAATGAGGTTGAGTTTTGACTCTTAATGATTCATAGCCCTTTGTGGTGGTCCTATTAAGACAGACTTGATAAATTCACCGATGATTGATTCAAGGTTGAGTTTAACTCTTAATGATGTTCATAGACCTATGTGGTGGTCCTACTGAGACGGACTTGATGAACTCACCGGCATATGATGAGGTTAAGCTTTAAGGCTCTTAATCAAGACCCTTGAGGGGTAGTCCATGTTGTATAGACATTCTTGAAATCACCTATGTGAGTGTGAAAGTGGGGGCCGCTTTCTATAAAAGACTAGAGAAGTCTTTTTAGAGCACTCATGAGAACCAAGGTATGCGCATGGCCTAAAAGGTGCTTGTGATAACATCGCAAAATCTGTATATATCTAACGGGTTTAAGTATGTGTTGTGGGTGTCTCAACTAAAGAACATCAAGTTCAAGAGTACGTTCACTTGACTGGAATTGGTCGTTGCCTCACTCCAGTACGTGTCAATTCAAATCGCAAGATATTGACACTTAATTTACAATTCACCCAATTTTTGCTCAAAAACTTTTTCCTCTTTTCAAAATATTTTTATCTTGTAGACAAATCAATGTGTGGGGGATTGTTGGATACATTTATTGGTCTAGGTGTAGTGGTGTAGTGAGAGTAATAGTGGGGGAAGTGGAGAAGTCATGTAATGACTTTCTCACTTTCCAACATCGGTGGGTTTAATAAAAACAAATGGTGTTTATTAACTTTGTGGTATCATTAGCTTCCAAACAACTAATACTCATGCACATGAAAAGATAATGGGTAAGCCCACACGCGCGCACCACCACCACCCACCTAGCCCGGGCCCGGGCCCGGGTCTTGTGTTGCCGGGTCTTGGGTCTTAGGGAATTAAAAAATAAAAATAAACTAGTTTTTATACCATCTTTTATTTTATTTTTTTAATGAAGACTTAGTCCGACTTTGACTAATTCCCCCACGTTTTGTCTTCAGTTTTACCCAAGTTTGTAACAGCTCTTTTGTTGTAACTGTTCCTATTAATCTGCCATGACTAACAGCATTCACTGAGCCATTACGGCTGGTTACTGGCTAGTTTTTCTTGTCTATAAAGAGGACAATACCACATCTCATTATATACCAACTTTACAACTTACAGCTTACCAAATTAAACCAGCAGCAAAAATATTCTTCTTCTTATTTACTTCTTATTTACTTTTGTCCTTGAGCGAAACATATACAGATTCCAAACCTTCTCTTGTGAGTGCACATGAGAGTAGGTAGTAGTGTTTAAACCTTGGGGAACATTCAAAAAACCGTGTACAATCTTGGCTATCCCAGAATTCGTTCTTAAAGTAGTGGCTCCTCCACGACATTACAGTTTCACATTCAGTTATTATCTTCAATAATCGGGTTTGTCATTTACATTCTTTTTTAATAATTCCGTCGTTATTCTTTCTTTTCGTAATTAGAAGTTAAAGCTTGTTTTCGCACTTATTTTAAATAACATTAAAGTAGCTCTTTATTTTTAACCAACATATATCTATATCAATCAACTCCTCTTGCTCTTGATCCACTACTTCTAAATTCTTTTCTTAGCCCTAAAATATTTCTTCTTTCCCCACCCAAAGCTTTCCCCACTTATTAAGACCATGTTAATCCTCATTACTCGCAACTAAAGCAGGCTATGGATCAAGGTTCATATCAGGTACTTGTCCTTCATTCTCTTCACCTAAAACACAAATAATATTAACAAACACATTCCAACGGGTATCAAATTTTCAAATTTTTTTAATAAAAAATGCACATCATGTGTATGTATATATTAAGCAGAGAAAGTGATAAGATTAAAAATATAATTAACACACGAATTACCTTTGTCACTGTCTGAGTCTTTATCAGACTCAGAAGACGGCAATGCATTAATCTCTTCATCATCAGAGTCCTCTTTATCCTTTATCATCGGTTCTTTTCCTTTGCCTGTTTCCACATTTTTCGTTAACACTTACATACTATCACAAAAGTAAACCAACAAATACATACATGTATATATATATATTTATAAATAAAAATTACAATTATAAGAGTAAACAGAGAGCGGAAATGGTTCACAGACCATACAGATGTATATATTTATAAATAAAAATAGAAATGATATGAGTAAATAGAAAGCAAAAAGAGGAAAAGGTTTACCGTTGATCGAAAACCTAGATTCTCTCGGACGAAGCTTCATTTTTCGATTACAGTTCAACAATTAGGGATTTTTTAAGCAAGAATTAAACTATTAATAGAGAGAAAAAGGAGAGAGAGATATATATATGTAAATATATTTCTATATATATGATATGATGTGTTTAGACCATCTCCAGTAGATGCGTCAAATGGTTAATTACTGCAAAAGTGAGCAATTTGCTCACTCCAGCAGATACGGTAAACGTTGGGACCTACAAAACTCATGCGCCATATTAGTTCTCATATACGCTATTTCCATTGCATTTCTTTTCATACGGTAAAATTTTATATTATATTTTAATCAATTATGAGATTATTTATAAATAAAAACACTTTTTCTTATTTTATCAATATAAATAAATAATACACAATGAAAATATCAAACATATATATAAATCTAAAAATTTTGAAAAAATTATATAAATTGAGGAAAAGAAAATTGAGATTAATCAAGTTTTTTTTAAAAGTTTCATTGGTAAATTTTATATTATATTTATAATCAAATCTATTTTTAAATACATTATTAAATTTTAAATTTAAATATTAAATAAATATTATTTATGTACATAAATATATATATTTAAGTAAAAGTAATTTTTTTGTTTAAATTAAATAATAATAAAATTAAATATTATTATTATTACTATTATAAGTAGTATTTTTATTTATATTATTATAAAAAATAATTAAAAAATCAAAATTATAAATAAATAGTAGATATGAAATATAATTATAGAGTAACTGAAATAGTAAAACTGGAAATTGATACGGTAAATTTATGAAGTAGTTATATTTTGATACGGTATAATGAAATATAGAGTATAAAAATAGCGCATCTGCTGGATATAGTCTTATATAGAAATTGAACAGTCTTTCTACATACAGAAAGGAGAGACTGAAGAAATTTCGCGGCAGGAAGAGGGATTTTATAATAAATTAATTAACTTATTTAATGGAATATTTTAATTAATGCAAAGAAAAGGTACAATGTTTTAAGCGTGGAGTATGACTTTTTCTTAATGTCGATGAGAAGGATGGTAAAGAGTGCATGAGAAGCTTTTAGTATATTCGACTAAAAAAAAACCTTTTGGTATTTAAGGGTATTTCTTGTTAAACTTTTATATTCTATGTAATTTTAAAATTACTCATTTATAGTATATGTTTACTAATTTATAATATATGTTAGCATATAAAATGCTAATCCAAATATATTGTGATTAATAAATAAGAATATCATTTATAGATATTTATAAATGTGATTTATATGTATAAATTATGTTTCTTAACTATCTTAGTTGTATAATAGATAGTTATTAAAATGATAAAATACATGATATGCATGCATATCACATGTACCAATACAATAATTATACAATGTTAACTAATATTCATTGACATCTAAATATCACAGTAATCTAAAATATTGTAAATTTGTAATAAGTAAGTTATACTTTTACTTTATAAAAAGAATATAAGCATGACGTATGTTTTACGTGTTTTACGTGTCATGTATATCTGTTTTTTTAGAGTCGTGTGTCGTTATCTTCTTATGTGTCACGCGGTCACGTCTTCTCACCTGTCACGATTTCTATGGTCGAATACTGAGCCACGCATTGAACATGAGAGATTAAAAACGTAATATTTACTAAATGTTTTTTTCTTTTTTCTTAAATTCATGTATATTTGTTTAATTTATGTATTTTTATTTTTACAACTATTTTAAAAAAAATTAAAATATATTTATGAATTCGTCATTTGAGAATGACTTATTAGGTGATCACATGCAAGTTGTCGTTTTGTTCACCACATTAAATATTATTATCGTAAATTTTTACAACCTAAACAACAAATATTTTTATTTTATTTAGAATGATCTTAAAAACTATTTTTTGAACAAGATACCAAGAAGAATTAACACCAATAATAGTTTAAAAATTCGATAAATCTAGTTTTTCATGTCTTGGCCTATATAAAATAGCAATCAAGACATCAAAGTGAAGTGTAATTTTTATATTTTTATTGTATTTTATGTTTTGATTCTTACTCATGTTCATGTTTTGGTAGTATAAATATGTATATTAAATTTATTAATATAATATTTGAATATTAATATTTGGTTGTATTTTACGGCATGTCTCCTGACCTGTCAAGATTTCTGTGGTCGAGTACTGAGCCACGCGTTGAGCATGAGAGATTTTAAAACGTAATATTTACTAAATGTTTTTTTCTTTTTTCTCAAATTCATATATATTTTTTTAATTTTATGTACTTTTATGTACTTTTATGTTCATTTTTACAACTATTTAAAGTTTTTTTAAAATATATTTATGAATTCGTCATTTGAGAATGACTTATTAGGGGATCACATGCAGGTGATCGTTTTGTTCACCACATTAAATATTGTTATCGTAATTTTTCACAAACTAAACAACAAATAATTTTATGTTATCGAGAACGATCTTTAAAACTAGAGAAAATGCCACTTAGGGTCTTGAACACACACCCCCTTTCTAAATCCAAACCCCTCTTTCCTTTTCTTCTTACTAAGGACCTCAAAAAGAATTTAACACATGAGACCTAATATCCCAATTACCTTACTACCCTCTTTTTTCCCTATGTATACTAAATATAGCATTTCTGAAATAGAAAACAAAATCCTAGAAACCTCAATGATTCTCTCTCATATCAACAGCCACCGACACCACCACCAAGCTTTCTCTCTCCTCTCAACAATCACCACCTGCATCCTCCATGGCCACCCCACCACACCAGAAGCTAAACAGCCACACGAACACCACCACCACCATAACACCAGAACCACCACGACTTCATTGCAAATCCGGCGAAGCACCACCACCTGCCATGGACGAGCAGATCTGCTCGAGCAACACCGCAGCATCTTAAAACCCGAAGAAGATAGCCATGGAAACTCTGACGAAGAAGACACCACCTTCTGCTCGATCTGCTCCTCCTTCGCCGAGCTCCATCCTGCAGTGGTAGATCGAGAACGCTGCAGTGGTAGACACCACCACTCAAACCAGCGGCGAGCACCACCACTCGAAGATGCTTCGCTGCAGATCCACTCGAACCACTCAACTCCGAGCATCACAGTTTGCAGCATTGTGTTCTCGAACGGACCATCGGAGTCTTCACCGGAGTTGCAACGCCGAGATGCTGCTCTTCTTCTTCTTCAAGCTTCTCGCGCAGCTCATTTTTGCTGCTTCTTCAAGCCTCTCGCCATCGGAGTTGCAGGGTTCGTTGCATCTATGGAGATTATCAACACTGGATTGCTTCGATGGAGGAGTGTAGCAGTCTCCGTGTAGTGGTGTTGCTCGTCGAGAAGAAGACCATGGCTGCTTCCATGGCTGGATTGCTTCGATGGAGAAGAAGAAGCTGCTGGTGGTGGATTGCTTCGATGGAGAAGAAGATGCAGTTTCCATGGTGGTGGTGGTGCTCGAGGAGAAGAAGGAGTACTATTTTTTTTTCTTTTTTTCAGATCTAGATCTGGTTTGACCAGATCTGGTCAAAAAAATAGTAGTTAGGTTAATTTAATATTTTTAATTGTATATTGATTTTTAATTTATTTAAAAATATGTAATAAAGATGAATAAAGATTTTTTTGACTATTTATGCTTTGTTTTTTTAATAATACTCATCAATTTGACTGAGTACTCATCAAATTGACTGAGTACTCATCAAATTTACGGAGTACTCATCACATTTATCAGAGTACTCATCAAAATTATCCGGAGTACTCATCAAAATATATAGAGTACTCATTAAATTATATAGAGTACTCAACAAATTTATAGAGTACTCTCAGTTTTTCCGATACTCATCAAATTTATCCGATACTCTATATTTTTTTCGGTGACCGATGACTGGTGGTCAGAGGTCGGTGGTCAGTGCTCGGAGGTCAGAGGTCGGAGGTCGGTGGTCGGTGGTGGTGGTCGGAGGTCGGAGATAGGTGGGTAGTGGAAAGAGAAACAGTGACATCACACTTTTTTGTCTTTTAGTGTTAGTAACGGTAGGAAAGGCAATTGTCAAAACAGAGGTCTCTAATAAGAAGAAAATCCTGGACCATACTCTATAGAGAAGAAAGATGGTCTCCAAGACCCTATCTTCACTCACCCTTAAAACTATTTCTTGAACTAGATACCAAAAAGAATTAACAACAATAATATTTTGAAAATTCGATAATTCTAGTTTTTCATGACTTGGCCTCTATAAAATAGCAACCAAGACATCAAAGTTAAGTGTATTTTTTATAGTTTCATTGTATTTTATGTTTTGATTCTTACTAATGTTCATGTTTTGGTAGTATAAATATTTATATTAAATTTAGTAATATAATACTTGAATATTAATATTAATATTTGGTTGTATTTCACGGTCATCTCCTGACCTATCAAGATTTTTGTGGTCGAGTACTGAGCCACGCGTTGAGCACGAGAGATTTTAAAACGTAATATTTACTAAATCTTTTTCGTTTTTCTTAAATTCATATATATATTTTTAATTTTATGTACTTTTATGTTCATTTTTATAAATATTTAAAGTTTTTTTAAAATATACTTATGAATTCGTCATTTGAGAATGACTTATTAGGTTATCACATGCAAGTTATCGTTTGTTCACCACATTAAATATTGTTATCGTAATTTTTCACAACCTAAACAACAATTAATTTTATTTTATTGAGAATGATCTTTAAAACTATTTTTTGAACTAGATAGCCAAATAAATTAACACCAATAATATTTTGAAAATTCGACAAATCTAGTTTTTCATGTCTTGGCCTCTATAAAATAGCAAACAAGACATCAAAGTTAAGTGTAATTATTATATTTTTATTGTATTTTATGTTTTGATTCTTACTCATGTTTATGTTTTGGTAGTATAAATATTTATATTAAATTTATTAATATAATATTTGAATATTAAAATTTGGTTGTATTTCACGGTCATGTCTCCTGACCTGTCAAGATTTCTGTGGTCGATTACCGAGCCACGCGTTGAGCATGAGAGATTTTAAAACGTAATATTTACTAAATGTTTTTTTCTTTTTTCTTAAATTCATAAATATTTGTTTAATTTTATGTTCATTTTTACATCTATTTAAAGTTTTAAAAAATATATATTTATGAATTCGTCATTTGAGAATGACTTATTAGGTTATCACATGCAATTTATCATTTTGTTCACCACATTAAATATTTTTATCGTAATTTTTCACAACCTACACAACAAATAATTTTATTTTATTGAGAATGATCTTTAAAACTATTTTTTTGATCTAGATACCAAAAAGAATTAATACTAATAATATTTTGTAAATTCGATAAATCTAGTTTTTCATCTCTTGACCTCTATAAAATAGCAATTAAGATATCAAAGTTAAGTGTAATTTTTATATTTTTATTGTATTTTATGTTTTGATTCTTACTCATGTTCATGTTTTGGTAGTATAAATATTCATATTAAATTTATTAATATAATATTTGAATATTAATATTAATATTTGGTTGTATTTCACGGACATGTCTCCTGACCTGTCAAAATTTCCGTGGTCGAGTGCCGAGCCACACGTTAAGCATGCGAGATATTAAAACGTAATATTTACTAAAAGTTTTTTCTTCTTTTTTCTCGAATTCATATATATTTGTTTAATTTTATGTGGTTTATGTTCATTTTTACAACAATTTTAAGTTTAAAAAAAATATATTAGTGAATTCGTCATTTGAGAATGACTTATTAGGTGTTCACATGCAAGTTATCGTTTTGTTCACCACATTAAATATTGTTATCATAATTTTTCACAACCTAAACAACAAATAATTTTATTTTATTGAGAATGATCTTTAAAACTAATTGTTGAACTAGATAGCAAAAACAATTACCAACCAATAATATTTTGTAAATTCGATAAATCTAGTTTTTCATGTCTTGACCTTTATAAAATAGCAATTAAGATGTAAAAGTTAAGTGTAATTTTTATATTTTTATTGTATTTTATGTTTTGATTCTTACTCATGTTCATGTTTTGGTAGTACAAATATTCATATTAAATTTATTAATATAATATTTAAATATTAATATTCATATTAGAGGATATTCCTAATTGGCCAAAGCCTGCGATAGCTATCTGCATACATTGAGATAGTCAAAGTGCCATTGTTAGGGCACTAAACAAAATGTATAACGGTAAGTCTAGACACATGCGTCGTAGACACAATACCGTTAGACAACTGCTCTCAAACGGAGTTATCACAGTTGATTTTGTTCTCCACCTTCATCGACTGATCTAACACACTCTACTTGGTTAATTGAAGATCATCAATTAAAAGTTTCACTACTATCATCTATGATTCCTTCGGTTTTCTACTCAGGTAGTTAGATCTCAAACTGCTCATGATGTTTGGGTAAAACTTGAAGAACTGTTCGTGAATCAACGTAGAACACATGTACATCAACTAAAAATGAAGTTATGTAACATAAATAAAGGGTAGAAAACAATGACTGGGTATGAATGCAAGATATTATGTCCCATGCATGAAGATTCAATTATTCGGGAATTAAATCTTTATTGGATAGTTCTTTTTATCGGCAAATAAAAAACTTTTATATAATGAAGCTCAACAAACTTTTATCCCAAGAATGTATAAGAAAAACTTCTTCAATTTTGTTAGTATGTCTAATAAAACTGATAAATCTCAAATTCTACATTTTAAAATTTCTTTATATATAAACAAATCAAACAAAACTTAGTCCACAAAAACATAAGGGCTCTTTGGAACAGAAACTCTCACTCTTTTTTTGGACAACTTAAATTCAGTTACAAGGGGAGTCATTGATTTTCTTACTAGAAATTGATAGACCTTAATGCTTCCTGTTTGATTCGACTTCTAATTATCCTTTGAATTGCTGGTTATAAATTTAATGAAATGTTCTAGAACCACATTAAAAGAAAAAACATATACTTAATATTATAGGGTTAATGTCCAATAGGCACCTGTATCTTACACCCTTGTCTATAAAAGGCGTCGTTTTTTTTAAAGAACAGTAAGTAATAGGAACACTACTACATTTCGCCTGTTTACCGACGAGAGATCACCGGCGAATCACGGGTCGTCGGCAAACGTATAAGATTACCGACGACGACGTTGTCGCTAATAATTGCCGACAACACGTCGTAGTTAAAAGTATCGACTCCGTCGTTAATTAGTTGGTTTGTATTTTTATTTTTTTTTAACGTAAATTTGTCGTCGCTAATGCGGACGACGACGTTTTTCGCCGTTAATTAGCGACGAGTTTTTTGAATTACCGGCGAATTTACGTGTCGTCGGTAATTAATTAATGTATTTTTTAAAGGCAGCATGTTTTTTATCTCATAAAACACCCAGACACACCCAAAAACACCTCCGAATTTCTCCCAAAAAATCCCAGAATTTTTTTCCCCCCTAATTGATTCTCCAATTTGTCTTGCACCATTCCCGGGTCCATAATCAAGGTGGGGCATTATCAATATCCATTTTCATCAAAAAATTTAAGGTAAATTCATGAAATTCCATGTTTTTAAAATTTAATTTTTATTTTAGAATTGTGTTTAATTGTTGATATATGATGTGATTAGGTGTATTAGTACATTGTCTAGGTGGGTTGTGGTCATCAATCCTCTTCTTAACCATCCAATACAAGGTATTTTCAAGAAATTTCATGCTTTTTAATTTTTTTTCAATTGATATGTGTTAGTTGCTATTATTAGACATGATTAGGTTGATGAATTAGATGTGCTTTGGTTTATTTTTTTATTATTATGTTGTGTAGTATGCATGTTTGGTTGTATTTAATTTTTTGTGTTCATATATTTTTATTTGTTTTATTAATTATATGAAATTTATTATCTATATATTGTGTTGTAATTTTATTTATTCAATAGTTTGTATTTCTATTCATTCAATGGTTTGTAATATTTATTCATTCAATGGTTTGTAATTTTTACTATGTCATTTATTGTGTTGTAATTTTTATTCTTCTTTTTAATTCGGTTGTAATAATTATATAATTTATTTGTCTAGTTGTATAAAATTGTTGCCAAGAGATGAATCCGGATTTGGATAAGAGTTGGATCGATACAGCTAATTATTATACGAAAGAATATGTATCTGGGGTTCTTCATTTTATCGAATATGCAGAGAAAAATCAAGATTGTACCACTGGTTTCATGTCTTGTCCGTGTACGAAGTGTAATAATTACTCTCGAAAACCCATCGACGAAGTTAGGGCCCACCTTCTAAAACACGGTTTCAACAAATCATATCTTGTTTGGACAAAACACGGCGAGAACGAGGTGGTAATTCCCGAGACAATTCAAGTACCAAACATAGATAGCGAGATGCATCGTGTTTATGAGGATGTGAGACAAAGTTACTATGTTGGTGGTCATCCGGGAGATATTGAAATGAGAGACGCACATCTTCCCACTGAAAACAGTTTTGATTCATTGTTCGAAGAATTGGAGACAGAATTATATCCTGGCTGTACAGCGATGAGTTCCTTGAATTTAATTGCCAAGCTTATGCACGTAAAAGTAAAGAACAAGTGGAGTAACACATCATTTACCGAGTTGTTAGAGTTGGTTGGTCGTGTTTTACCGAAACCTCACAACTTGCCAGATTCTTACGAAGCATGCAACAAGAAACTTAAAAGTTTGGGTATGGAGTATGTTACTATCGATGTTTGTTTGAATGATTGTGCCATTTTTTACAAGGAGAATGAAAAACTCGACAACTGTCCAGTATGTGGTGAATCAAGATATGACCCGAAGAAGGGTAACAAAGTACCACATAAGAAGCTTCGTTACTTTCCGATTGCTCCGAGATTGCAGCGACTATACGCTTCGAAACAAACCGCTGAAGAAATGATATAGCACCATACTGGAAAAAGTGCCGATCCATATGTGTTGCGTCATCCGGTTGATGGTGATAGTTGGAAGAGATTTGCAGCGCTACATCCTGAGTTTGCTAGTGAACCTCAGAATGTTTATTTGGGCTTGGGGCTCGATGGGTTTTGTCCGTTCTCCATGCAGAACAACTCCTACAGTATGTGGCCTATCATATTGACCGTCTACAACTTGCCACCGTAGACATGCATGAAGGAGACCACATTTCAGCTTTGTTTGTTGATTCCGGGTCCCCGCTCACCCGGAAAGGACATGGATGTCTTTCTCCGCCCTGCTATAGACGAGTTGGACATGTTGTGGAAAACAGGTATCCATACGTATGACGCCCACACGAAGCTAATGTTTTTAATGAAGGTTTGTGTGTTGTCCACGACCAATGATTACCCCGCTCGGTCATACGCTTCAGGATGGTCGGGTCAAGGTTACATGGCTTGCCCAGAATGCATAGATTCCACTCCTTCGTTGAAGGTGAGGAAAGAGGTTGTTTACTTTGATCATAGACGTTGGTTTCCTATCAAACATAATCTCAGAGATGATACGGTTTCGTACAAGGAAACCGATAAACGGGCCCCACCGAGGAAATATAGTCCTGCTAGTATTCAGACACAGCTGGATGGGCTTCCGATTGTGTTTCCCGGTAAACACAAGGATTTTGGTGGCAAGGTGACGAAAAAAACAGGTCCTCGTGAGTCCAACTGGAAAAAAAAGAGTATTTTTTATCGTTTACCGTATTGGTCAGAAAATTTGTTAAAACATAACATCGATGTAATGCATTGCGAGAAGAATGTGTGCGGCAGTTTGCTTGGTACGGTTATAGGAATTGATGGTAAAATAAACAAAGATAACGTGAAGGCGCGAATGGATCTTGAGGATTTGGGGATTAGAAAGGAGTTGTGGATCTCATCTGTAGAAGGTAAGACGATACTGAAGCGAGGAAAGTATACGTTATCAGCGGAGAAGAGGAAGATTTTTCTTGAGTGGTTACAGGCACAAAGGTTTCTGGATGGTTTCGCGTCTAGTTTGAGGAATAATGTTCACATTGACACGGGAAAGATTATTGGCATGAAATCGCACGATTGTCACGTTATGATGCAGTATCTCTTTGTTTGTTGTCTACCCGGTCTTTTAGAGGATAAGACGATTAGCGAAGCGGTAATTGGGTTAGCAAACGTGTTTAGAGTTGTTTGTAGCAAGAAATTGAGTAGGAAAAAGTTGTTAACCGGTAAGGCAAAAGTGGCTGAAGTAATGTGCAAACTTGAAACGATCATGCCTCCTGCATTTTTTGACATAATGATCCACTTGGTGATACACTTGTACGATGAAGCATTGCTAGGGGGCCCGGTTCAAATGCGGTGGATGTACCCATTTGAAAGGTATTTAAAAAAGTTGAAAGAGTATATTCGAAACCCAGCTAGACCAGAGGGTTCAATAGCCGAGGGTTACGTGGCGGAAGAGACGTTGAATTTCATATCCAGGTACCTTTAGTGAAGAAAAAACAAAGATCAACGTTATTATATGCATTTATATATTTGTATTTATATATTTATACTTATATATATTTTATATTTATATTTGCATCCAGGTACCTTAGTGAAGAAAAAACAAAGTTCAACGATCCAGGCAGATACAACGAAACACCGCCAGTGCATAGAGAGTTATCCGTTTTCAACTCCCAGTGTACTCCAGTTGGCAAGAAAGTATCTGGTGATTTAGCGTATAAAGATAAGGAGCACGTTATTTTTTATATTTTGAATAATTGCGACGAAATCGAGACATTTAGGAGGTAAGTAACGTTGCTATTTATATATATATATATATATATATATATATATATATATATATATATATATATATATATATTTATATATTTATATTTATATATTTATGTATTTATATATTTATATTTATACATTTATATATTTATATATTTATATTTATATATTTATGTATTTATATATTTATATTTATATATATATATATATTTATATATACATTTGTAATGATTTATTTATATACCATTTCAATTATAGTGAACACAGATCGACACCTTCGGGAACCATTGACGAAATAAATTATATGCACCGTCAAATGTTTAAGGATTGGTTTTTTGACAAGGTTTGTGACCTTGCAGGTTTAAATATTTATCTATTTAATTTCAATGTATCTCCTTTTTTTTTATGACAGGTTCATGGAATGGAATCCCGTGGTGATGCGTTAGCTACCCCTGAGATGGTGTCATTGGCAAACATGCCTTATGGGGCGGTGCATATGTACGATTCATGTGTTGTGAACGGTGTAAAGTGGATAACAAAGATTAAAGGAGAAAAAAGAGTGACGCAAGATTACGTTGTATGTGTCATGTACGATGGGTCATCATATTACGGCGAATTATTGAAAATATTGGAGCTAACGTACACTGGAGGGTGCTCGGTTGTTATATTTGTTTGCAAGTGGTACAAGGATAGTGAATCAAGGACAGAATACGGAGTAACCTTTATCAACACAGCAAGCGTTGGTTGGCCAAACGAACCATACATTCTAGCATCGCAAGCGAAGAAAGTGTTTTATATTGACGAGATTCGTGCAAAGAAAACATCTAAAGAATGGAAGGCCGTTTGGGAAATAAATGATCGGCATGGATGGAGTCCCGAGTTATGGGGTTCGGAATCATTAGCTAGTGATAGCGGGAGAATAACAATACCTTTGGTTAACCCTGGTACTGATTCCGTTCCGATGAACCTGGCAAGTACGGAGGAGGTCGAGATTGACCCATCTCATTTTCGTATTCAAATGCCTTTTGAAATGATTATTGACGAGAACACGGAATTGGAGGATGACACGTGGGAAGAATATGGAGACGAAGAACCTACTGAGTATTATAGTGATGGTGAGCCTATAGTTCATAGTGGAGATGAAACTGACTAGTTGAAAAGTTTATCTGTCTTTCTTTTTATTACACATATTTGTGGTGTTTTGTATTTGAATTTGAACTATCACTTGACTCTTATATTTGACCAAAATCAACAAACACTATCACTTGACCCAAGTTTGACTCCTATAGTTGACCAAAATCAACAAACACTATCACTTGACCCAAGTTTGACTCTTATATTTGACCAAAATCAACAAACACTATCACTTGACCCAAGTTTGACTCCTATAGTTGACCAAAATCACCAAACACTATCACTTGACTCTTATATTTGACCAAAATCACCAAACACTATCACTTGACTCTTATATTTGACCAAAATCACCAAACACTATCACTTGACCCAAGTTTGACTCCTATAGTTGACCAAAATCACCAAACACTATCACTTGACTCTTATATTTGACCAAAATCACCAAACACTATCACTTGACTCTTATATTTGACCAAAATCACCAAACACTATCACTTGACCCAAGTTTGACTCCTATAGTTGACCAAAATCACCAAACACTATCACTTGACTCTTATATTTGACCAAAATCAACAAACACTATCACTTGACTCTTATATTTGACCAAAATCAACAAACACTATCACGTGACCCAAGTTTGACTCATATAGTTGACCAAAATCACCAAACACTATCACTTGACCCAAGTTTGACTCCTATAGTTGACCAAAATCACCAAACACTATCACTTGACTCTTATATTTGACCAAAATCACCAAACACTATCACTTGACTCCTATAGTTGACCAAAATCACCAAACACTATCACTTGACTCTTATATTTGACCGAAATCAACAAACACTATCACTTGACTCTTATATTTGACCAAAATCACCAAACACTATCACTTGACCCAAGTTTGACTCCTATAGTTGACCAAAATCACCAAACACTATCACTTGACCCAAGTTTGACTCCTATAGTTGACCAAAATCACCAAACACTATCACTTGACTCTTATATTTGACCAAAATCACCAAACACTATCACTTGACTCCTATAGTTGACCAAACACACCAATGAATAAGATTGAAGAGAAATTTAATGGAAAAAAGAAAGAAATATATAATAGGAGAATCATAGAAACCACATATAAGAAAGTATTAAAAAAAAAAAAATTAGCGACGACATGCAAGCATACTAGCGACGACATTCAAATGTTGAATGTCGTCGGTAATTTTTAGCGACGAAACACAAACGCCTTATTGTCGCTAATGTTTCCCAAAATTTCCATTGGTCAACATGGGCGGTCAAGTTTCCCGCCCACGAAAATTAGCGACGAATTTTTACGAATAGCGACGACCTTGTCGTCGGTAATCAAGGACACGCCAGCGTCGTGTGTACGGAGTGGGCCACGTGTCCTAAATTACCGACGAATAACTAAAGATTACCGACGGCTGTGCGTGTCGTCGGTAATTTCTTTTTCTATATGACCTAACCGAGCTCATTTCTTCCTCACTCACCACAAAAATTACTCTCAAAAAACGCCATTTCCTCCCATTCCAATCCATTCCGAGGCAATACAGCAACAAATCCAACAACAAGGTAAGCTTAATCCTTCCATAAACACCATTCAATTTCTAATTTTTAATTTTTAATTTCAATTTCTAATATCTTTTTTGTTTGTTTTGTTTTTGTTTCCTTGTTTCTGGCATGGATTCATGGATGAAAACTACACATTATTCACGTAAAAGGTAACAATTTTCGATTTTATTTTGCTTTTTTTTTTGTTTTTTGGATTGAATTTTTTTGTGATTGTAATGATGTTTTTAGCATATTCCGAATTTTGATGATGCTATTTTAGGTTGTTTAGTATATTTTTGGAATTAAAAACATAATAGAATGATGAATTTTATGATTGTTTATAGGAAACTAGGGTTTTGATAGGATTTTTGCATTGTTTAATTTGTATGATATGTTTTAGATATGATTTTCAGAGATTAAAGGACTTGTTATGTGATATAGGGGCCTTTTTGCAATATATTAAAATTGTATGATTAAATGAAAAATTGACCAAAATGTAAAATTGAAAAATATAGGGCCTTTTTTGCAATATATTAAAATTGTAGGATTAATTGAAAATCGGACAAAGATGCAAAATTAAAAAATATAGGGACTAAGTTGAAATATATTACAAATATATGGACTTAATGAAAAATAGAAAAAAATAAAATATAGGGACCTTTTTGCAATACATGAAAATATAGGGACCTTTTTGCAATATATGAAAATATAGGGACTTTTTTGTAATAAATTAAAAAGTATAAGGACTTATTTGTAATTAATTAAAATATGGGGACTAATAAGTAATTTCTAAAATTGTAGATGGCTGATGTTATTGGACGTGGTCATGATGGTGATGGATTCGGAAGCGATCCCCCGAGGGGTCCTAATCGGGGACTCCAAGACTGCGACCAACCTTCTGGTAAAAATACTTAATAAATTTCAATTTCATAAATTCGATTTTTTTTCATATAAATAATTAATAAATTCTACTCAATGTAACAGGAAATCCGAAGAGAAGACTTCGGAAACCCCGAAGCGCCACCTCTATCCGAACCGCCCAAGAGACGCTGAAGAGAGTTGGGTGGCCCATACCTATCGAATTCTCCGTCATCGACAAGACGTGGAATATAGTGGGCCCACACTATAAACACGTGGGTCAGGTGATCGGGGACGCGGTTCAAGAATTTCTACCCCCCATTTACAAACAATGGATAGAGGTGCCCGAAGGTCGGATAGGGGGTATTTACAGTCGTCTTCAAGAATTTTTTGACGTGGAGGGGTGGAGGAGAAGAGGTGACTGGGAGGACATTTCCGAAAAGCTGAACAGTATGTCCTCGGCCTGCTATCGGAGATGGAAATCCGACTTGAAGTCGGACTACTACAACAACGGTCTCGCTCCCCCGGATATTAAACCCGAGTATTGGGCTATTGCGAAGAAGAATTGGGACGATCTGAATGCCCAGGTAACAAAAAAAATTTAATTAATACATCTATTTTTCGTTATTTATTAGATTTATAACTCTTTTGTTTATTATTTGTAGGCCCAGGCGGACATTAATCGAAAAAACCGGGAGCAGCAGACTAGTTCGGGTAGGGCTGGGTCTCGGAACCTATCCCAGACTAGGGAGGTTATTATGGAGGTATAATTACATTTAATAAAAATATAACTTAGTATCTTAATAATTTATTTATTTTTAGTTATTTAATATTTGGTATTGAAAATTGTATAGGGGACGCTTAAGACCGTGACGAAGGAGCCGATGATTTTCACGGACGAAGAGACCCAAGAGGAGATGGAGCTTCCTCCATTGAGCGGCTACTTCGATCATCTTGCATACGATTCGGCTAGTGACAGCTATTGGGACGCGCGATTAGAAAAAGCTAGTGTAAGTTTTTTTTTCATTACTTAAAAATTTTATTTTTTACTTTACTTTGATATTAATCTAATTTATTTTTAAATTAAATATAATTACAGGCTGTTTTACGGGAGAAGATGCAGAAGAAGGCTGTGGAGGCTGCAGCCGAGGGCACCGAGATTACTACGGAGGAGCAGATGGATGCGATTTTAGAGACCATTATGGAGGTCATGGCCCCACCGAAGTCAAGACATTGGGTGCCTACCATTGGACCGGTCCGGAAGAGATCACGGAAACAAACAAAAGCCGATGCTGCGAGCGAGGAGCTACTGAAGGCGATGTTCGCAGGCATGAACGAGTTTCGAGTAAAACAAGGACTTGAGCCTATACCAGATCCATCCTCCACATCGACCAGGCCCACTGCTTCTTCGAGCCAGTCGAGTCAGCCTCCGAGCTTAATGGACACGCTATTGGATACGATAAATGGTATGAGGATGGCTCAAGGACTAGCCCCGGTCGCCCACCCCCAGCCCCCCAGCCACCCCGAGAAGGAGTCCCGAGGAACGAGGAGATGAAGAGGATGATGATGATGCTTAGTTTGAGTTGGTATTTGTTTAAGTTTTAGTTGGTTTGTAATAATTTGACTTTCGATTGGGTTTTTTTAGACTTTTTGTTTGGTGTGTTTGAATTCTGTTGACTGCTTATGACTTTTTGTAAGACTTTTTTTACGGTTTTAATTGTGATTCAGTTTTTTCTATTAATTATTTAATTTTATTCGTATTATATTTATAATAAAAACAAAACTCAAATCAAAACAAAACTAAAATAATTAAAACAAAATCAAAATCAAATGTATTTTAAAATTTAAAAAAAATTGAATTTTAAAATTTTAAAAAAAAATTAAATTAAATCGCCGACGACATTCAACTAATTAACGACGACATTCATCATTTGAATGTCGTCGTTAATTACTAGAAAAATATAATTATTTAATCCTGAATTAAATAAAAGAAAAACAAAAAAAAACATTAGCGACAACGTGTCGTCGCTAATATTTGTCGGTAAATTGAATATAAAAAAAAAGAATAAAGATATTCAATTATCGGCACGGAAAAAAAAAGAAAAACAAAATACATATTACCGGCGAGGCTTGCCGTCGGTAACCTTACCAATCAACGACGACGTCGTTACGTCGGTAAGATTGCCCACGAACACTGCTTCATTCGCCGGTAAGTCTTGATTTACCGACCAATTTCTAGGAACGACGTGTTAGCGACGAGCCGTCGTCGCTAATCACGTTTAGGGACGAATTATCGGTGTTTACCGACGAGACGTGTCGTCGGTAAACAAGCGAATTCCAGTAGTGGAAGTTTCCCCTTACTCAAAGTTTGTGTAATGGGAAGCTTCAGAGTTTGAGTAATGGGAAGCTTCCCAGAACTTAAACGTCTCTTTTTATAGGAAATAACAGGAAAAAGCAAAATATATGTGACCTTTTATGAAAAAAAATGATAATTAGGATAAGAGGAAATTAATTTTAATGTTTCTTGGGCAATAATCCAATATTATTTATTTCTTTAAACAGGTCTTTCTTGATTCATAACATACTTCATCCAATACAAAATTTTGACAAAATTTTGGGTATGATAATAAAGAACCGTTCAAGTTTGGCTTGAAAGAAAAATGACTTAGTTCAAGCTCAGTACGACTCGACTTGGTAACGAGAGTACCAACATGGTTTGCAATCCATTGTGTTTTGCATTTGATCTCTAATTATGTCTTCATGCCCTGTAAACAAGATATAAACATTGTCAACCACTGGGATTAGCTCAGTGGCCAGGACCCTGTCTCTCAACTAGGAGGTACAGGGTTCGAATCTCCTAGGGGTGCATGGTTCGAGTCTCCTCCCTGAACATGGGTAACCTAGTTCTGATTAAGTGGGAGTATGCATGAGGAGGCGTGTATATTTCCTATGGGATTAGTCGTGGTGCGCGTAAGCTGGCCCTATGGGATTAGTCGTGGTGCGCGTAAGCTGGCCCGGACACCCATACATCGAAAAAAAAAAAGATATAAACATTGTCTTCAAACTTACTCTACGAGTCTTCTTCAGGGCAACATTATGTCTTAAGATCAAATTTATCTGAATCTTTTGCCTTCTGATAAAATTAACTAAGGTCTGTCAAGATAAAGATAGACATCAAGCTATCAGAAGACATATAAAGCAACCTGAGTAAGGATTAATCTCGCCTGATTATGAATACTAAAAATCTTACTATGAAAGAAATAACAAATTTATGTATCAACTTCTAATTCTATCTTCTTCCTTCTCTCTTGGCCTACCTTAATTAGGCAACTACTACAGAAAAGTAATCTAAACTGCAATTTTTCTTGTAGAATAATGTATCAAAAAATAAAAAGTATGCACCATGATGTTAAAAATTACCTTCGAGTCTTTTAATTTTTCTTTTCTGGATGAATGATTAGTTTATTTGGCAACAAGAACTCTTATGAAATTCTAGATTCAAATCTTACTGGACTTATTTAACTTCTCAACAAAATAAAGAAATTAGGAACTTGAGTGCATGGTTATTGCAAGGCAGAGGGACGTACATGTAAACAATGTTCAATAGTATTACACTTTAATTTGCAGTTTGCTGTTCTAACTTCTAATAACTAACAATATGCGTATGCATAGAAGCACTACATAATGTTGGAATTATTAAATGAATGATTATTTAATTTATTAATTCTTTCATGTTCATGGGAGAAGTGGGAAAAACTATTTGTGTTCTAATAGTCCCACATAAAAATTTGAGAAAGAAATTGTTGGAATTAGTAAAATTAAAGAGTTTTATTTTAATAATTCTTTCATTCTCTTAAGAAAAGTGGGTAAACTTTATATGTGTTAAAAAATCCCACCTAGAAAATGAAAAAGAAAAACCATTGGAATTATTGAATTTCAAATAATTCCTTATTCTTGATGGAGGATTAATAGTTTTTTTTTTATATTAGTGGTTATGGGAGTTACAAAATTTTGATAAAGAAAAAAACGGCTAGCATTAAAGAGCATTGAAGAGGCATTTATGTGACGGTTTTTTTTCCTTTGTCTCATCATTTTCTTTATAAATAGTGACTTTGTCACTTGCTTTTCAAGAGAAGAGAAAAACTGTAATTCTAGAGAGAATGGAAAAATTATTATAGAGAGAATAGGAAAATACTTTTAGTGAGAAAGAATATCATTCTAAAGAGAATGATATATTATTCTAGAAATTCAGAAAATGGAACTCTCCATTCTCAATGATTAGTCAAATTATTTTGACATAGAGATAAGAGTAGGAGAGGGATACGATTGTTGGAGATACCGGTACTCCCGGAATATCTTTTTCAACGATGCACGTTTTGTGTAATCGTATCTAGTAATTTTTTTTTTGATATTTCCATGTAAGTTCTTTTCCCATTTCTTGTAATAGTTGTTGTATTACGGTTTTTGGGATACCTATATATTCCTTTTTTCCATTGTATTGTAATAGTTGTAGTATTACATTTTTTCTAAATATTTTTATATGAAAACAATTTTTACTGTATCGGTGATTGTTAGTTTTTACCAACAATTTGAAAAAGATATTTTCAATATCACCGATTGTAAAATAGTTTTTGTATTTCGGCGGTTGCTTCATCCTTGAACGCAAAAGTCATTCCCGACGTGATTATGTTGGATCCTTTCAATGGTTCCAACTACAAACGTTGGACACAAAATCCACTGATATTCCTTGAACCATATGAACTAGATCTTGTTGTTCTCGAGGTACTCCCCGCCATTGAGGGCAGTGTGGAAATTACCAAAGAACACTATGCTAGGATCCTAGCTCTTGAAGTTGGGTTCAAGAAAGATAATTCAGTGGTTAGGGAATGGATCTTGGAAAATGTGACGAACATTGCCTTTTATCTGTAGTCGTTGAGAAGTCAATAAAGACTATCTGTGAAACGGTTTAGAAAATATACGAGGGTGATGATTCTGATGAGAAAAAATACATCACTTGGGAATGACCCAAAAAGATCCAATCGGTCCCATACGAGTCAGAAAAGTGAATCGGCTCAAGGATAAGTCCTTAATTTTCCATGTTTATATAAGTTTAAGGACTACTTTTCCCCTTTCTATTACAACTATTTAACTCTTGATGCACTAAATATCATTCATAGATTATATATCAATTGGATATTAAATCTATGTGTGAATGAAGATCTATATGAAGAGATCTATATGTTGCAACATGAAGGGTTGGTGGTCTTGGATTAAAGGGATAAAGTATGAAAACTTAGAACATCGTTTTGTGTTGTTAAACATGCACCTTGCTAATAGTACCTTAATAAAAGATAGATCAAGTTGTGTTACACTTTTTTCAATAGGTGTATGACATGATTGTCTTTCGGTACTCCATTTCATGGGGCTTACTGCTTCCAATCTTCTTTTTATATATAAAAGATGTGGGGGAAGCTAATTTTAAGGATGAAATTCATTAGTCAATAATGGAATTTACCCTAGTTAGTCTCATTTTTGGTGGAAATTTTTGACTCTCTTGATATAATGTATGGTAAAACTCCTTATAATACAAATATTCATGAATAAGAGAATTGTGGGGGTGTGCACCCCTTGATGAATATGAAATAATTATAAGGACTATGATGTTATAAATGAACCATACTCAACTTGGTATTTTCCATATTGTAAAGAGACTCAAGTGTTGAACATTGGATTATTTTTTGTCATTTAATAAAGTACGAGAGAGTACTATTGATCTAATCTGCGTTTTAAAATAATTCATGTAGTTGTTGAAGGATTTTTTGTTACGCAAACTGGGTCTCATATAAATGATGAAATAAATGGTTGATTCTTTTACTAATAGACTTAACTGGGAGAATAATCCTAGAAATGTTGAGTGATAGGTTTAGAACCCATTAATGGGGAACCTATCACTAATGATTATATATGATGCACTAACTTCCGATCTATATAGTGTAAATTGTGCATACATGAGAAAATTCAAACTTAATGAATTCATAGCCATGCGTGGTGGTCCTATTGGGATGGACTTGATGAATTCACCGTTGAGGTTGTTGTATATTTCTCAAACTTAATGAATTCATAGCCATGCGTGGTGGTCCTATTGAGATGGACTTGATGAATTCACCGTTGAGGTTGTTGTATATTTCTCAAACTCAATGAATTCATAGCCATGCGTGGTGGTCCTATTGAGATGGACTTGATGAATTCACCGTTGAGGTTGTTTTACATCTATCAAACTTAATGAATTCATAGCCATGTGTGGTAGTCCTATCGAGAAGGATTTGATGAATTCACCGTTGAGGGTGTTTGTCTATTGCTTAAACTCAATGAATTCATAGCCATGTGTGGCGGTCCTATTGAGATGAAATTGATGAATTCACTGTTGAGGTTGTTGTATATTGATCATAATATGACTTTAAGGAGACGTCCTTGATGTTCCCAAGGGATGAGTTTTTAAACTCACCTCAAATTCATAGCCCATAAGGGTGGTCCTAAAGAGAAAGGACTTGATGAATTCGCGAGACACATAATGAGGTTGGGCTTTATTGCTCTTAATGATCTTGAAATCCGAGAGGGGTCGGCTAATGAGGCTAGACGCTCTTGGAGATCACCTATGTGTAAGAAAAAGGTGATGTTTGAGGAATTTGTAACTATCAGACGGGTAGAGTATGTGCTGTGAGGGTCTCGATTGAAAACCGTCAAGTTCACGAGTACGTTCACTTGACAGGAATTTGGTGGTTGCCTCACTTCACTACGTGTCAATTCAAATCGAAAGATATTGCCACTTAAGTACAATTCACCCAAATGTTGGTA
Organism: Nemophila menziesii; assembly: GCA_029959085.1. Taxonomy (NCBI): domain Eukaryota; kingdom Viridiplantae; phylum Streptophyta; class Magnoliopsida; order Boraginales; family Hydrophyllaceae; genus Nemophila; species Nemophila menziesii. Next base: position 185,313 of record JARWIR010000128.1, read on the forward strand.
TTTACGGAAACCTGTTCACCTTCTCTCCCAAAGAACCTGAGTGGGGGATTGTTGGAATTATTAAATGAATGATTATTTAATTTATTAATTCTTTCATGTTCATGGGAGAAGTGGGAAAAACTATTTGTGTTCTAATAGTCCCACATAAAAATTTGAGAAAGAAATTGTTGGAATTAGTAAAATTAAAGAGTTTTATTTTATTAATTCTTTCATTCTCTTAAGAAAAGTGGGTAAACTTTATATGTGTTAAAAAATCTCACCTAGAAAATGAAAAAGAAAAACCATTGGAATTATTGAATTTCAAATAATTCCTTATTCTTGATGGAGGATTAATAGTTTTTTTTTATATTAGTGGTTATGGGAGTTACAAAATTTTGATAAAGAAAAAAAACGGCTAGCATTAAAGAGCATTGAAGAGGCATTTATGTGACGGTTTTTTTTCCTTTGTCTCATCATTTTCTTTATAAATAGTGACTTTGTCACTTGCTTTTCAAGAGAAGAGAAAAACTGTAATTCTAGAGAGAATGGAAAAATTATTATAGAGAGAATAGGAAAATACTTTTAGTGAGAAAGAATATCATTCTAAAGAGAATGATATATTATTCTAGAAATTCAGAAAATGGAACTCTCCATTCTCAATGATTAGTCAAATTATTTTGACATAGAGATAAGAGTAGGAGAGGGATACGATTGTTGGAGATACCGGTACTCCCGGAATATCTTTTTCAACGATGCACGTTTTGTGTAATCGTATCTAGTAATTTTTTTTTTGATATTTCCATGTAGGTTCTTTTCCCATTTCTTGTAATAGTTGTTGTATTACGGTTTTTGGGATACCTATATATTCCTTTTTTCCATTGTATTGTAATAGTTGTAGTATTACATTTTTTCTAAATATTTTTATATAAAAACAATTTTTACTGTATCGGTGATTGTTAGTTTTTACCAACACATAATTCATTCTAGGCTTATAAAAGTACAATCACACAATTACAATACTCAATTGTAACTAAAAGCTTTGTAAACAAACATCAAATACATATCTAGGTTGATTTAAATGAGGAAGATTGAGATCATCTTCCACCACCACCACCTCTACCAGATCCACTTCCAACACCAACACCTTTTCCGGACCCTCCACCTACACCTATACCGATACCAATCGCAGTACAATTCCTCCACTTCCAACACCAAAACTTTGTAACTTATTTAACAGAATGTTTTAATTAATGCAAAGAAAAGGTACAACGTTTTAAGCGTAGAGTATGACTTTTTCTTTGTGTCGAAGGATGGTAAAGAGTGCATAAGAAGACTTGTAAAAAAACCTATTGGTATTTAAGGGCATCTTTGGTTAGACTATTATATTTTATGTAATTTTAAAATTACTAATTTATATTATATGTTTTCTAATTTATGATATATGTTAGCATATAATATACTAATCTAAAGATATTAAGATTAATAAATAAAAATATCATTCATAGATACTGGATGTGATCCACGTGTATAAATTATTTTTCTTGAACTCTTTTAGTTATATAATAGAAAGTCGTTAGAATCATAAAATACATGATATGCATGCATATTATATCATATGATTCAATACAATATAAAGATATTTACTAACAAAATTATACAATATTAATTAATATTAATTATCACCTAAGATTATCGTTATTTAAAATATCATAAATTTGTATCAGTAAGTTTCAATATCTTTAATTTCATGAAAAGAATATAAAGTATGACGTATGGTTTACGTGTTTTACGTATTTTACGTATCGTGTGTATCTGTCTTTCTTGGCGTCGTGTGTTGTTATCTTCTTCGGTTGTCACACGGTCATATGTCCTGACCTGTCAAGATTTCTGTGGTCGAGTATTGAGCCACGCGTTGAACATGAGAGATTTAAAAACATAATATTTACTATTTTTTTTCTTTTTTCTCAAATTCATGTATATTTGATTAATTTTATGTACTTTTATATATATTTTACAACTATTTAAAGTTTTTTAAAAATATATTTATGAATTCTTCATTTGAGAATAACTAATTAGTTGGTCACATACAAGTTATATAATAGATAGTCGTTAGAATCAAAAACTACATGATATGCATGCATATTATATCATATGATCCAATACAATATAAAGATATTTACTAACATATCAAAATTATACAATATTACTTAATATTAATTGGGGTGATTTATTAATAGAGTACTTAGAGGTTGTACCATTGCCCATCAGGTCCAACCCATTACAGAAGACTCAATTGCCCTCTTTCAATCATTGAATGTCTCTTCAGTTACCATAACCAAATACGCTGATTTCATGCAAAATATTATAACACGCCATTAATTAAAAAAAACAAGCGTCAAAACAAAAATCAAAATCTAAACAACACACCGTCTATCAAACATTCAACCAACTAAACCCTAGCCCTCATCTCGATACACCACCGGATTAATAGAAAATGACGAGGACGAAGATACCACAACAATCCACCGCCGACGAAGGACCTATGAGAACGAAGAAACTGAGAGTGGCTGGAAAACCTGATGATGTAGGTGATACTAGCGTCAAAAATAAAGGAAAAGCAATGGAAAACAGCGACGGTGATTTTGTAGAAGGTGTGTCGTTGAGTACGGGTAAGAAGAGAAGCGAACGTGATGATGGAAAAGGGAATAAAACGGTTAATCAACGTTGATGGGTTATGTTTGAAAAGTTGATGGGTTGGATGTATAAATTGATGGGTTGGATTTAGTATTAAATTTGATGGAAGTAAGATACAATATGTATTGGGTTGCGCATGTAAATCTGATGGGTTGTGCTACAAAATCAATGGGTTGGTTAAAAATGGTTTAGTTTAAATAACTGGCAGATGAGTTGGTGGATTATTTGTGTAATTCTGATGGGGTGTAACCTAAGACTAATGGGTTGTCGAATACTATAAATAAATAAGATCATGTGGAGGTGGGTTATAGGTTTGATCTTGGTGGTGTGCCAGTTTATAATGTCGGTGTGTGGGAATTAAAACTAAAACGACAGCTACAAGACAGAAAAATTGAACCAATTAAAGTGAAAACGCATTTATTCTTAAATGAAAAACAATACAAGATTGTTATATGTGATTCCTGGGAATCACTTATTATATAAGATCAAGACAGAAAGGAATACGAAATTAAAATGAATAGCTTCAATACTTTAACCTGACCAATATTCTTCCCGACCAAGGTAGGCCATGACTCATACACATAATCCTTAACCGACTGATACGAATCGAACAATCTAAATAGCTTCAATGCTTTCTCCTCCAAGTAACGAAAAACAACAAGCATGTCTGACAAATATACACCTATTAACGTTGCTTAATGCAAGAAATTTAATTGAAAACTCGTTGATAGTATAATGATAACTTACAAGTGTTGAATCTGTGTGAATTGCAGTAAGTGTACGGTTGTCCAAGTAATACTCCGATAAGTCGGATTCGTTCTCAGGGATTGGACTGGTATAACCCAAGTGTTCAACAGATAAGTAGTAGTAATTGCAAATACAGAAAATAAAAGATGAGAAATATTTATTTGGTTTTTATATTAATCCTAAGAATGCATGAAAATAAATACTAAAGGACTAGATGCAGATATGAGCTATACTTGAGTCTCGCAAGGAATCCACTTAATCAATATAATCTATGCTATGTTTAAGGGTAGAATTGGAATTATAATATTAGTCGGGACTCTAATATCTCCTAGCCCCCTGTCGGGTGGACCTAGAAGCTATCCTAAAGTATCATAAACACCTGCATGGTCGAATATGGCTTTTCGAATGATAAGATTTTACCTCTTTGGCTATGTAACTAGTTAAGCCTGTCGGTCAATAACGGACATTACACGGGTATTACCTAGATCTGTATTCAAACCCCCCTGTCGGATGATCACTTCGCCACTAAAGTGAATAGCCCAAATACTAACAGCTAATTCTAGTTGCGCGGAAAAGAATTAGTAATAAAAACAAAGTAATAACCAATATATAAAACTCAATCCTATTTAAATCATGTAATCCCAAATTCAAAACATAAATTAAATTAATTAGGGTTCATCCCTTTATTGCGATTCTCAAGTAATTAAGGTTTAGCTCATATTGAAAGTAAAAACAGTAAATAAATTAATACTATACATGTTCCTAATAACAGAAATAAAATAAGAACCTAGATAGAGGAATTGGCTTGAACTGTTGTTGGAGATATAGACAGTCTCAAGCTTCTGCTCTTGCTTCCGCCTTTTGACGCTCTCTCTAAGGATGTATATATTGAATGAATTGTGAGAGGTGCCGAATTATGAGGTCTAAGGGGTGTATTTATAGGTGTTGGAAGACCCTAGGTCGAAATTGCTTGGAGTGGAAGACAAGTCAAGGACTCTCAAATTCGTAGCTCTAAAAGATAAGATTCTGCTAATTTGATTTGGTCATATCTTTTTCAATACTTATCCGTTTGAGAAGTTCCAATATATGAAACTGCTTGTCTTGGAAAGCTCTTTCTATTGGTGCAGACCATTCGTCCAGAATCCATGTCAATCTTTTATTATGATTTAATCTCTAAAACGTGGCTGGATTTTCAGATTTCAAAAGGCAGCTTTATCTTTTCCTCCTTTGAATAAATCTTTCCTAAATCTTCTTATTTCCATGTAAATCTTCTTTCCTTTCATCTTTATCTTGACTTGGTGTCTAAGTAATTACCATTTATCTTTAAAAGTTTCACATTAAATAAATAATTAAACCGCATATGCTTAAAAAGAATAAATCAATAAATCAAGAAATCGAAATAGGAAAGTGTACTCTAAAAATAGAAACTCGACTAGAAATCATTTCCTAACACTGTAAAATACCCTAAGACTTTAATTCTCACTTTTCCTCCTTGGATTGGTCTTTCATGAAATTCAAGAACCAATTAACTTTGCATTAAAAATAGTCAAATTTAGGCACAAAAGCTCAGATTCTGCAAATAGTTAATTTCTAAGGGGAGAAAGTGTAATATGATCAAATAAGCCTAAAATTCTATCAAATAATTCATTTATTCACCTAAAAGGATGTCTCCAATGGGCTAAGAATTAGAACAAATAGGGAGACATCACTTTTGTCCCGACCTGTCAAGATTTCTGTGGTCGAGTATTGAGCCACGCGTTGAGTATGAGAGATTTAAAAACGTAATATTTACTAAATATATTTTTTCTTTTTTCTCAAATTCATGTATATTTGATTTATTTTACGTATTTTTATGTTTATTTTACAACTATTTAAAGTTTAAAAAGAATATATTTATGAGTTCTTCATTTGAGAATGACTTATTAATTGATCACATACAAGTTATATATATAATAGATAGTTGTTAGAATCATAAAATACATGATATGCATGCATATTATATCATATGATCCAATACAATATAAAGATATTAATTTACTAACATATCAAAATTATACAATATTAATTAATATTATTGTTTCCAAAATATTATCGTTATTTAAAATATAATAAATTTGTAATCAATAAGTTTCAATTATACTTTTATTTTATGAAAAGAATATAAAGTATGATGTATGCTTTACGTGTCGTGTGTATCTGTCCTTCTTAGTGTCGTGTGTTGTTATCTTCTTATGTTGTCACACGGTCATGTGTCCTGACCTATCAAGATTTATGTGGTTGAGTATTGAGCCACGCGTTGAGAATGAGAGATTTAAAATACATGTATATTTGATTAATTTTACGTACTTTTATGTTTATTTTACAACTATTTAAAGTTTAAAAAAATATATATTTATGAATTCTTCATTTGAGAATGACTTATTAATTGATCACATACAAGTTATATCATAGATAGTTGTTAGAATCATAAAATACATGATATGCATGCATATTATATCATATGATCCAATACAATATAAAGATATTTACTAACATATCAAAATTATACAATATTAATTAATATTAATTGTCTCCGAAATATTATCGTTATTTAAAATATAATAAATTTGTAATCAATAAGTTTCAATTATACTTTTATGTTATGAAAAGAATATAAAGTATGACGTATATTTTTCGTGTTTTACATGTCGCGTGTATCTGTCTTTCGTAGCGTCGCGTGTTGCTATCTTCTTCGGTTGTCACACGGTTATGTGTCCTGACATGTCAAGATTTCTGTGGTCGAATATTGAGCCACGCATTGAGCAATGAGAGATTTAAAAACGTAATATTTACTAGTTTTTTTTTTCTTTTTTCTCATATTCATGTATATTTGATTAATTTTATGTACTTTAATGTTTATTTTACAACTATTTAAAATATATTTATGAATTTTTCATTTGAGAATGACTTATTAGTTGATCGCATACAAGTTATATAATAGATAGTTGTTAGAATCATAAAATACATGATATGCATGCATATTATATCATATGATCCAATACAATATAAAGATATTTACTAACATATCAAAATTATACAATTTTGATTAATATTAGTTGTCACCAAAATAGTATCGTTATTTAAAATATAATAAATTTGTAATCAATAAGTTTCTATTATACTTTTATTTTATGAAAAGAATATAAAGTATGACGTATGTTTTACGTGTTTTACGTGTCGTGTGTATCTGTCATTCTTAGCGTCATGTGTTGTTATCTTCTTCTGTCATGACCTGTCAAGATTTCTGTGGTCGAGTATTGAGCCACGCATTGAGCATGAGATATTTAAAAACGTAATATTTACTAAATATGTTTTTCTTTTTTCTCAAATTCATATATATTTGATTAATTTTATGTACTTTTATATTTATTTTACAACTATTTAATGTTCTTTAAAAATTTATTTATGAATTCTTCATTTGAGAATGACTCATTAGTTGATCACATACAAGTTATATAATAGATGGTCGTTATAATAAAAAACTACATGATATGCATGCATATTATATCATATGATCCAATACAATATAAAGATATTTACTAACATATCAAAATTATACAATATTAATTAATATTAATTGTCACCTAAATATTATATTTAAAATATAATAAATTTGTAATCAATAAGTTTCAGTTATACTTTTATTTTATGAAAAGAATATATAATGTATGACGTATGTTTTATGTGTTTTACGTGTCATGTGTATCTATCTTTTTTAGCGTCATGTGTTGTTATCTTCTTCTGTTGTCACACGGTCATGTATCCTGACCTGTCAAGATTTTTGTTGTCGAGTATTGAGCCACGCGTTGAGCATGAGAGATTTAAAAACGTAATATTTACTAAATATTTTTTTCTTTTTTCTCAAATTCATGTATATTTGATTAATTTTACGTACTTTTATGTTTTTTACAACTATTTAAAGTTTAAAAAATATATATTTATGAATTATTCATTTGAGAATGACTTATTAGTTGATCACATGCAAGTTATACAAATATGTCTTGGTGTGATACTTTCCCTAATGCCAACATTATAGTGCCTCCAGCAATTGGTTCGGACCATTCACGTTATTCTTCAAAGAGATCAAATTAATCATAAATATGATGATGATTTCATGTTAGAATCAAGGTGGTTGGAACATCAACAATGTAGAGATGTAGTAGAGAAAAATTGGAATAATAATTGTTGTATTTGATTATCAAGGAATTTTTAACAAAAGAGATGCGACTAGTTTAGCTTTAAAAGGATGGAGCAAAAGGATTTTCCTTAACAACTGGAAAAGTCATTAATTCTCTTCAAATTGAGCTTTCAAGAATTAAATATAGCGATCCATCCATTAATAATTCTGAGAAAGAAGTCGAAAATAAAAATGAAATCGAAGAGAGATGGAATCAGGAAGAAATATACTGGGCCGACAGAGGGATTTATCAATTAAATTTGGAGATAAGAATACCAAGTATTTTTTTGCAAATACTATGAGAAGAAGAAAGATAAATAGAATCGAAATGCTTAAAAAGAATAATGGAGAATGGTCCAACGATCCTATTGTCATTACAAAAATCATTCAGGAATATTATACGAATCTTTTCAAAGAAAATTCAACTTATCACATGGAAAAGGTCGTTGAATGTATTCCATCAAGAGTCTCTTTTGAAATGAATGAAGTAATTAAAAAGATACCTGATCATGACGAAATTATAAGAGAAGTGTTCGATATGGATGGTTCTAAAACACCAGGACCCGATGGCTTACCTGGAAAATTTTATCAAGAATTCTGAGACATTCTAAAAGACGGTATCATCAAAATTGTTTTGAAAATTTTCATAAACAATACGTCGCTCTCACTCATTAATGATACGGTTATTACGCTTATTCCTAAAGGCGAAAAACAGGAGTCGATTAAGGATTATAGACCTATATCCTGTATCAATTTCGGCTACAAGATTATCGCAAAAATTCTTGTAACAAGATTACAGTCTTTTATGGATGAAATTATTTCACCTACACAAGCAACATTTACTAAAGGTAGGAGTATTCAGGACAATATCCGTATTGCTCAAGAAGTATCTTATTATCTTAATACCAAAAGGAAATCTAAGGTGTATCATGCGGATGTTAAAGTTGATACGGGGAAGGCATACGATAAGGTCTTGGAACTGTTTGATAAAATGCTTAAAGCGCTTAGGTTTTTGCGATAAATGGGTGAATTGGATCGAAAATTGTATATCAACAATCACTATGCAAGTTAAAGTTAATGGGCAGAGACTCCAAAAAATTCAGCCTCAACAAGGTCTTAGGCAAAGGGATCTGTTATCTCTGATTCTTTTCTCTCTACTTACTGAAAGTCTCGTTGGGGTTATTAATTATCATTGTAGTGAAGGTAATATTCAAGGAATTTTGATAACAAGACAATGCCCCAAACTCATTCCTCTCCAATTTGAAGATGATGCCCTCTTTTTTATCAAGATCTCCGGTAAAGAAATTGAATCATTCAAAGAGATTTTGGAGAATTACTTCCAATCATCAGGTAAAAAAATGAGTCTGAACAAATCGGCTATTCTATTTAGCAAGAATACGTCCAATAATATTAGAGAAAAAGTTTCACAATCGCTAAATATTGGGTGTACAGCTTCATTGGGAAAATATCTTGGAATTCCGTTAACCATTAAAAAGGCGAGATCTGATAATCTAAATTACATTAAGGATGGATTACTCGCGAAATCAGCCAGCTGGATGTTGACTATTTTATCGGATGGTGGCTATCCCGAACTACGCAATGCCAATTTTTGAATTTCTAAAGTCTCTCTGCAAAAAACTTTCAAGTTTGGTTTCTAATTTTTGGTGGGACGTGGGCAATAAAAAGAAAATACACTGGATGGCATGGAAAAAATTACTAAAACGAAAAAATGGGTGGAATTGGTTTCCAGGGTTTTTAGAAAATGAATCTTGCATTGTTAGCCAAACAAGCATGGAGAATCATTATTAACCCATACGAATTGTTCTCAAAGGTACTTAAAGCTATTTATTTTCCGAATCAATGTTTATGGGAGACTAAATTAAAGAATGCAAGGTCATGGAGTTGGGCAAGCATTTATAAAGGTATCCAAATGCTTAAAATAATCTCGACGTGGTAAATTGGCAACGGAATGAAAACAAAAATTTGGGATTACAAATGGATTGGTAACAATATGAATGTGGAAAAACCGGAAAATTGTAATCTTGATTATGTCGCCGAGTTATTTAATCAGGATCTTTCAGGATGGAATATTAATCTGGTCAGAGAAACGTTTGTCCCGAATGTTGCAAGTGAAATTATGCGTATTCCAACAACTCATTTGGAGATGGAAGAAGCATTGTTTGGTCCCTTGATAAAGACGGTATATATTCGACAAAATTTGGGTATCACGCTTTGATTAATGAAATGGCTGAAAAGGAACCGCAATCCTCAAGAGAAGCGGAAAATAATAGTTCCTTGTTATGGAACACAATATGGAAAGAAAACGTACCTTTGAGAATTAGGAATTTTTTTTGGATGGTAGCTAATGGGATTTTACCATCGAAAGAAAACTTAAAAAAGAAAAAATGTGTAAAAGAAACGACTTGTGAATGGTGTGAATTGAGTACTGAAGACTATGAACATATCATACTGAGATGTCCAATTAGTATGAGGTCTTGGGCCGAATCATCAATGCAAATAAAGATCGATAAGGATGCAAATTCTAGTTTTGGAAATTGGCTGCTAAATACCATTGAAAGTTATTCTAAAAATAGATGGGAAAAAAACAAAATCACAGCAAATATCTTGATCGCTGCATGGAATCTTTGGAAAGAACGAATAAAAGTTTTTTTCGTGAAGAAGGAATGGGTTGTACAAAATATTACTCATAGGACAAGATCGTTGACGGATAGAATGTTTAAAAACAAAAACAATAACAAGAGATGCAAAGATAATGGTAAAAGGATAAACAATAAGGACCAAGTTGAGAACCCAGCAATTACTGATGACGCTGAGATGATGTGGTTTTGCGACACATCTTTTATGAAATAATGGGAACCGGCGGGAGTTGTCACTATTGGAGTTGATGGATCGGGTTTTATTACACAAAGAAAAGGGCGTAGATGTATGATTAGAAGTGTTATCGAAGGGGAAGCATGGACTCTTCTCTTCGCTTTGAGAATGGCCGGTCCTCTCAAAGCGCAGAGTAGTTTCTACTATTCTGATAACCTTGAACTCGTTCAAGGTATTATGGAAAATAAAAAATTGCTCTGGGGCTTAAGATACCTAGTGAATGAGATCAAAGGATGGATCAAGAAGTTTCCGATATAGAAGATTTCGTATATAAACAGAAATCACAACTACACTGCTTGATCAATATGCAAAATGCATCAGGAGAAATAGACTTATCAAGTTGGAGAGAATATTCAATTTTAGGGTCCTTTTAACTTTTTTAGTAGTTTATGTAATACTCGTAACTTTATTTATTTTTCATTGGAAAAAAAAAAAAAAACTTTTTAGAAGCAATTGATCAAAACGTTATTTATCCTTAAGTATTCTCTTTCCTTTCTTCAAGCTAGACCAAACCTTAAGCAAGTTAATTATCTTACTTTTATTAAGAAAAACAGAAGACAATAAGCAAGCATCATGCATGTAAACAATCTTTATAGTATTACACTTTATATAATTTGCAGAATGGTGTCCTAACAAGCAGTATTCTCCTGCTACATGGAGAAGCACTAGATACATATATATGATTCATTCTAGGCTTATTAAAATATAATTATACAACATAATCAAGAATTAAACAACCTTGTAAACTGGTTGCATGGTTGACACCGCTACCAGATCCACCGCCAACACCACCACCTCTGCTAGGAGCTACACTAAATCATGTACCTCCTACTCCCCGGTCCCGGGGCTGCCTATCAAATCTTCTTTTTTATCATGATTACCGTGATTTATAGTATTTGACTTAAACTGCCCAGTTTTTAGAATCTTAAAAGTGCTCAGCAAAAGAAGTGACAAACAAAGCCATTTTTAAAAGAACTAGAAGAACCCATAACTAAAGTCTAGATATAATTTGCTCGGTTTACCTGGTACTTCTTCTCCAGTACTACTCAGCTTTTACTTGTATAGAGGATTATGTCAACTTCTATACTATGTTTAAATTTCACTACGCGTTCAGACAGTTGGAAATTTATTAGAGGAAACATTAAAAACGAAAAAGATTATCCAAAGTCACCACCACTCCAATTTCTATAGTCAACAACAATGACAACTAGGTGTTGTTTAATCAAACCATGTGAAGAAAAGAACATCTTTCTAATTCCGTAGCCACAACTTGGGTGCATTAATTCCGTAGTTAGTAATTTAGTTTTACATGCGCCTTGCAGTATGAATGCAAGAGATTATGTCCCATGCATGAAGATCCAATTATTCGGGAATTAAATTAAAAAATTTGGTCAAATGAGAGTCAACGGTGCTCTAACTTCTCTCTAGGTTTTCCTTAGTTCTCTTTCTCTCTCTAGGTTCTATTTCAGTTTTCCGGCAGCTTTTACCACCGCTTTTCTTCTCCGTTTCTTCTTTTGCTCTCGCCGCACTCATTACACTACCTCGCTGGAGTGTTAGTGAGTGAGGCTTTCTTCTTTTATTTTTTTCTGCCATTCTTTTCGCATCTCCTCAATCTTTTCTAACCTAGACATAAACCCAAACACTATACCCTCATATCAACCTACCTCACGAGGTTGATAAAATGGCACCTAGGAAAGCACCCAGGAAAAAACAAGTGGACATAGATGAGTACATAGCCACGCCCAAAACAAATCCAGTCCAGTACAACAATTCTGGAGGGGAAAAACAAAAAAGTAACTTAGGGTTAAAAAGTTCTGGATCTAATCCAATATTACAAACGAATAGAACTAGTCTTGGTGTACAAAGTAACAGATCTGGTATTAATCAACAGAGTACACAACAGTTTGAAGTCAGATCTGCTAGTAAAAATACAGATGTGGTGATTATGGAGGATTTCCCTGTGCTTCAAAGCTCGAAATCAACAATCCCTAGCTCAGATCTGGATAAGAGCCCCTCATCACTGCCAGGAGAGACACAAACTCCGATGACTGCAACTGGTGAGTCTCCAGGAAAAGTTTGGTCTACTTTGTTTGATGGGAAAGTTCGAGATGAAGTTAAATTGGACTATATAGAACCTGAAATCAAAAATGGTAGAGTGATGGTCAGCCCTGCACAAGATATAATAGATGAGGGCTGTGAGGATTGGCAAACCTGTATAATGGGACAATTCCTTGATAAACCACCACCTTTTTTCATGGTAAAGTATATGGTTGATACACTTTGGAAACAATATGGGAAGGTACTTGTAAGTACCAATGAACAGGGACTCTACTGCTTTAAAATGGAGTCAGAGGATGCTTGTTTCAAGGTACTCGGTGAATTGTGGCATGTGAATAATAAACCACTTATCTTGAGGAAATGGAAGCCTAACACACACTTTGAAAAATTCAAAATAGATAAAGTACCTGTGTGGGTCAAGTTAAGAAAAGTCCCTGGTGAGTTATGGACTAAGAGGGGACTGAGTGTAGTAGCTAGTGCATTGGGTAGGCCAATACAAATGGATGATATTGCAAAGAATCACACAAGACTGAGCTATGCTAGAGTCTGTGTAGAGATGGATCTGAATAAGGAACTTATAGAAAACTTTGATATCAATATGGGACATGGACAAATTGAGGTTGTAGAGGTTGAATACACTTGGAAGCCAGTGGTCTGTACCAAGTGCAAGATGCTTGGACATAGTGATGGTACCTGTAGAAAAACAACACAAGTTTGGGTTGAAAAAGTAAAAGAAACAAAAGGGAAAGAGAAAGAGAAAGAAGTACCTGTAGGGGAGGAGAATAGGCATAAGGGACATGCTTGTTCTGACTCCCAAGGTAATAATTGGATCCAAGTGGTAGCTAGAGGGAGCAATGTCTCACCAAATCAGAAAACTGATGGAAACTTAGCTTCAACCTCAAATAGTTTTACAGTTCTATAAGATGAAGAAACTGTTGAAGAACTAGTTCAAGAAATTGTTAACACTGTGGGGGTTGTGAAGGTGAAGAAATTAGAATAACTTTTATTCAATAATAATAATTTCTTACATAGAGGTCCTATATATATAGGATACACATAAATAACTTGGAAAACAAGTTTCCATGTGTAAGGAAATAATTAGGGAACAAGTTTTATAGAAAAGGAAATAACTTGGAGACTAATATATTCTAATCTATAATATAGAAAATAATATTTAAGGAAATTAATAATTTAAGGTATATTTCAACACTCCCCCTCAAGCTGGATCGTATATATTGAGCATTCCCAGCTTGCCAATCAAGCAATCGAACTGTTGACTTTGAAGACCTTTTGTAAAGATATCTGCTACTTGTTGTTTGGTAGGAATATACGGAATACATAAAATTCCCTCATCTATCTTTTCTTTAATAAAAAGTCTATCCACCTCAACATGTTTCATCCTGTCATGTTGTACTGGATTATGAGAGATGTTAATAGCTGCCTTGTTATCTGAGTATAACTTCATAGGTTGGTTGCAAACAATTTTCAATTCACCTAGAAGACGTGTTATCCATAAAAGCTCACATATTCCTTGTGCAATAGCTCGAAACTCAGCTTCAGCACTACTTCTAGCCACGACATTTTGTTTTTTGCTTCTCCAAGTCACTAAATTTCCTCCTACAAAGGTGCAATATCCCGATGTAGATCTTCTATCATCTATATTTCCAGCCCAGTCAGCGTCAGTAAATGCTTCGACCCACAAATTATCACATTTCTTGAACAATAATCCCATTCCTGGAGTTCTTTTAAGATATCTAAGAACTCTATAAGCTGCATTTAAGTGCTCTTCACGAGGTGAGTGCATAAATCGACTCACAACACTTACTGCAAAAGAAATATCTCGCCGAGTATGTGATAAATAAATCAATCTTCCAACTAATCGTTGATATTGTCCTTTATCAACCTCCACACCAATATCTGACCTCAACTTGTTACTAGCATCCATGGGTGTTTCAGCTGGTTTGCACCCCAACATACCTGTTTCACTAAGAAGATCTAGAATATACTTTCTTTGCGTCACCAAGATTCCTTCTTTAGTTCTAGCAACCTCCATACCTAAGAAATATCTCAAAGATCCAAGGTCTTTGATTTCAAATTCTTTGGCAAGAAAAATCTTCAGATTTTCTTGTTCCACACGATCATCACCTGTTAAGATAATATCATCTACATACACAATAAGTATAGAGAGTTTTCTATCCTTAGAGTGTTTAAAGAACATAGTGTGATCTGCTTCACTTTGTATGTATCCAAAACTCTTTATAGCTTTCGTGAAACGTCCAAACCACGCTCTAGGAGATTGTTTAAGGCCATAAAGTGACTTTTTGAGTTTACATACTTTATTTGTACCAAATAAGACTCCAAATCCAGGAGGTGTATGCATATACACTTCCTCTTCCAACTCACCATTTAGGAAAGCATTCTTGACATCTAATTGTTGCAATGGCCAATCCTTAGCAGCTGCGAGAGATAATAAGATTCTGACACTATTCATTTTTGCAACTGGAGCAAACGTCTCTTGATAATCTATTCCATATGTTTGAGTATATCCTTTTGCCACTAATCTTGCTTTGTACCTCTCTATTGATCCATCAGTATTATATTTTACTGTAAAAACCCATTTACAACCAACCGGAATTTTTCCTTTAGGAAGAAACACAAGTTCCCAAGTTTGGTTTTTCTCCAAAGCTTTCATTTCTTCGAGAACAGCCTCCTTCCATTCAGGAACAACAAGAGCTTCTTCTATAGAATTAGGAATTTCTAATTTTGATAGGTTAGAAACAAAAGCTTGAAGATTTGAGGATAATCTATGATAAGATACATATTGAGATATAGGATGATTGGTGCATGATCTAATGCCTTTTCTATGAGCTATAGGAATATTAAGATTCTGAAAATCATAAGAATTTTGACATAGAGAAGAATCTGAATTACCTGATTTAGTCGGGGTCGAATCTTGACTGTTTAGTTTAGGTTGTTGCTCCACAACTTGTCGGTTATGCCTCCTTGTATAGACAAGTAACTCTTTGTTTTTCTCCAGTGGTAATTCTATTTTCTCTCTTTCGTTGGATTTTTCTTCATTAGGCACACTAGACTTTGGCACAATAGATTCATTTTCAGGAAAAAATTCTTCATTGGGAATAATATGTTGGGATGGAATGATTAATTCTGGATACGAAGAAACAGAAGACATGGATAGCGGATCAACTTTTTCCAAAAAAATTTCTTCATCCACTTGGTTTTGATTCTCCCCCTGAAGAGAAGTTTGGGGAAAAAAGGATTGATCTTCAAAAAAAGTAACATCCATACTAACATAAAAACGGTTGGTAGTAGGGTCAAAACACTTGTATCCTTTTTGAGTGGATGAATATCCAAGAAAGACACATTTACGTGCTCTAGGATCAAGTTTACTATGATTATGACCATGAATGTGAACAAATACTACACAACCAAATACTTTGGGTTCGAGAGTATTGAAAATTTGGACATGGGGGAAAAAATCTATAAGAATATTAAGAGGTTTCTTAAACTGGCATACCCGAGATGGCATACGATTGATGAGATAAGATGCAGTGAGAATAGCCTCTCCCCAAAAAGTTTTAGGAACTCCCGTGGTAAACATAATTGCCCGAGCTACCTCTAGGAGATGTCTATTCTTTCGTTCAGCAACACCGTTTTGTTGGGGTGTGTCAACACATGTAGTTTGATGTACGATACCCTTTTCCATAAGAAATTTTCCAAGAATCAAATTAATGTATTCTTTTCCATTATCAGTTCGTAAGACTTGAATTTATCCTGGAATTGAGTTTCTATCATCATATAGAACGCTTGAAACACCACAGCAGCTTCAGATTTTTCTTTTAAAAGATACACCCAACAAACACGAGTATGATCATCTATGAATGTAATAAACCACCGACTACCAGATATATTTTTTACTCTTGATGGTCCCCAAATGTCACTATGTATGAGAGAAAATGGTTTTGATTGTTTGTGAGGTTTAGAGGAGTATGTGGAACGATTATGTTTGGCTAGTTGGCAAATTTCACATTTAAAAAGAGAAATGTCTTTATTCGCAAAAACTGACGGATACAGCTTACTCAAATATAAGAAATTAGGATGACCTAATCTATAGTGCCATAACATTATCTCATCCTTAGCAAAAAGAGAAAATAAACTACTTGGAATTTGAGTTTGTCTAACCAAGGGAGCACTTCCTTCAAGGTAGTAGAGTTGATCAACCTCCTTAGCACAGCCAATCATCTTCCCCGAACTGATATCCTGAAATTCACATTGAGATTGAGTAAATTTAGCTACACAATTTGAATCACGAGTGAGTTTGCTAATCGACAATAGGTTACAAGACAAGTTAGGAACATGAAGGACAGATTGTAAGGTTATATTTGTAGAAAGAACAATAGAACCTTTTCCCGCAACTGGGGAGAAAGATCCATCTGCAACACGAACTCTAAGATTACCAGGACAAGGAGTGTATGATGAGAATAAATGGGAAAGACTTGTCATGTGATCACTAGCACCTGAATCAACTATCCACAATTTGTTATCAAAGGAAGTATGTAAAGCAGACAGTATACCTTTTTGAGCAAGAGAACTAGTTGAAGAGGTGTTAGGAGTAGGTTTGGACGAATTGAGTAATCCATACAGCTTCTCTAGTTGTTCCTTACTGAACAGAGGTGTCTCGGAGATATTAGGGTTGTCTTGAGAGGTTATTTGCATACTTGTTCTATCTTTATCGTTGATTTTAGTATTTTTCCATTGAGAAGGTTTGCCATGTAATTTCCAACACGTTTCTCTAGTATGTTTGGATCTTTTACAATAGTCACACCATCGTTTATCGTTTTCACTCCCCCTTTTTTTATCACCGATATTGACTCCAAATTGAGTTCCTACTAAAGCTGAACTTTCCATGGTTAATTTTTCAGAATGAAGGTTTTTGTCACTTAGTAACTCCTTTTGACTTTCAGCCCCTCGAACTAAAGAAAACGTCTCACTGAGATCAGGAAAAGGTTCCTTACTAAGGATACGATCACATACCTGCTCAAATTCAGGATTAAGGCCCAATAAGAATTGAAATACTCTTTCCCTTTGTAACATATCCTTTAATTTTCCAGCATCTGTTGTACATTCCATCTTCGCATCCTGGTACATATCCAATTCGTTAAACAAACCGAGAAGTTTGTTATAATAATCTGTAACACTCATGGTTCCTTGCTTTGTCTTGAGCACTTCTCGTTTGATTTGAAAGATTTGAGACGTAAAGCCCATCTTGGAGTAAGTGTTGTTAACACTTACCCAAATATCTCTAGCAGTGGGAAGCAACAAATATGTCCTACCAATCTCAGGTTGCATAGAGTGTACTAACCATGACATGACCGTGGCGTTAGAAATCTCCCATGCCTCGTATGATGCATCTGTCTCTGGTGGTGCTTTTGCAACTCCGTTAACATATTTAAACTTTCCGCGACTCATCAAAAATATTTTTGTTGACTGAGACCATTCCATAAAATTTTTACCATTTAATTTAACGGTAGAAATTTGAGAGGTGGAGTTCTCAATTTGAATAGGAGGTTGAATCAGATTAGAGGTGGTAATAGATGATTCAGAAGTAGTTTCTTGTAAAGACATAATGAATAAAAAAGAGACCAACAATAAAGGTTGGTATAAAGATTTTGAAAAAAACACCAAAAAAAAGGTGTATATCGGCAATTAAGGCCGGAAAAAAAAATTAAGCGTAAGGATTTAAAACCCTAAGCTCTGATACCATGAAGAAATTAGAATAACTTTTATTCAATAATAATAATTTCTTACATAGAGGTCCTATATATATAGGATACACATGAATAACTTGGAAAACAAGTTTCCATGTGTAAGGAAATAATTAGGGAACAAGTTTTATAGAAAAGGAAATAACTTGGAGACTAATATATTCTAATCTATAATATAGAAAATAATATTTAAGGAAATTAATAATTTAAGGTATATTTCAACAGAAGGAGAAGCCCCCTGACCCTAAATCCCAATGATTATAACCTGGAATGTTAGGGGTATGAATAAAAGGCATAAACAAGTTAATTGCCTGAGGTTTATTACTAGTAATAATATTAGTTTATTTAGTTTACTTGAGACAAAAATAAAGCAAGCTAAAGCCACAAAAATATGGAGCACAACATTTGCTAACTGGAAGGTAGCTCACAACTATAACAATCACATATTGGGACGAATCTGGACTTTTTGGGATGAGAAAATTCTTAATGTATCTGTGTTGGACACCACAAGCCAAGCAATGTTATGCAGGGCTGTGATTATATCTACTAACACAGAGTTTTATTTTACCCCAGTATATGCCCTTAACAAGACTAATCAAAGACTTGATCTATGGGACACTCTAAGGGGTTGGGCCAAGATAGTAAATAATGTAGCATGGATCATACAAGGTGATTTTAATGAAGTAATGAGCCCTGATGAAAGGCTAAATGGGACTGTATTATCCAAAGGGGCACAAGACATGATCCAATGTGTCAAAGATGTGGAAGCTACAGACTTACCATACCATGGCCCAAAGTATACCTGGACAAACAAGGCTGCTGGTTCAGAAATGAAGGCCAGTAGAATAGATAGGACACTGGTAAATGAGGAATGGCTCAACAAGTTTCCAAATACAGCTTTGACTCTTCTAAGCCCTTATTTATCAGACCATTGTTGTCAGTATATTAAAGTAATGGAGGAATAAGTCAAGAGAAAGTACCCGTTCAGATTTTTCAATATCTGGATGGACCATCATGAGTTCTTACCATTAGTTACTGAGATATGGAACATTAATATTCAAGGGACCTATATGTATAAATTTACAGAGAGGCTCAAGATTCTTAAAAAGAAGCTTAAAACCTTCAATGAGAAGTAATTTAAGAATTCACGAGATAACATTGTTCAAATCCAAAAGAAGCTTAAGATTGTTCAGATAAAAAGGCTACAAGGTGACAGGGACAGAGATTTACTTGATGAAGAGAATGAATTGGCCCAAAACTTATCTAATGAGCTACTTAAAGAGGAATCCATCATGAAACAGAAATCTAGAGACTTGTGGATTGAGCATGGTGACCTGAATACAGCATATTTCCAAAAAGTTATGAAAGGTAGGAAAACACAAAACACTATCAATGTAATAACTGATCAACAAGGTGAAGTTACTTACAATGAGGAAAATATTGCTAATACTTTTGTCAATCACTTCTCACATATACTTGGAAACAAAAATAGAGAAGAAGTGGATTATAAAACTGAGATTATTCAGGAAATATGTAACAAGTCCATCTCAGAAGAGGAATATGAGAGCCTTACATTACCTGTAACAGATGATGAAATTAAAGTGGCTTTATGGTCCATAAACAACCTCAAGAGTCCTGGTCCTGATGGGTTCCCATCTAGCTTCTATAAAAGAGTCTGGAGTCTAATTAAAGATGAATTATGTATGGCAATAAAAAGATCCTTTGAAGATTGTCAGATACTAAAGGAAATCAACTCAGCAAATATATCTCTTATACCTAAAGTTAAAAATCCTAGAGAGCCAAAAGATTACAGGCTTATAGCCTGTTGTAATGTTCTATACAAAATTATCTCAAAGATTATAGCTAATAGAATAAAAGGCACATTACAGAACCTGATATCACAAAATCAATCAGCTTTTGTCCCAGGAAGAATAATTGGGGAGAACATACTTATTGCCCAAGAGATTGTTAGAGGATATACAAGAAACAATATATCAAGTAGATGTGCCCTGAAACTGGATCTTATGAAGGCATATGATTCTGTAAACTGGAATTTTATACTAAAAACATTAAAAGCTTTTGGTTACCCCTAAAAAATGATCAATTGGATTGAAATGTGCCTAACTAGCACATCTTATGCTGTTATGATTAATGGTGCCCCCAGAGGATTTTTTAAAGGTGAGAGGGGTCTCAGACAAGGTGACCCCATCTCACCTTACCTCTTTGTGTTAGGCATGGAAGTGCTTACTCAAATCCTGCATCACATTGGAAAAAAGAGTGAATTTAAGTGGCACCCTAAATGCGAAAAGCTGAAAATCAATAACCTGATGTTTGCAGATGATCTACTGGTATTTTTTACTCCCTCAACAGATACAACTACACTTCTCAAGAAAGGGCTGAACCTATTTGATAAGCTATCAGGACTGAGAATCAGTGATAGCAAGAGTAATGTTTTCTATGGAGGCTGTGATAACACAACCAAGACAGATATGAATAATATACTTAACATCCCAGAAGGCTTCCTCCCTATGAAATATTTGGGGGTTCCCTTATTAACTGGGAGGCTAAGTGTAAATGACTGTAAGCCCCTTATTGATAAGATGACTACCAAAATTGATCATTGGTATACAAGACACCTCTCTTATGCTGGTAGAATTCAGTTAATTAAATCAGTTCTTAGTGGTATAGCAAGCCATTGGTGTAATGTATTTACACTACCAAAGAAGATAATCAAACAACTACAAAGTAGGACTATAGCCTTTCTTTGGGGAGGGAAGAGTAGTTACTCAGAAGGAGCAAAAGTAGCCTGGAAAACAGTTTGTAAACCACTTGATGAAGGGGGATTAGGTATAAAAGATATTGCCATCCAAAATCAAGTGGCTATTTTAAAATTGTTATGGGGATGCTGCTTACCTAAAAAGTCATTATGGTCTCAATGGGTGAGTGTCAATTTACTAAAAAACAAATCTTTCTAGCAAGTGGAAATACCACAGGACTGCTCCTGGGGATGGAGAAAGATTTTGAAATTAAGGAATATAGCTAGAGGGATGATCAAATACTGTGTGGGCAATGGGAAAAATATCTCACTTTGGTGGGACTATTGGCTCCCTAACAATCAGTGCTTAAATGATATGAAGATTAGTAATCTAGCATCAGGGTATTACACAGATAGCAAAGTTGGTAAATTTCTAACACTAAGTGGATGGAAATGGCCACCTAAGCTACAATTCATGATTCCAATTACTAAGGATATTGTAAGTACAAATAGAGAGGACAGTATAAAGTGCCTGTATACTAAAAAAGGAGATTTTGTATCAGCTCAAATCTATGAATACCTGCGCGAGAAAGGAGAAAAGGTCAACTGGTATAATAGTGTATGGAAATCGAAAAGTCTTCCAAAGTATAAGGTAATGCTGTGGCTTACCAATTTGGACAGATTACCAACGAAGCAAAGACTCATGAATTGGGGTGTTATAACAAATCCAATCTGTGAGTTCTGTAAATTGGCGAGTGAAGATCGAGACCATTTATACTGGAGCTGCTCGTTCACTAAAAGAATTTGGGACAGATGTAGAATGCGAATCGATGGCAACATACCTGAGAATTGGAGAGATATTATGAAGTGGATTAGTAAGAAAAGAACGGAGCTTAAAGATGAACCTACCAAAGTGGTTTTCGCCATTTCAGTTCATACAGTTTGGATTGAAAGAAATAATCGAATCTTCAATAACCAACACAGTAGCGAGGAGGAAATTTTCATCAGAATAGTAACGAATCTAAAGGAAAATCTTGTAAAGTTCAAAGCTTTTGGAGCAGAGAAGGTGAATCGAGCAATGGCGCAATGGTGATTGATAAGAAACCCTCGCGAAGATAAAAGGTCGGAGCTTTAGGGTTCTTAAGGATTTGTAGAATTTGGGATTTCTATCCGATATTCAGATTCAAGTAATGTAATTACTTGTGTTTATTTTATGTTTTAAGTTGGGCTCTGAGAGTCCAATAGATATGATAGGATCATGTGTAATGGGCCGTGGGTTTTATAACCATGGGCCTTTAGTGGGTTTTTGTTTATTTGGTTTAGTCCAAAAGGTTGTCTCTGGGTAACCAGACGGGTTGTAATGAATGGTTGTTCTTAAATGGAAAAAAAAAGCTGGCTTGCTTAGCAAAAAAAAAAAAAAAATCTTTATTGGATAGTTTTTTTTATCGGCAAATAAAAAACTTTTATATAATGAAGCTCAACAAACAAGTCATTACAATAAAATACTCGGGAACGATATAAAGACTAACTAGAAAAGCGCCTAAACATTTGGGCTAAACTGTACTTTTAATAAAACATTATACACGCCTTTTAAGTACAAAGATCATTCACTAATTTAGCAGCTCTTGTAATTTTGAAATTTCTCTCGGCTTCTCCATGAACCCTGGCATTCCTTTTCACTCCATATACAGGAGATATACGTAGTGATACATGCACTAACAATGAGGTGAATTTCATTACTAGGGCACACTTGAGTAACAGCCTAAATCAGATTTGACAAATCAATGGGTGACTGATGAGCTTTTTGTAGACAATCTATTGTGAATCGCCAACCAAGCGATGAAATAGAAGCACCTGAATGCAGCTTTAGGCCCATATAGTATTGCACCACTTAACTACACTTCTTTCTTCTGTAATTCTCAGAAGCGTTTTCTTAAAAGAGAATTTACCATTAGTGTTCTCGCTCCAGTACATTTGATCACTACCTGTCAATAAAGAGATAGAGCTTAACAGAGGAAGAATATCACCTATACAAGACGGCAATCTCCAACGATTCCTACCATAGCATGAGGCAACCATCTTGTTGTAGCAGGAATTGTATTTGTCAATTTCAATATTAAGAATTGTAGAAACCTTGTTTTTGTCAATCCAATTATCCCAGAGAATGTATAAGGAAAACTTCTTCAATCTTGTTAGTATGTCTAATAAAACTGATAAAGCTCAGATTCTACATTTAAATTTCTTTATATATAAACAAATTTAACAAAACTTAGTCCACAAAAACATAAGGGCTCTTTGGAACAGAAACTCTCACTCTTTTTTTGGACAAGAATATTCCGTTACAAGAAGGGGAGTCATTGACTTTCTTACTAGATATGATAGACCTTAATGCTTCCTGTTTGATTCGACTTCTAATTATCCTTTATATTGCTGGTTATAAATTTTAATGAAATGTTCTAGAAACCACATTAACAAAAAAAAAAACATATACTGAATATTATTTATTCTTTTAAACAAGTCTTTCTTGATTCATAACATACTTCATCCAATACAAAATTTTGACAAAATTTTCAGTCTGATAATAAAGAAGCATTCTAGTTTGGCTTGAAAGAAAAAATGACTTAGTTCAAGCTCAGTACGACTCGACTTGGTAATGAGAGTATCAACATGGTTTGCAATCCATTGTGTTTGTATTTGATCTGTAATTATGTCTTCATGCCCTGTAATCAAGATATAAACATTGTCTTCGAACTTACTCTACGAGTCTTCATCAGTGCACCACTATTTGCAGGGAAACGTTGGAAACAATCTTTTATCATGTACATAAGGGGTAACATGATACAACTCTAGTTAGACGAATTAGCGTATGTCTTAAGATCAAAATTTTTATCTGAATCATTTGATCTCTGATATAATTAACTAAGGTCTGTCGAGATAAAGATAGACATCAAGCTATCAGAAGACACATAAAGCTACCTGAGTAAGGATTAATCTAGTCTCATTAAGAATACAGAAAATCTTACTATGAAAGAAATAACAAAAATATATGTAAAGGAGCTGGAATCCGATCTCAACTTCTAATTCTATCTTCTTCCTTCTCTCTTGGCCTACCTTAATTAGGCAACTACTACAGAAAAGTAATCTATACTGCAATTCTTCTTGTAAATTAATGTATCAAAAGAAAAAAGGTATGCACAATGATGTTAAAAATTACCTTCAAGTCTTGTTAATTGACATTATTTGACATCATATTAAAACGTTATATAAACGGACTAGTGAGTGAATTTTCTTTTCTGGATGAAAAATTAGTTTATTTGGCGACAAGAACTTGTATGAAATTCTGAAATCTTACCGGACTTATTTAACTTCTCAACAAAATGAAGAGAATTAAGAACTTGCTTGCATGGTTATTGCAGAGGCAGAGGGAACGTACATGTAAACAATGTTCAATAGTATTACACTTTAATTTGCAGATTGCTGTTCTAACCAACAATATGCTTATGCATAGGAGAAGCACTAGATAATTCATTCTAGGCTTATAAAAATACAATCATACAATTACAATACTCAATTGTAATTGAAAGCTTGTAAACAAACATCAAATACATAACTGGGTTGATTTTAATGAGGAAAATTGAGATCATCTTCCACCACCACCACCACCTCTACCAGATCCACTTCCGACACCAACACCTTTGCCGGACCCTCCACCGACACCGACACCTATACCAATGCCAATACCAATTCCTCCACCATGACCACCACCTCCTCCAGCTCCACCCCCACCACCTAATCCTCCTCCTCCTCCTACTCCACCACCAATACCTCCTCCAGCACCAAATCCACCACCATGACCTGATCCACCTCCTATGCCTCCACCGTGACCACCACCTCCTCCCGCTCCACCACCACCGCCTAACCCTCCTCCTGCTCCACCACCGACACCTCCACCGGCACCAAATCCACCACCATGACCTGATCCACCTCCAATGCCTCCACCATGACCACCACCTCCTCCAGCTCCACCACCACCGCCTAACCCTCCTCCTGCTCCACCACCGACCCCTCCACCGGCACCAAATCCACCACCATGACCTGATCCACCTCCAATACCTCCACCATGACCACCACCTCCTCCAGCTCCACCACCACCTCCGATACCTCCACCTGCTCCACCTCCTACACCTCCACCTGCTCCAAATCCACCACCATGTCCAGAACCTCCTCCAATGCCTCCACCATGACCACCACCTCCTCCGGCTCCACCACCACCTCCGATACCTCCACCTGCTCCACCTCCTACACCTCCGCCTGCTCCAAAACCACCACCATGTCCAGAACCTCCTCCCTTACCGCCACCCCCACCACCTCCTCCTCCTCCTCCACCACCACCACCTCCTCCACCAGCTCCTCCTCCAACACCACCACCTACTCCTCCACCAGCTCCAAATCCTCCACCATGTCCAGAACCACCTCCAATACCACCACCTCCTCCACCTCCACCTCCACCTCCTCCACCACCACCACCACCAAGCCCACCTCCTGCACCACCACCGACACCTCCTCCAGCACCAAATCCACCACCATGTCCTGACCCACCACCTACACCACCACCTCCACCAACACCACCACCACCTCCAAAACCTCCTCCTGCTCCTCCGCCTTTACCCCCACCTGCTCCTCCTCCAAACCCCCCACCACCACCTTTGCCACCCCCGAAACCACCCCGACCTCCAAGACCATTTTTACAAAGAGTCTTGCGATTAGGTCCACAACTATTATCATTATTCCAACTAGGATTTTTCAGCTTATCATCTGCAAGAGTAACGACACTCAATTCTAAAACAATGCTCAACAAAAGAAGTGACAAACAAAGCCATTTTTCGAAAGAAGAATTCATAACTAACTCAATATGTATTTTGCTCAATTTGCTTGGTACTTCTTCTCTTCTCTAGTACTACTGAGGCTTCTAAATATATAGGGTTAGGCAGTTAGCCGACTTGGCAACTTGGTCAACTTCGATACTGTTTTCTCCTCAAGCCATAAATGTATATAATGAGTGCATGTTCTTTCACTAGCGTTCAAGCAGTTGGGGAGGTAGAGGAAACATTAAAAGAAAGTGATCATTCAAAGTCAACGACAGGTACAACTTGATCCGATTGTGGATAAAAACTGTGTAGTCTAATTAAATACAGTATTGCAAGAGATAATCTTCCATGAAGATCATAATATTAATTCCGGTTAGCACGGGACTTACTTAAAATTGAGTAGTTCTTAAAATGTGAATAGTTTTAGCTAGATTAATCGGCCCTAAATAAAGTTTGACCACAAATAAAATGGGCCCCAAAAAAAAAGTTAGTTTAAAATAAACCTTCAAACTTGTTCGTTTTTTTATAACAAAGAGTTCAAACTCAAAAAAAGAAAAACTCAGTTGATTAATCTGTTTTAAAACTGACTAGATTAGTAGATTTTTTCAGAAAGTAGAACCGATAATAGAAGCGGAAAATAAAGAAAACAAACGCAATTTAGCATTTTCGACCAAAAACCTACATTTAGGTTGAACTTCAGTAATAGTAACTCCATTATAGGCCGTCTTTTTTTTTTTGTTCAAAAATTATAGGCCGTCTCATTACATAGTAAAATTATATCTTAAAATATTTTAAAAGAATCAACCTAAAACCTCAAGCTAACCAATATTTTTATAAACCTTACCCATTTTATGCTAAATATGTGATATAAGAATTAAGTAAATTCTTAATCGGGAAGAGATTATCTAATTGTTACAGAGATTACAAAGTTTCAATCTAACATTTTAAAATCTTAGTTTCGCCGCACAAAATTGAGAGAGAGACAATAAAAAAAATAACAAACAATGAGCCGAAATATGAAGAAGAGACCTTTATATATGGTCGTGATAGGATTTTAATCTCACACATCCATCTCGTATATAATCAAGGGTTGAGAGTACATTTGTATAAACAAAAGAAAACGTTGTCGTATTGCACTAAGTCCAATAAAAGACAAGTCCATCAGATTAAGTCCAAAGTAGGCTTAACAAATAATATAGCGAAGCCAATCCCAAAAATTTAGCCCAAAATATAGTTCTCATATAACTTTAACAACAATCTTCATCTTGAAATGTGTATACTGTATACCAATTGTTACTTTTTTCATCAGCATCTTTGAAAGGAAAGCACTAATTTTATCACCATCATAATTCAATAATACATCAATAGTACCTGCAAAAGGAAAAAAATACCTAACAAACAACAAGTCCAAACACAATTTAAACTTGTGTTTAATACTAGTTTAGTACTAGTATCAGAAAGATTCAATTTGTAAGGAATTTTATCCAATTTAACTTAATCATTGGCAAGAACATCAATAATGAAATGGTACTTAACATCTACATGTTTAGTGTTGGTCTAACGTCCTTTTAATCTTGTTTTAATATTTACCAACTCGTGTTTTAAATATCCCCGAAATAGTGCTTTATACTTGTCCTAACTAAATAACGTTTCTCCATGCATTTAACATTATTTTTCAAGGGTTATTTAGTAGCCAGGCCGGCATACCGCCCATAGGACCGGCATACCGGCGGAAGGAGTCGTTTCCCAACAGTCACATGCCACGTTGGATCTTCCCGTTGACTAGAAGACAAAACCGGACCGGCATACTGGCGAGAGGACCGGCATACCGGCCAGAGGTAGAATGTTGCCTATATAATGAAGCTCTTTGTCATTCAACAAACAACCTCTTACCAATCCAATTCTAATCATTCTTATACATCAATTAGAGGTCTCAAGCTATCATAGTATCAGTCCAAACTTGATCAATCAACTTGTTATATCTACTCAATCAAGGATTTAATCAAAGAAGCTTCAAAGTTATTATCTACTCAAGAGGAGTTTCATGCTTAGTGTTTTATCTACTCTTTAGGAGATTGATTAGCAAAGTTATTTCACCACTTAATCACTTTGTATCTATCCTCTTAAGTCTAGTCTTTGTAATAGATAGATTAAGAGAGAGATCGAGTATAGGGGGTATACTCGTTTTCCTTGTGTTGCGATAACACAAGAGTTTGTCCTTCGTGGTATAGAAGAGGTTGTAAGGGTTATTGTGTTCTCGACCCGGTTAAGAGAGACACGGGAGTTTAGTGAAAAGCTTGAAATCCGAAGGAGGCTTCCTTAGGTAGTGGATGTAGGGAGAACCGAACCACTATACATCGTTGTGTACGTTATATCCCTTATCTCTTTACTTATCGTATTTTACTTACTCGTATTTCTTATATATCAAACCCCTAATTTATCTATTGCATGAACCCTTAAGAGTTTGATATATTAGTTGACTTAGAAGTTTTGTAAAACTTATAATTATCCAACATATTTTTAATTAGGCATTAATCTTATTAGTAATCCTATTCACCCTCCCTCTAGGACTTTCATTTAGTTCTTTCATGATAGACATAATTTTTACTCAAATGAATTACGCTTTAACTATCAATTTTTGTATAGAGTTACCATGTACCAACTTAATGTTGGACAAATGGGATTTTACCCAAGTGTTGACCATGTTTACGATGTTAGTCGGTGACTCAATTTAATGAAATGATTCTGATATTAATACGTTTATTCAAGTTGTAAAGATTAACGTAAGAAATTGAATCATGTAATTTGGAGAAATTAAAAAAATAACAATATATGTTATTTTATTTCTTTTTGTTATAAAGCAAAACAAAGCAGGAAAACAAAAAAAGGGGTCCGATGGAGATTGAACTAGGACCATTAGCTTTGTTGGGCTTTTGGGTCTTAGGTTCATAGCATCTGGACCAACCCAAAGTTTTGTCTTTATTAAGTAAACGTTGTATGTTATATTAATACAACGTATCTCCAAATGAAACATCACAACCTTTGGCAAGCCACCTTTTTATTTATATAAATAGTTGGACAACTCAAACATTTTATTCGTTCATTTTTTAAAGAATCAAGCATTAAAATTATAAGAGAGAGATAGAAGCAACGTTATTAAGTTCGTTGAAATTCTTAAGAATTCGTGTGTCAGTTTCTTTTGAATAGATATGTTGTTGTATCATGGAGGTTGAAGCTAGCAAACGTAAGACACGTGTACGTGGCCTAAATACCTTAAAGACATCGGATCCAATCCAAGCCTCGACAAGTAAAGTTATTTATTTATTTACTTTTATTTTATTTTATTTTATTTCTGCATTAGTTTTTATATTATTTTACTGGTTTATGCAAATAAAACACAACAATTTAAGGTATTTATGATTCACATTGTGTAAACCAGAAAACGTTTTCTTTTCGTTTTATAAACTTTACTTTTGCAATAATTTATGGGTCTGTGTATACAGAACATGATTGTTACATTCTATTTCTTTTCTCTTATTCTGATTCTAGGCTTGTGTATACATACTAGATAATTACTCACTTAGTAACGTCAGATTTCTGATTCAGATAGAATATGGAGAAAAATACTGAACAAAACATTTAATTTTATGTTGTAAATATTAGTGTGTTTTTAACAACTAATATTAATTTTGCTAATACCTGCATACTTGTCGAACTTAGTGGTTTAAATAATTTATGCTTGAAAAGTTCTTAAGATTCTCTTTTACGTGAATTGATTATCTCTTTAATTTCTTCGATCCTCTACAACAAGAATATAAAAACTTGGGGGACTAACAACAATATGAAAACTTGGGAAATGTTGAGGCTGAGAGAACATGTTTTTGGACCTTTTGAGCAATCAACTCATTTTAATATATCTAGATTCAATTGACCCTAGTAAGATGGGATTCTATGCTCACTTGGTCACTGGGGAGTAGTTTAACCAAATTTGGACGAGGACTTATCACTCTTTTCACGATCAGGGACTTCACCATAGATATACTAATTGAAGAGATAGTGGCATGATCCATTATTGAGAAAATCCTAAAATATTAAACGAGATTATGTAATGAGTAGATTTTGTTCTAGTAAGAAACTAAGATTATGTAATGGGTAGATTATGTTCTAGTAAGAAACTATTAAAGTGGAATAAAATCTACTATGTCAAATCACACATGTAGTTTGACTAATTTGTCTACGTGTAGTAACCAAACTAGTAGCAAGTGAATTTTAAGGGGAAACTAAGAAATGATGGTTCAATAGAAAAACTCAAGACTAGGTTAAGTAATTCAAAGTTTTACCTAACAAAGTTTAACCAGGACAGCGATCGTGGAGACGTCGAGGGGATAAGGTTAAGACCCATTGATGAAGGATATATGGCAGGCGAGCCTGTATGATGCACTACATTCCCATTCATCTGGCCTACACGTTACAAATATAAATGAGTTTATAACCCTTACTTAATTTATAATCATTAAAATAGTGGTCCCATTGATCTGCTTGGTTGGGTTTTCTGACCTGTTACAAAACCATACCACATGATATGAATTTAGCCATGATAATATATAATTTTTAATATTTAGACTATAAATAGAAATATACATGTTGAAACTAACTAAAAAATTAAGACGATGTCTCAAATTTCACTAATTATTTTGATTTTTAACTCTTACAAACAAAATAATCATGAATTCCCCCTATATGTTAAGACCTTTTTCTTGATATATAGAGATTGTTTGAAAATAAAATATATCATAGTGGTAAATTCACAATAACAATAATTATCGGGACATAATTTCATAACTATTAAAATCTATAAGTTCTAAAAGAATCTAAAACTTGCAACACGCAATATTAAGCGAAATATGTTTTAATAGTGCATATACACTAAAATATAATAGTGAACCACCTTTCTTTGTGGGACTTTGACTCCATTAAAATTAAAATAATATATTATTTGAAGTTGTTTTAAAACTGGTTAATGGAAAATTTAGCTTTACCATCCCACCACTAAATTTATCAATTCAATCTATATACTCAAAGAATAATTAAAAAAGGGAATTATTGGATTGATAAATAGATTAATATAAAAAAAATTAGGAATGGAAATGAAGGTTTCGAAAAGCTGAGGAAGATCATACAATATTTTTCAAACTCATGTGAATTGGGATGGGGCACCATTGTTCCCTGACTTAAATGAGCCTCCGCCTGATTGTATGTATGTATTCTACATTCAAATCTTCCTATAGTTTCTTACATGTCATAACAGATGTTATTTTCATTCTCTAACACTTAATCTTAGTCATCCATATTTTTTTTGTTTGATTGAACCCATTTACTAAGAGAAACAAATGTTTACAAGAAAGAAAACAAAATAAGCGAAAAAACAAACTAATAGGATCCATATGACAAGACAAAAAATGAAAACACAAAAATAAGTACATAATTAACCACATTATCCATTGCTACCTCCAAGGTCTATCAGCTTGACATCCAAGGGTTGCAAGAATAAAAACTCTCGTTAAGCTT
The DNA here is from genome assembly GCA_029959085.1 of Nemophila menziesii. NCBI lineage: Eukaryota > Viridiplantae > Streptophyta > Magnoliopsida > Boraginales > Hydrophyllaceae > Nemophila > Nemophila menziesii. Next base: position 216,873 of record JARWIR010000128.1, read on the forward strand.
TTCCAATCTCTTGGTACATGGTTTTAAAACATCTAGCAATTGTATCACGTAGGACATTAAACGAATAAGGCGTGTGCCTGGTCTGAATATAATATTTTCCTTCAAAGAGTCTCCTAAATCTTTAATATGCATGGTCTAATTACCCAACTAGTTTCAGACGGGTTAGAAACACCCTGAACAATTTCAAGGCAATCCTTGAAAATAGTCGTAGATGCTAGGAATTCAAGCAATGAATTTTTAGAGCTTACGCCACTACCTGAGCTTCCCCGCTACCACATACATACAATTAATCTGCCCAATATTGCCATCAATAGTATTTCCACTTTTGTCCAATATTATAGTTATAATACCTACATGCTTTCAATTAGAAATAAAAGACGCATCTACCCAGATTCTGACCTCACCGGAAAACTCTTCATTCCAATTTCCTCTAGGACTCTGCTCCCTAGTTTGATTTTGTTTATGCTTCTTTCGTACCAATTTATTTAAAACCATATAACCACTGACACGCCGACTCTAAATACGATCATTCTGGGTTCCAAAGGTTCACTCTGATGAAGGCCTTTCAATTTTTCTATGCATATTTGCAAGAGCATATGTAAAATGTATACTGTGAAGATATTTTAATCACATACATGACCTAAGAATCCCCGATAATTTATTTGATCCAACCATCAATACAAAGATCCTCTTTCATATTGACAAATTTGAATCGGTCCCTAGAGGGGCATCAAAATGAGAGGTGAACCACATATTCCTTTTCCACACCATGGAAGTATCATCTGGGGCACATTTATTCATGTAAAAAGTTCTTCTACCTGGAATAAGATTCCATGCAACAATATAAATCTTGGTGGGAACTCTTCCTTCCAAATAATATTCCAAATTTTCTTACAACTCTCGCCACTCACATTTGAGGAAGATGAGCGGTTCCTAGCATCACCCCAAGAAAGATCAAAATATCCTAATTTAATATGAAAACTTAACAGTTCTGTTTGGGGCAACAAGAACGTCTTTTTCCTCCCTAGGGAGAGTAGACAGGTTAGAAATAATACTCACAACCAGTTTTGGGAAGAGACAATGAATTCTCTTCACTTTCCACCCCTCATAATGATATTTGAACAATTGATGACCATTTTCAAATATTGTTATGTGGGTTCTTAAGCGGAATTTTTTTGGGATCTATACCTTTTATCCAGATACTAACACTTTTTCCAAATCTAATCTAGAAAGTGCATTCTTTTTTTAGTAGTTACAACCCCTTACCACTAGCTTTTTTAAATTCCAAAAATTCACACTTGGGGTGATAAATACCTATGAGTGTAATATGTAGTAAAGAGACTAGATTTTGGAGAAGCCTCCAAACTTTCCCAACCAACATAGCATTGTTTTTCTATTAAAAATTCTGAAATCCAGCTCCACCAATCTTTTTATCAACATCATTTTTTCTAGACAAATTAGTGAATATGTTTCCTCCCATTTGCACCCACCATAAGCTTGAAAGCATGGAAACGAACGATTCACATAGGTTTTTTGGAAGCAGACGCATAGACATCATGTAATTAATAATTGCTTGGATTTTGCTTGATTATGACTTTCTCACCCCCTCAAATCAAAAAATATCTTTCCATCCTTGGGTAATCCTAGACTCAAGTCAGGGATGAAAATATTGATCTCATGTGATCCATTGGCATGCCTAAATATTTCCTTAAATTCTGCAAAATCTTTACATGAAGCATTTTAGTTGTACTCTATATCATATCAATTAGCATACCCTTATTAAAACCAGTGTTCTAAAACAAGGTCGCCTAGACTCTCCACCTAGGCGTTCCAAAGTGATATCCGCCTAGAATTTCTCTCGAACGTGCGTCTACGCATAATCTAATTAATAATCTACCCAATTCGATTAATGGGTCGCCCAACCCGAATACTACCTAGCATGCTAACTTATAAATAACTAATTAAATCTAATTCTACCCAGCACATAAGAAAAATATAAAAAAACTACTTAGGTTAGAGTTTAAACGCGCGAGAAAAAGAAGAAGGTATGATTTTTCAAATTTCAAGTCTAGATTTCTTGAATTGATTATTTTTTAGGTCGATAATAATGAATTATTATTATTTTATAGTCAAATATATGTTATTCATGTTAAATTGATCTACTTTAAGTATATTAGGATGTAAATATTATTCAAATCAATATATTAGTATATATTTAATATTAAATAGTATAAAAACCGCCTTGGTAGAAACCGCCTAAATTTCGATTAATGGGCCGCCTAGCCATCTAGGCGCTCGAAGGTGGTCGACCACCCTAGTAGCGCCTAGATATTTTTAGAACCGTGGTTAAAACAAATACCCAATTTTCCAATCTTAACCTATTGCCACGACATATTACAATCGCTTGCCATAATGCATCTGAATGAATCAATCTCCCCTTAATTAATAGAAACAAAGAAGATAAAATCACCCACAAATAAAAGATGTGTAAGGGTCAGACACTCCCTCGTGATCTTAAGACCTTTAATTGTTCCCTTCCTACATTCTACATTGATAAGTCCAACAAGAGCCTCTGCCATAAGACAAAACAGAAAAGGAAAAAGTGGGGCCCCCTTGTCTCAGCCATAGACGGGCTAAACGTCTTAAGAAGTTCACCATTGAGATTGACCTGGAAAGAGACCGTATTGACACAATTTCTAACCAACGTGATCCATTTCTCATGGAAACGCAATTTTTAAAGGACAACAAACTAGAAATCTCACATTATTCTGTCATAGGCCTTAGTCATGTCGATTATATCCCTTGCGTAATGTTTACTAGACTTTCTTTTCTTTTTGAGAAATTTATACCCCTCATTCGTAATAATAATATTTATAATAAATCATTCTGCCCCATTAATGAAAGTTGATTGAATGGGAGAAAAATCGTAACCATGATATTGTTTAAGCAAAGCGCCAAAACCTTAGCAATAATTTTGTAGATGAAAACAATACACGTAATAAGTATGTAATCCCCAATTGTTTCTTAATGATCACCTATTGGTACTAAGGTGATCAGAGTATGGTCCAAACCTTCCATAGATACGTTATTGGTATGAAATTCTCTAACCAATGTATGGACATCGTCACAAACATCATCCCAAAAGTTTGAAAGAACAACCCATGGGGACCATCCATTCCTGGAGTTTTTTACCTCGACATACTGAAAACCGTATTTGTAACTTATTTCATGGTTAGTTACTAAATAAGAATGTCATTCATATATATAGTAATATTGCACGAGATTTGATTGACATCAGTGAATCCCAATCCATTCTTGATTCATTAAGGAGGCCCTTATAAAATCGTTGATCATGGATTCAATACCTGTTTGATACTCATGAAAATGAAAGCATTAATCAAGATAGTGAACTCACTATTTTTTTCATTGATAGGTGTTTTACATGAAGGAATCATGTGATCCAGTTGTAACCGCAGAGTATCACTATATGGCTAATGGTCCTAACTGTACTGTGTGGAAATATGATTTGTGTGTCATAAATAGGGTGAAGTGGGTCTCGCGTGAGAAATGTGAAAAACATGTTAGTGCAGATTACGGGGTTTGTGGTTTTGTCGAGGGTGTTCATTGGTATGCTGAATTGGTTAACGTATTCAAGGTGGATTTCAGAAAAAAATATTTGGTAAAGGTGTTCGAGTGCAAGTTGTATAACACCGGAAAGAAATGTTAACAAAACGGACATGGTGTGATCAGAATCGACGTTGGTTCATATTGGTACAAAGATGAGCCATACATTCTAGGAAATTAAGAAAAAACGATGTTATATATTGAGGATTTAGTGCAGACTAAAGGATCATGATGCAGTGTGTGAAAAGTTGTTTAGGAATTGAGCAATCGTCATAGTTGAAGTGTAAATGTTTGAGGTGTCGTGTCGATGATTGATACCTCTGAGTCAATACCTATTGTGAATGACACCACAAAGATAGATAGAGTAAGCACGAATAACGTAGATTACACAAAAATTGACTGAGAAAGATTAAAGTGCGATCCAACTATTGTAGATTGCAAAAAAAAAGCCGGACAATACTTAAGATGGTATGTAGATGAGGCTGATCTCCACCAAACGATGCATATAGATAGTGATGATGAGTTTATTGACATTGAGAGGGATGTATGAGATACACTAAATGTATAACTTGATTATTACTATTTTGTATATCAAAATAACTTTATATGTGTTGATTATTCACTTTGGTGATTTTTGTTGGTTAATTCAGATTTAATATGCTTGTGATCTAATTTGGAGTTAAAGGTGTAATTCTCAAAAACTATAATTAAATAAATTTAAATCTTTTTTTATCTATAAACCTCTAGCTACCACCATGTGGTAGCAAAATGTTATGAAGTACTACAGATCACTAAGTGATCGCAAAAGGTGCATTACTAATGACCACCTACTTGTTGTAAGAGGTCTTTATCTTTAGCGATTACCATGTTCTTCGGTATTGTAGGGCCATTTATCGAGGAAAAGGTGGTAGGTAAACGTGACATTTATAACAACCATGATGGTGGCCGATAGAAATACTCTTTTCTGGTGACATTGGCTCTCGACAAAAGAAATCTCTAACGACAAGATATTAGCGACCAACCTTTACCGACCAATGACTATCGTTAAAGGTGAAATGATCTTTTACGACTACTAGCAATCATTTTGATGGTCACTAGTGGTAAATCTGACATAGTGTGAGTATTCAAATCCATCTCTTTCTTATTCTAAATTCAAGAAACAAACATGGTCCTTCGATCTTTTGTTTCAAATTCTTTGCATGGGTCTTCAATGTACAATTATTTTCAGGCAATGGAGGTGGTTAGAGCAAGCTTATTATGGATGTTCTAAGCAAAGTTGTATCGTGCGCAAAATAAATGATCACATTATAGATAACTGTTGTTTGTCCTAGTATTAAACCTTGCCCGAATCATTTAATCGTTTAACTTTGCAATATAGTTAGCTATCGTATGTCAAGATATAGATGAACATGTACATAAAGTTATCATTTTCAGGATACCACATCAAGTTCAGTTTCCTTAAGATGATAGTGTAATTCGTGAACTTCTAAATCTATCTAATGCCTTTCTTAATCAACCCACCTTAGGCAACTACAACAAGTAATTTTCACTCAATCAAGTCTTATTGATAATTGAAATACTAAAAAGTATACATTAATATGTAATGACCTGAAATGATTCAATTACAACGTGTTTGGACGGAGATTAATTTACCATTAGGTCTTAAAACTTGTTAATCAACATTATTTGACATCATATAGAAAATTTACATGAAGGACTATTAGTGAGCGCAATTTGTAGGCTAGGTCAAAAATTTGAAAGTACTCTTTGGAAAGTATCTTGTAGTCAAGGTAATTCCTCTACATTACGCCATGCTTAATCTCATATATGCGTTAAGGTTTTAAGGTGTGACTTGTGAGTATACCTTTTGTAGGAAGCGAAGGTGAGGAGCAGTTGGTTATTGCAGATTTGCAGGTATAAAAAGAAATGTACATGTAATGTAATGGAATTCTTAAAGATCAAACTTTGTTTGATTTATCTGACTTCACGACAAAATAAAAATAAAAATAAAACAAGAACTTCATGCATGGTTATTGCGAATGTAAGAGTTATTGCGAATGTAAGGGCACTTACATGTAAACACATGTAAACAATGTTAATAGGATTACAGTTGATAAAATTTGAAGATTGCTGTCCTAACAAACAGTATTCTTCTGCATAGAGAAGCACTAGATAATTCCTTCTAGGCTTATGAAAGTACAATTATACAATTACAATACTCAATTGGAAGTGAAAGCTTGTAAACATACATCAAGAACGTCATTTGTAGGTTGATGATCGGGGAAGAGTAAGATCACCTTCCACCACCGCCACCGCTACCGGATCCACTTCCAACACCAACACCCTGGCCAGAGCCTCCACCAACTCCTATACCAATGCCGATCCCGATACCAATTCCTCCACCATGACCACCACCTCCTCCAACTCCACCCCCACCGCCTAACCCTCCTCCTGCTCCACCACCAAGACCTCCCCCTGCACCAAATCCACCACCATGACCTGATCCACCGCCAATGCCTCCACCACCTCCACCTCCACCCCCACCTCCGCCTCCACCCCCACCTCCAAGACCTCCACCTCCTACACCTCCACCTGCTCCAAATCCACCACCATGGCCAGAACCTCCTCCCAAACCGCCACCGCCTCCTCCTCCACCACCACCACCTCCACCTCCACCTCCAGCTCCTCCAGCACCACCACCTACTCCCCCACCAGCTCCAAATCCTCCACCATGTCCAGAACCACCGCCAATACCACCTCCTCCACCACCACCACCTCCTCCACCTCCTCCTCCACCACCACCAAGTCCACCTCCTGCACCTCCACCAAGACCTCCCCCGGCACCAAATCCTCCACCATGTCCTGACCCACCACCTACACCACCACCTCCACCCCCTCCAAGGCCACCACCTCCACCAATACCTCCTCCAGCACCCCCTCCAACACCACCACCAGCTCCTGAACCACCTCCAAAACCTCCTCCTGCTCCTCCTCCAGCTCCACCACCACCCCCAAGCCCTCCTCCTCCTCCAAATCCTCCACCACCACCTCTACCACCCCCGAAACCACCTCGACCTCCTCGACCTCTATTACAACGTCCAAATCGACAATCATTATCATTCCCCCACCTAGTTTTTTCCAGCTTTTTATCAGCATGAGTGACTACACTCAATTCTAAAACAATGCCCAACATAAGAAGTGACAAGCAAAACCATTTTTGAAAAGAAGATCCCATAGCTAATAAGTTTATTTAGTTCAGCTTGCTTGATCTCCAGTACTAGTGAGACATCTAGATATATAGGGTTTCCCAACTTGCCAACTTGGTCAGCTTTGATACTTTCTTCTTCTTAACCCATAAATGTATACAATGTGTGCATGTTATTTCATTACGCGTTCAACAGTTGGGAAAGTAGAGAAACATTAAATGAAAGAAATTATTCAAAGTCAACAATCACATAAGACTTGATCCGATTCCGGATAAACTCCCATTAGTGTAATACTGTTGTGTATATATCGAAGCTTCTCAAACCCTACCGACACAAAGATATTATAATTAACCAGGGATGGGTCAAATTGTGGGATTTTATTGGAAAATATCTTTAAAGTGATTATCATTTTATTCATGAGTAATGTGTCACCTCCAAAGAAAAAGTTAATCCTTGTATTATAAAACTTGTTCCTGTATATCACTACTCGATCGAGATTGAGAATCAACTATTTACTCCTTCATTTTATCACGCGAAGCCTCATTTTAGGTTGGTATTCCTATTTTACGAAAAGAATGTCATTATTTAAAAAGGGTCCCTGGAGAAAATGTAACAATATAAGGCTATTCTTTTTTGGTAGGCCCTTGCATTGTGTTAATGCGATAATAAGATGAGAAGTATTGCATTATTGAGGCTTTAGTGGGGGTTGGTTTTGCAATAACTTCAACCAACCAATTGGAGGGAATTAAACTATAAAGTAATGATCATAAATAATTGTCAATTTGACAGTTCGTGAGACGACTTGTACGTTGGTGTAGTGAATAACTGAATATATGAGAGTATGTAGTGCATGTAGTAGTAGTATACTTCATTGCTTAGCTAGTAGAGGGTGGTGAAATTAATTTACACCATACGGAAAAGTTGAAGACTTTGGGTCATATGTAATTAGCCAAGCCACCATAACTGCGTTAACTTTGGGCAACCTAACCAATTTATTACAAACACTTAACATGGAAGACTTGGCTACTAGGAGAGATAGAAATCTCAAGTTTCTGATACCATGTTAAATTCAAATAAAAATTAGAACCGTTAAAGAGAAAATAGAGAATTTATTATAGTTGTTAGAGAGTAGACTATATCGACCAATGGTCGGTATTAAGTTTTCGAGTTTTCTTGCCAAAAAGTATAAGAATTAAAATTTTCGTTAATCACAAACAAATTACTGTTTTTTTTTTTTTAGTACATGAGAGACTTTGGACTCGGAGTCATTTTGACTCCAATGAGATTCGATCCCAGGACCTTTTGACTCCAATGAGATTGACGTGTTGGTCTCTGCGGAGTAACCTAACCACTAGGCCAACTATCGATCTCGTTAAATTATTGTTTTATCGACCGATAAAAAATAGGTAAAGGTTTTATGTAATTAAAAAAAACATATTCTTTTTCAACGACTTTCTAGATTGGTATTACATTTATCCAAATTAATGACGATCTATTTAGACTGTTTATATATAAAGGTGAACATCTTTACCGACCACCAACCACCAGAAGAATATTAAAGATTTCAACCTTATAAAACTTGTTGTCTTCCAAGGTGTGATATAAAGTAGACAGTCGGAGAATGATAACTCACAAATGTACGTGGCGTCACAAGTAGTAAAAAGTGTTGGACATCCATTATGTCAAGAAGACATTTGAAAGTCAATGTTTGCTGCAATGGACAATTGATGATAAGTGGAAATTGCTTTTAACCTTTCCCACATCGGTGGGTTTACAAAAGGAAAAGCTACTTTTATACTAAGTGATATCATCTAAGTCCAATAATCCAATAATCATGCACATGGCAAAGCAATGATCTAGCCCACACGCGCGCACCACCACCACCACCCACCCACCCGACCCGGCCCGGCACCGGCACCGGCACCGGCGACGGCGACGGCGTGAGGCGTGGAGCGTGGGTCGTGGTTCGTGGTTCGTGGTTCGTGGGGAGTTTGGGGAGTTTGGGGAGTCAAAAAATGAAAAATAAAATGGATTTTGTACCAGCTCTTATAGTGTGGAGAGTTGACTACTCAACTTAAACGTAGAGACAAAGCTCCACAAATCTCGCACACGTTAAAATGAAAGAATATCCCAGCTGTTACTTGGTCAAGTCAAACACGTGGGTCAACTAAGCTGTTACAGGAAATCAATCAAATCAAAACGTGGGAATTGAGAATAGGAAAGTCAAAACGTATCAGTTACAAGACAATCAAAAAACGTCAAATCAATTCCGGGAGGGAATCATGGGATTTAATGGACGTTTCTGACTTGGGTATTCCACTCCTCACCTCTATATATAGTGCTCTCATTCCACTCTCTAGAGCTACGAACACACTAAAGAAAAAACCACTCTGCCTCACCTCTCTCTCTATATTTTTCCTAAGCGTAGTAATTCTGTTAGAGATACCGGTCACGCCGGAATATCTTTTTAACAACGGTGAACGATTGTGTGTTTTTTCCTTTCCGTGTAAGTGTTTCGTTTTGATTCCGATTGTTGTAATCGTATTTCCGTGTACTGTTATTTCCATTTCGTTGTAAACGTTATTTCAAAATTCCGTGTAATTGTTATTTCGTTTATTTTCGTGTAAGGATTTGTTTTCTTTTAAACTCTTTTTCTTTTCGGAAACCATTTTCCTCTTGTAAAACTGGTGGTTATTTTTATAACAATTTAAAAAGATATTCATTTTCTTTTCCACCGGTTATTTAAGAAAATGGCTCTTCCTGTTTCGGCTGTTGGTTCTTCTTTGAACACTAAGCCACTTCTCGACGCGAACAAGTTAGAGCCCCTTAATGGTTCTAACTATAAGCGTTGGGCGCAAAAAATAATGATATGCCTTGAACAGTATGAACTTGACTTTGCTATAGTCGAGGCTCCTCCACTTTTGGAGATTGGAGCTCATACTGAACAAGAGCTAGCTAGGCATGCTGCCCTCGAATCTAGGTTCAAAAGAGCTAACACCATGGCTCGGGGCTGGATGTTGAACAATGTTACTAATCCCATCTTTGACCTCCTTGCCAAAGAGAAATCGGCAAAGGTCATATGGGAAACTCTCGAGAAGAAATATGGGGCTGATGATTCGGGTAAGAAAAAGTATGTGACTGGGAATTGGTATAACTTTAGACTTACGGATCAGAAACCTATGACTGAACAACTTCACGTGTACGAGAACCTATGCGCGGAGGTAATCGCCGAAGGCATGAAGATGTGTGAAATTCTTCAAGCCAACATTTTGCTTGAGAAATTTCCCCCATCTTGGAGTGAATACCGCAACCACCTCAAGCACAAAAAGAAAGAAATGACCCTTCAAGAGCTCATCAGCCACATCCAAGTCGAAGAAGCAAATCGACTAAAGGATAAGTCAATCTCTTTCCCTTCTCATTCCTCTAAAGCTAATCTAGTCGAAGGTTCTGGCCAAGGTAACAAAGATAGGTTCAAAGGGAAGGGAAAGCAACAAGGGTCCAACAAATCAAAGTCTGGGGGAAACAAGAATCGCGGCAACTCCAACAAACAAGGTGGAGGATTCAAGATCTCTGGTAAGATTCAAAAAACTAAAGGGGCCTGTTACTGTTGTGGCAAAGAAGGGCACAAAGCCTTTGAATGTCCCCAGAGAGCTGGCCAGGGTCCCAAAGCTTCCGCGAATCTGACTGAGACCGAAGAAATCATCGCTGCGGTAATGGTTGAGGTAAATTTGGTAGAGAATAAGAGCGAGTGGATCCTTGACACTGGAGCTTCTCGCCATTTCTGCGCAAACAAATCCTTGTTCAAGAAATTCGAAAAGGCAACTGATGGTGAGTGTGTGTACTTGGGTGACTCTTCCACCGCTACTGTTCTTGGTAAGGGTCAAGTTCCCCTCAAACTCACATCTGGTAAGACTCTTGAATTAAATGATGTTCTCTTCGTCCCCTCTCTCCGTAGGAACTTAGTTTCCGGGGCTCTCCTTAATAAAGTTAGTCTCAAACTTGTTTTCGAGGGGGGTAAAGTCATTATCACCAAAAATGACGAATTCGTGGGGAAAGGGTACCTTAATAATGGCTTGTTTGTTTTAAACACTGTAACCCTTAATGAGAATGCATCTAATTCCGCTTATATTGTTGAGTCTGTTCAAACGTGGCACGGTAGACTAGGTCATTTAAATGTTGCGTCTATTAAAAGGCTTAAAAATCTTGGACTAATACCCGTTAACAACGTGGATGACTTTGAAAAATGTCAAATATGTGTAGAGTCCAAACTTGCGAAAAAAACCTTTTAAACCCGTTACCACGAGACAAACTAAACTACTTGAATTAGTTCATTCGGACTTAGCTGATTTTAAAAACTCCGCTAGTAGAGGTGGAAAACTTTATTACATAACCTTCGTAGATGACTACTCTAGGTTTACGAAAGTGTATCTCCTTAAAACTAAAGATGAGGCGGAAAATGCGTTTTTAAAATATAAAGCCGAAGTTGAAAACCAACTAGATTGTAAAATCAAACGACTTAGGTCCGATAGAGGAGGCGAGTATAGTTCCAATTCCCTTAAAGAGTTCTGTGAAACCAATGGAATTATCCACGAACTAAGTGCCCCTTATACACCCCAACAAAATGGCATAGCAGAAAGAAAGAATAGGTCCCTTAAAGAGACTATGAATGCCATGTTAATTAGTTCAGGTTTACCAAACAACATGTGGGGGGAAGCTGTCTTGTCAGCCTGTTATGTACTTAATAGGGTACCGCATAAATCCCTAGAAAAGACCCCGTATGAAATGTGGAAGGGTTTTCCACCAAACCTGAAATTTTTAAAAGTGTGGGGGTGCCTTGCCAAAGTCAAACTACCTGATTTTAAAACTGTCACCGTTGGTCCCAAAACCATTGACTCAATTTTCATAGGGTACGCTCAGAATAGTGCGGCTTACAGATTCTTGTCATTAGAAGATAACTCTATTTGTGAATCTAGAGACGCTGAGTTTTTTGAACATGTTTTTCCTTTGAAAGATTTAAATACTGTCAATGCTTCTTTACCTGTTGATAATTTATCTACTAATGATCTTGTACCTATTTGTGATGTTTTTCCTAACCCCTCCACTTCCATGGAGCCTAGCAGTATTCCCGAGGAAGAACCTAGGAGAAGTAAGAGGCGCAGGATTGAGTCTAGCTTCGGCCCTGACTTTATAACAGCCTTTATCACAGAAGGTTCTCACATCGATCTAATAGACGAACAGGTAGTCAATTGTTTCCTCATGGAGGATGACCCAAAAACTTATGATGATGCTCTAAAATCTATAGATGCTAGTTTTTGGAAAGAGGCTATTAACAGTGAACTTGAGTCAATCAAAAGTAACCATACATGGGAATTAACCTACTTACCTAGGGGTAGCAAAGCGATTAGTAGCAAATGGATTTTTAAGAAAAAGTTGAGACCCGATGGCTCAATAGAAAAATTCAAGGCCAGACTTGTTATTAAGGGCTTCACCCAAAAGAAAGGTCAAGATTATTTTGACACCTATTCCCCAGTGACCAAAATTGCCACGATAAGAACCCTTATTGCCTTAGCCGTCATTCACGAACTTGTAATACATCAAATGGATGTCAAAACCGCGTTCTTGAACGGAGATCTAGATGAAGAGATCTACATGGCTCAACCTGAAGGGTGTGTGGTCCCTGGTCAAGGGGACAAAGTGTGTAAGTTGAAAAAATCCTTGTATGGTTTGAAACAGGCACCGAAAAAATGGTATGAAAAACTAGATAGTACTCTAATTTCATATGGGTTTATAGCTAACACTTCTGATTCATGTGTTTACTCCAAGGTAACAAATTCAGAGTGTGTTATCATCTGCCTTTATGTAGATGACATGCTCATCTTTGGTACTACTATTCATATTATAAATGAGACTAAACGTTTCTTGTCTTCCAGATTCGACATGAAAGATATGGGAGAAGCTGATGTGATACTTGGGGTAAAAATCATTAGAAGCAGTAATGGTATTACCCTGAATCAGTCTCATTACGTAGAAAGGATGCTGAAGAAGTTCAATTCCTTTGATGTAACGCCTGTAAATACTCCTTATGATTCTAGCATTAACTTATCTAAACATGTAGGGGATGCTGTATCCCAAAATGAATATGCTAAAATCATAGGAAGTGTAATGTTCCTAATGAACTATACTCGACCCGATATTGCCTATGCCGTGAGTAGACTTAGTCGCTATACTCATAACCCAAGTAGTGATCACTGGGTTGCACTTCGCCGTCTATTGAAATACTTGAGGGGTACCATCGATCTAGGCTTGCACTATAACAAATTCCCTGCAGTCCTTGAGGGTTTTTGTGATGCAAACTGGATCTCTGACAATGACGAAGTAAACTCCACCAGTGGTTATGTGTTCTCCTTAGGGGGAGGTGCTATATCGTGGAAGTCTTCCAAACAGACTTGTATAGCACGCTCCACCATGGAGTCTGAGTTCATAGCACTAGAGTTAGCTGGGCAAGAAGCAGAGTGGTTGAGAAGTCTCTTATCAGATGTGCCACTTTGGGAAGGAAGTGCCACACCTGTATGTATCCACTGTGATTCACAAGCAGCCATTGGAGTCGCTCATAATAGCGCCTATAATGGGAAAAAGAGACATATTCGCATCAGACATGGGTCAGTAAGACAATTACTGAAGAATGGTGTGATAGCCTTGGAATTTGTACGATCAGAGGAGAATCTAGCTGATCCGTTCACCAAAGGCTTGACCAGGAGACTAGTCCTGGAGACGTCGAGGGGGATGGGTCTAAAACCCATTAAGTGGGAACATGTGACTAATGAGTCAATGTGATTTCCCCATCCCTAAGGCTCAAACCCAAATCGTCTAGTTCATAGCCACTTGTGGTGGTCCTTTTGAGAAGGACTTGATGAAAAAGGCGTATCGAGTGTTGAAACTCACATTTGAATTCATAGCCTTTATGGTGGTCCTTTGAGAAGGACTTGATGAATTCAAGGGTAACTTTGAAACCCAAATATTCATAGTAGAGTGCTGAGGAGACGTCCTTACTCCACTCTCAAAATGAATAAATCCACCAAGTTCATAGCCCGTAAAGGGTGGCCCTTAGAGAAGGGCTTGATGAACTGAAAGGTGAGGTTAGAGGGAACCATAACCTTGAATCGGGTAGAGTATGTGCTGTGAGGGTCTCGATCGATAACCGTTAAAGTTCAAGAGTAAGTTCACTTAAACGGAAGTCGGTGGTTGCCTCACTTCACTACGTGTCAATTCAAATCGCAAGATATTGGCACTTAAGTACAATTCACCCATTCTTCTTTCTGGGACCTTCTCACCAAACCTTTGTTGACATTCAAATATGTGGGGGATTGTTGGACATCCATTATGTCAAGAAGACATTTGAAAGTCAATGTTTGCTGCAATGGACAATTGATGATAAGTGGAAATTGCTTTTAACCTTTCCCACATCGGTGGGTTTACAAAAGGAAAAGCTACTTTTATACTAAGTGATATCATCTAAGTCCAATAATCCAATAATCATGCACATGGCAAAGCAATGATCTAGACCACACGCGCGCACCACCACCACCACCCACCCACCCGACCCGGCCCGGCACCGGCACCGGCACCGGCGACGGCGACGGCGTGAGGCGTGGAGCGTGGGTCGTGGTTCGTGGTTCGTGGGGAGTTTGGGGAGTCAAAAAATGAAAAATAAAATGGATTTTGTACCAGCTCTTATAGTGTGGAGAGTTGACTACTCAACTTAAACGTAGAGACAAAGCTCCACAAATCTCGCACACGTTAAAATGAAAGAATATCCCAGCTGTTACTTGGTCAAGTCAAACACGTGGGTCAACTAAGCTGTTACAGGAAATCAATCAAATCAAAACGTGGGAATTGAGAATAGGAAAGTCAAAACGTATCAGTTACAAGACAATCAAAAAACGTCAAATCAATTCCGGGAGGGAATCATGGGATTTAATGGACGTTTCTGACTTGGGTATTCCACTCCTCACCTCTATATATAGTGCTCTCATTCCACTCTCTAGAGCTACGAACACACTAAAGAAAAAACCACTCTGCCTCACCTCTCTCTCTATATTTTTCCTAAGCGTAGTAATTCTGTTAGAGATACCGGTCACGCCGGAATATCTTTTTAACAACGGTGAACGATTGTGTGTTTTTTCCTTTCCGTGTAAGTGTTTCGTTTTGATTCCGATTGTTGTAATCGTATTTCCGTGTACTGTTATTTCCATTTCGTTGTAAACGTTATTTCAAAATTCCGTGTAATTGTTATTTCGTTTATTTTCGTGTAAGGATTTGTTTTCTTTTAAACTCTTTTTCTTTTCGGAAACCATTTTCCTCTTGTAAAACTGGTGGTTATTTTTATAACAAAAAGTGATAAGAAGCATCCTCCCTACGGAGAATAAGAAGTTAATGACAAAAACTAAAATTAAATTTTTTTTATTTGTTTTATTTGGAAAGATAACAATGAATTAAATTAAGATCAATTATAAGAAAATTAAATACGGGTGAAAGTATGAAAAGAAGACGCAACTCGAGACACTTATAGGTACCACTAACTTGATTTGGACTCACTTGCAGTTTAAGGGAAAAAACTGAAGTTATTGCTAATCAAGACTCTAATTTCACCATAACCCTCTTCCAAGCAATTAAGGGTTGTTATTTAGTACTAGAAACATCTCTTGGTCGATCCCACAATATTATCCAACGATTATGATTTTTATCTTCACGCGATTGCCCTATGATATCTCCCTATTTGTGATATAATAATCTAGGTTGGAGACATCATTTTTTGTGTATTTGATTAATTAATTATATATTTTTATTTGTATTTTGATAAATTCTTATTTCTTGTCTTGATTTGATGATTTATTATTTTTAGAGCATATTTGATTTAATTTGTGTATTATTGTGAAGTTTAAAAAATATGTGAAATATAATTAGATGTCAAATCAATTCTAAAGAGATCAATAAAGAAGATAGGGAAGGAATCAATAGATAAAAGCATGTAGAGATAAAATAGGAAAGGAAAAGCTGTCAATTAAATCTAAAATTCTGTAGCTACGTCCATTAAAATGAAGATAACTTCAATTTGGCTGGGAGTTTGGATGAACATTCAACAGAGTAGATGTAGATATTTTTCCTGGGGTCGTTTCTATATAAAGTAGGTGAAAATCGGACCGATAACGAAGTAGATATGATCAAAACAATGAGCAGTGTTTATCCTTTCTGATATTTTAGGAAAACGAATTGGAGTTGGACTTTGACTCAAATTACTTGTCTTCCATTCAAAATTTCGACCCAGAGTCTTCTTATCACCTATAAATACACCCTCTTATTATTGTAAATAGGTCCTTGTTGAGTTCTAAACCTTAAATCAATCCATAGTCATTCAAGAGGAGCAAGTTGACAGTTGAATCTTTATTTTAGTTTTATTATATTCAGCATGCATTAAATTTCTCATAGCTTGGGTTTTTCATATGTATAATCTTTGAATTATATTTTCTTCTATCTAAGTTTATATGGGAAAACCTTTTTAAATTGATTCTAGCTTCTTAACCATATGTTTTATGTTCTTTGACTTATTTCCAACCTTAATCTTGATCACGTTAGGATTGTCTTAATAGTAGTTAGATAGTCATCCGGAATGGGTGTCTAATTATTGAAACCACCACATAAAATCTAGTGAATGGTAGTGATCCGGAAGGGCTTGCCTAACTAGATAGTCATTACGGTTTGAGATGTAACCACTGATCATTGTGCAGGGTCCTCTTACCCAAGTCCCCTGGTAATTGTTAGGTCGCCACATAAGTCCACCCAGAAGGGTGTTAGGAGGAGTATAGAATCTTGGCTACTTATCTAAGAGCTTTAATCACCCTTATTAACTAGTAGAAGAAATAGAAGGATAAGTGCATACTAGCGAATCTGAGCTATCTCTCTCACTTTTATTTATTGTTTTATCTTTAGTTTAATTAATCATATTCTCCTCAATTATTCATATTTACTTATCTTGTCTTTTAGTTCATTGAACTATTTATTACCATTTCTTGTAATCCATTCGTGTAACACACTAAGTCCTTGAGAACTAATCTTAACTTATCATTAAAACTTGCATACGACCTGAGATACTTGTAGTGAGTAACGCGTTTAGGTTAGGGTGTTAGTTGCATCTTTATTTATCGTTATTTTATCACGCCCTAATCGACACCACCCTACAAAATTTGACCTTCTGGTTCTAAATTGGTAGAATGTGATATATCTACTGCCAAACCTTAATCTCGGACATATTTTAATATCTAAACAACCCAAAATTTGTGTCCATAATACTTAAATTCAACAATAAATGCAAGATTATGCACAACAACAATAATTTCACGCTTTATATAAATATGAAGTCCCAAATTCTTACAAATGATTTGTAAATCATAAGTTGGTGCTCATATTCAAGCATCTCACGCTACTAATGATTTTATTTTATGGTGGAATAAAAGAAAAAAGTATGAATAATACATATTTTAATGTAGTAAATTGAATGAAGGAGAAATTACAAGAATAAATTAGGAAAAAATAGAAAATACAGTGTTGTAATTGCTCTTTCTTGCTCTTGTCCTTACTGTTAACGTTCCTTACTGTGTAGAATGATAAGCAGTGTGTTCTGAGGTTAAAAACTGGTATAATATAGTCCGTGTTCTGAGGTTAAAAACTGGTATATATAGTCCGTGTTCTGAGGTTAAAAACTGGTATATATAGTCCCCTAAAAATGTTTTTCATCAATTGGGCCAATTTAAGTGAGTCAAAAGGGGCCCAACGAACTCTTAATAAACTTTGTACAACTTGGATCTTCATGCAAAACAACCACAACTTATTCAATTCAACTCCAATTCGTAAACCATTTCCTCTTACGCGATTACACTCCAAGGGTTATCTTGTGTGCAAGTTTCATGATCAAAATCCTCATCAATTAATTAATGAATGAGAGTCTCATCCTTGAGTATAGATATCACTGTCCCAAACTTACCTATTATTTTAGATTACTAGGTACAATTTTGCGATGGTAGGGTAATTGAGGATCCAAAAGTTGTGATAGAGTTTTAGATAAGTATTTTCAAGAGAGATGTTATGTTCTAATAAAAGTGAGATGAGTAGAATACCAAATGGTATACTAGAGCTTTTAGCATAATTCATCATTTTGATCATAATAGTGGGAAGGTTTATTTGCTTCAAATGATAGATGAGAAAAAGAAAATTAGATTCATGTGGAGTGATGGTGGCATCATGCTTATCCTTACATAAAATATCGTTTAAGACAAACTTACAAGAAATATGAAACTCAGGATGAAAAAGGAAAATTTTCCAAGGAGGGGAGAGATAAACTACCATGTGCAATAGTCCAAAACTCATTGAACCCTCTATTTCTCAAGGAGAGTTCTCCATCAAGAATAGGTTGACTAAGATTGAAAGGTTTTCCTACCACAAAGGTTTCAATGGAGTTATTATCATGATTAAATATGAGATGAGTGTAGAAAACATGAAAAAGATCAATGACAAGAGGACCCTCTCTAGAGAGACAAGCAACGAAGCCTTGGAAATCAAGAAGGTTATAGAAATTAGTACCTCCTGTGAATGTAGATCGACAGATTTTTCAAACCATTTATGTTTTAAATGACTTGATTCCAAAGACGAGACAAGAGTCTTCCGCATCTCTAGAGGAGATAAAGAGTAATACCCTAAAGGGCTTGATAAATACAATGAGAACCAATTTGAGTATGCTTCTTGGTGATCTAATGTAACATGGATGAATGTGGTCTCTTAGAAGAGTTAGATGTGAAATTTGTAGCTTAAAGCTTGATATACTTTGATGAGTGGATATGAATGAAAGCTTGAGATGAACTCCTCTTTGAGTAGATTTGAAGTTATTGCTCGTAGTTTGATCTTCCTCTTTCATTGATATGAAAATAATGGCTTTGAGTAAGAACAAACAGTCCACTAAGCTTGGATTTTTTTATGTGAAAATACGAGAACAAGCTATTCTTTCTTGAAGTGTAGGATAGTGTATGGATGAATTTAAGCTTCAAGAGGTGTGTTTTGTGATTCAAGGAGGACACACACACACACATATATATATATATATATATATATATATATATATATATATATATATATATATATATATATATAATTAAAATAGTTCAAATATCGTAGAATATTATCACAAAAGGTATTAAAAATGTTATATCGTTTTGATAAAAATGTGTATCCGTTTTTGTGCCCAAGTTCTCTAATCCACATGGCGTCCGTTGTTAAACGGTAAGAAAGTCGGAAGTAATTCAAACGTCGCCGTTAAGACCAAAATGTTATATCGTTTTTTACCTAAAAATGGGTATCCATTTTGGTTTGGGATGTCAACTGAAATTCTAACAAGGTTATTAGTTGTCTTTAACTAAAGCAAAACGTTATACCAATTTTAAGTCCAAAACGATTATCCGTTTTAAGTCGAAATGCCTTTTTTGGTTACCGATTTTGCGGTGAATTTTACAACATATATTTTACTCTTTGGTCCTTTATAAGAGTTGAATGATAAGAAAGGATACAAAAAAGGATTAGTATAGGAAGGACTAGCAAGGATTTAAACAAGTAAGGACATGATGAACATTTAGGTGATAAAGCATTTTAAAAGAGATGAACTAGTTAATTATATGACAAGTGGTTTGAGTTCATCTTATTCAAAAAGTATTCCTAAGTGTGAGTTGTGATTTAAAATTATTTTACAAACATTGAAGATGCAATTGGATAATTCATGAGGTATAAGCAAATATATATCAATGGGAGACTTTGCAAGGAACAGAATTTGCAAGTGTACATGTCATATATGAAGGATTTTAAGAAGGTTTTAATACCCTTAATTAACTAAGGATTTGTCACATGAAAAACAACCTATATGAGGAACTATATGCTAACAATTCCCATGGAGTTTTGTAATGAGGATGTTACATGAAACCCCAACGGGAAAGACGATCGCCATTTGTCTCGTTCCAACTAGAACACAATTAGGGAATTCATTCCATAATACTATCACGAGTGGTAGGAGATCCTCTAGCGCCACATGGATTATATTTTGGCATGCCTACCAGTATATTCATTTTCTATATAGTTTTATTTGTTAAAATTAGATTTTTTATTAATTTTATCTTTTTGCAACTTTTTTTTTGTCGAGGAATAGAATTGCCAACTGGACTGGACTAATATACAAATGAATGCACTAGGAAAATGCATATTTGAAATTCAAGGATCACAAGGGGAGTTATATATGGATTATCTCAACATCGGTCAAATGCCTGAGAATTTCATACTGGAAGAGTGGACCTTGATGTTGGAGATTTGGGCTAGAAAAAGATTTTAGGTAAATATTGATTTTAATAAGTTAATGATAATGTATATAGACGTTAATAAATTTATTTTAAACATAAAAAACGGTTTTGGGAAGAAAAAAAAAGATAAGTACGCCCAGGGAAATGGACATAACTCGACCACCCTATCGGCGACCCGGTGCAGGATGGTGGAGGTAACGTCTTGTATATTTCATTGTTATATATTCCCTAATAATCATGTATGTGTTGTCTAACA
This sequence comes from Nemophila menziesii, assembly GCA_029959085.1. Lineage (NCBI taxonomy): Eukaryota > Viridiplantae > Streptophyta > Magnoliopsida > Boraginales > Hydrophyllaceae > Nemophila > Nemophila menziesii. The sequence continues at coordinate 237,347 of JARWIR010000128.1, forward strand.
TGATATCGTGCAGGATTCAAGCACTGTTGTTCCGGAGACAGTGGCTTATGACCTTGCTGCTACACCTTTGAAGAAGAGACCCAGATAGTGGACTATTAGAACAAAATTGGGTGGTCGAAGAAGAAGGAAGGTTGGAGGGTTGTGTGGGTCCATGCCTAAGATGTAAGTTTTAATACACTAAACTTCAATAAATATTTTTTTTGCTTACATTTATATCAAATTTTTGTAACAGATTGGGTTGAGGGCAAGGTTGACTCCGTCGGAAGAGTCTCGGAAAGATGTGTCAGGGGTCTTCTACCACAACGTATGTGTCATTGACACAGTCATGTTTCCATATTTGTGATATATTAATCTAGGTTCGAGACATTATTTTAGGTGTATTTGATTAATTGTTAAGGTATTTTCCCCAATATTAGATAAATTCTTACTTCATGTCTTTATTATGAGATTTATTATTTTTAGAGCATATTTGGTATAATTTGTGTGTTAATGTGAAAATCTTAAGGTTTATGGAATATAATTAGATTGCAAATCAATTATGGGGAGTTTTGGAAAGAATATCCAAGAGATAAAAGGAAACAAAGTTGAAATAGGAAAGGAAAAGCTGCCAAATCTGCAGTGACGTCCACTAAAGTGAAGATAACTACAAAGTTTAAAGGGTTAGATAGATCCTTTCCCTGCATTCGTTTTGATATAAAGTACGCAAAATTTGTCCTAGTAACGAAGAAGATATGACCAAATCATTGAAGAGTGTTTATTTTGTCCTATATTTTAGGAAACAAAGTTGAATTGGACATGGACTCCAATTACTTGCCTTCCACTCCAAGATTTATACCTAGTGTTATAAAACACCTATAAATACACCCTCTAACAGTGGAAAACAATTACCTCCACCCAGAGTGGAAGAAACAGAACAACCAAAAGAACCAACCCATAATCCCTGAAGAGGTGGTTGAAGAAACAGATGAAGATAAAATCGAAGAGGTAATTGAACCAAAGAGTGTCCCTACAGAGAAGACCCCAAAAAAGAAGAAAATATTAGTGGTAAACAACACATGTCGAAGTTAAGTCACTTGATTTTTGCTGATGATTGCTTAATTTTCTTCAATGGGGATAAAGATTTCACTACTAGACTTAATCAAGGTCTTGATTTATTCTCTAGACTTTCTGGTCTTAAAATTAGCCCAGAAAAGAGTGAGCTTTATATAGGTGGAGGTAACAAGTTTCTTCATAAAGAGTTAATTTGTATTCTTAATGTTAAGGAGGGGAAACTGCCTATTAGTTACCTTGGTGCCCCTTTAACCACCAAGGGATCTAATAGCATGATGTGTAGTGCACTTATCAATAACATTGTGGGTAGTGTTGAAAATTAGATCCATAGATTTCTTACTTTTGCAAGGAAGACTCCATCTCATAAAGAGTGTTCTTCGAAGCAAGGCTAGATATTGGTGTAATGTACCTATGGGTGTTATTAATAAGATTGAGTCTCTTTTGAGTAGGTTCTTATGGAAAGGAAATACAAATGATTATCATGGTGCCAAGTTTTCATGGGAGGATCTTTGTCAAAGCAAGGAGAATAGAGGTCTTGGTATTCCTAGCCTCCTTCAAATGAATCAAGCTGCCATCCTAAAGCTTTTTGGAGAATGTATGGTAATAAGGATAATATTTGGTCTAAGTGGGTTAGTCTAATTGGCTTAGGAACAAAAGTATTTTGAGTATTGCTTATGATAGCAAATTACCTTGGACATGGAGAGCTATGCTAAATGTAAGGTATATTGCTTTTAACTATATTGAACATATTGTTGGTGATGATAAGAAGACCTATATGCTTACTGATAAGTGGGTTAAAGGTAAAAGTGTGAAAGAAATTTGTGATCAAGAAGATGCTATATCACTTGGGAATTACAATATTAATAAGAAGGTGGCTGACTATTATACTAATAAAAGATGCAGATTTCCTCATAATCTCAAAAATGTTCTTGAAGAGATGAAAGATATGGTTCTCAATGATAAGGAGGATATCATAAAATGGGGTGATAAAGGTTTTAATACCTCTCATATTATGAACAACTTTAGAGGTCCTAATTTGAAAACTAAATGGTTTTGTGTTGTTTGTTATAAATGGAGTATTCCTAAGCACAAATTATGTGCTTGGCTTATTTGTAAAAATAGATTGAGTACAAAAGATAGGCTTATTAAATGGGGTATGGAAGTTGATTAGCTTTTATATCTTTGTCATGAAGAGCTTGAATCTAGAGATCATCTTTTTGTTACTTGCAAATGCACAAACTCGACTTAGGAGGATATTTGTGCTTTGCATGGTTGGTATAATACATGAAATAGTTGGGAGGATAGACTTGACTTCATGGCTAAATTTGATGGTAACTCTTTGAAAGACACTATCTCAAATATTACTTCCCTTATCTTTCTCTATTGCATTTGGGATATGAGAAATAAAAAGGAATTTAAGAAGATCGATCCTAAAAGGGAGGACATTGTGAGGAATGTGGAAAATGATATCCAAAATACACTTTGGAATAGAAGATTGTTCAAGAAAATGATATCCAACACTTTGGAATAGAAGATGAGCATGGAGACTAGCTTGGAGCTTGGACCTAGGTGTAGTGTGCTCCTTTCAAGGGATTTGCTATGTAGGAAAGTTTCCCTCATTGGAAAATTGCCTTATTGGGAAGGTTTTCTCTTTGGTAAAGTTTCCTATTCTAGCTAAATGCCTTGTTTAGGAGTTTCTTTGTCTTGTCTTAGCTCTTGTTGTATAGGTTTTCTTTTCCCTAGCAATGGTTGTATAGGTTGTTGTTTGTCTAGCTGTTAGATTGTTTGCTCTCTTTAGAAATAATTGTATAGGGTTTGTTTTTCCTAGTCATGCTTGTTTTTTAGTCAAAAAAAAGTAGGGGTTTGATTTGTACCAATCATTTTGTGGATATAAAAAGGTTTGTTGATAAATAAAAACAACACACGTCCGTCACCACCATTCCCATCACGTGTCAAAAATAAGAACAATGAAAAATAATTCAAGAAGTTCCTTGACATGGTGAGCAAATTAGATATCAACATACCATTTGTAGAAGATCTCAAGAGAATGCCAAATATCTTAAATTCATGAAAGACATTCTTTCTAACAAATGAAGTTTAGAAACTAGGGAAATAATTGGTTTACCGGAGGAGTGTATTGTTACATGTCAAAACAAGTTGCCACCAAAGTTGCAAGATCTCGAAAGTTTCACAATTCCCATTGCCATGGAGAAAGATGGACCGGGAAAGATTTATGTGATTTAGGCATGAGTATTAATCTCATGCCAAAGTCCTTGTTCGAGAAGCTCAACATAGGAGAGGTGGTACCTACTTCGATGGTATTACAAATGGCATCGATCCCTCTCCCAACATTTAGGTAAAATTGAAGATGTTTTAGTTAAAGCTGGTAGTTTTATATTTCCTTGTGATTTTATTTTTCTTGACTATGACGCGGATAAGACTTTCCCCATCATCTTGGGTAGACCATTCCTAGCCACGGAGCGTACACTAATAGATGTTGAGAATGTGGTGGGTCCTTGTGTGTTATGAAATAAAAATGCTAAAGATTAGGACTCACAAACCACAAGTGTACGGTTGTCCAAGTAATAATCCGACAAGTCAGATTCGTTCGCAAGGACGGATTAGGTACAACTCAGGTGTGGATCAGATAGTGGAATAATTGCAATTACGAAAAAGTAAATGAAATGAAAGATTGTTTTGGGTTTTTGTTTATCAACATGAATTCAAACATAAATTAAGCTGAAATAAAAGAATGCAAAGAAATAGATGTAGACGCAAGATGAGAGTGGTACTTGAGTCTCACAAGGGATCTACCTATATTTATATAATTAATGCTTCTGTTTAAGGGTTGAATTGGTATTTATGTATTAGTCGGAACTCTATAATCTCCTAACCCCCGTCAGGGTGGACTTAGGAGCTATCATACGGTATTATAAACCCCGTCAGGGCGATTATTCCTACTTTCGAATGATTTTAGTCTCTTACCCAATTGGTTATTGGTTAGTCAAGCCTGTCAAGGTCATTGGCGAATACCAACGGCTATTACCTAGGTCCGTAATTAAATCCCCCATCAAGGTGATCACTTCCCCACCAAAGTGAATAGCCTAATTACTCAATCCTATTTCAAATTGGCCAGAATAAAAATAGTAATTAACATGCGATAATAGTCAATACAAAATACCCAATTCAATTTAAATAAAATAATCCCAAATTCAGAAAAACATCAATAAAAATAAATAAGGGTTTAACACATAATTGCGCTTCTCAAGTACTTATGAAATTAGCTCATGTTTAAATGAAAAAGTAAAATAAAAGATAAAATATTCATATTCAATTACAAAGATGAAATGGGTAACCTAATTAAAGGATTGATTTTGACTGTTGATGGAAGAATTGGAAATCTCCAGTTTCAGTTTTCTTCTCTCCTTTTGCTTTTGACTTCTCTCTGGCGCTTCTCTCTTGTAAAATATGAGTTGTATCTAAAAAAATGAAGTCTAAGGATTATATAGTGGGAAAACGGATTGGGCTTTACTCTAAAGAGGAAATAGGTTAAATGAAATAGAAACCCACTCCTTAATGAAATCCCGTATCTGGTGTATAGCTGTTACTAAAACAGGTGTATAGCTGTTACTAAAACAGCTGTAACTTTTGCGTCCGGACTCGGAATCACTTCGTTCAACTTGGAAAATCTTCCTGACCTCAAACTCTATAACTCTTATTACTCCAAGGCTGAATCAGCGGCTAAGACGTTCAAAAAAAGTGATTTGTAAAAACACTCCAGATTTTCTTCACATCCACTAATTTCTTCGAATCAACTTTTCTCGCCTTTGACTTTTACGCTCAACTCAAGACTTTAATTCCAGATTCTTCTCCTTGTCTTGATACACCATCAAATCATAAACCTAAGAACTTTACACTAAAAACAAACAAATTAACGCACAAAAGCTCTAAAACACAAATAGTATAAATCCAAGGGAAGAAATCGCAATATAACAAAATAAGCTTAAGCGTCAGTTTGGAAGTGCTTATTTTAGAGTAAAAAAACGCTTTTAGAATAAAATTCAAAATTTAAAAAAATTATAAAAAATAATTTTGAAATCTAAAATTATTTTAAGTTCTTTTTTTAAGAAGCACCTATTTGGTGCTTCTCAAAAAAGTGTTTTTCAAAGTAAAAAAACTCTTAAAATGCTAAAAGCACTTTTAAGTGCTTCTCAAAAAAAGAACTTCCAAACGGGCACTAAAAGTCTAACACATAAGTCAATTAATCACCTAAAATGATGTCTCCTAAGGGCATATAATTAGAACAAAAAGGGAGACATCAGAATGGTGAATTGATCATGAGGGTCCAAGACAAACATGTGAGATTCAATGTGTTTAAGGACAAAGAAAACAGAAGATCGTCCACACGATATATTTTGCAAGTAAGACGTTTACAGTAGCCCAATTGAACTATATCATAACAAAGAAAGAGTTATTAGCCGTAGTATATGCTTTCGATAAGTTTTGTTCCTATTTGCTTGGGATGAAAACTATCGTATACATGTATCATTCAGTAATCAAGTATCTTATAGAGAAAAAGGACGTAAAGCCGCGTCTTATTAGATAAAATTATTGCTACTAGAATTTGACGTAGATATTCAAGACCATAGAGGGTGAGAGAATCAAGTAGCTGATCATTTATATAGGCTCGAAGGATCTAAAGTCAACACAAGACCAAAATTGGTCAAAAAGGTATTTCCTGATGAAAACTCTTTATTGTTAAAAACATGTTTTTCCTTGGTATGCAGATATAGTAACCTCATAGTGAGTGGTGTATTCCCTGTGGAATTCAATCCACAACAACGAAAGAGGTTAAACCATCGAGCAAGACAATTCTTTTGGGATGATCCCTACCTCTTCAAAGTTTGCAGTGACCAAGTCATTAGAAGATGCATCCATGAGAGCAAAGAAGATAAAATCATTGCAAGCTTCCATGGCTCACCACGGGAATCTTTATATTTTGCTAGCAGTAGATTATGTGTCAAAGTGGGTAGAAGCAGTGAAACAGAATGATGCCAAGACAGTTATCTCGTTCCTTAAATCAAATATCTTTTCAAGACATGGTACACCGTGTGTTCTCATTAGCGATAAATGTGCCCACTTTATAATTTTTCAGTTAAGATCTGCCCTTCGTAAGTTGGGGGTGAGACACCACACTTCACCATGTTATCATCCCCAAACTAAAGGTCAATCCAAAGTCTCTAACTGAGAGATCAAATCCATCCTAGAGAAGACTGTGAACAAAACGAGGAAAGACTGGTCTCTAGAACTAGATGATGCTCTCTGGGCTTACAGAACAACATTAAAAACACCAGTTGGGGCATCTCCATACCACATGGTCTATGGCAAAGATTGTGATGTTCTTATCGATATTGAATAGCATGCTTTTTGGGCTATTAAAGATTTAAACTTGAACGTAAAGCTAGCGGGTAGCAAATGCTGATGCAGTTGAACGAGATAGATGAGTTTCATTTTCATGCGTATAATAATTCTTGTCTCTACAAGGAGAAAATAAAAAGATGGCACGATATTCGAATTCGCAAAAAGAAGTTCAAGAGAGGACAAAAGGTGCTCCTATACAATTCAAGATTCTCGAACTACCCGGGTAAGCTCAAATCTCGTTGTGGAGGAACATACATTGTTAAGAAAGTCACACCTCATGGCGCGATCGAAATCGAACACCCAACATAGCAAAGGACCTTCATGGTGAATGGTCATCGCTTGATGATATACTGTGACAGTGAGGACTTCGGAAGGGAGGAGACCATACATCTCCAAGAACATGAGTAACCTGAGGTAACATGTCGAAAGGAACGACGTTAAACAAAAGTGCTCTTGGGAGACACCCCTTGTTTAAATTTCTTTTTAGTTAAATTTTGTGTTGTAGTGCATAATCTTAAGTTAGTGTATAATTATTAATGTGTTTATAAGCTCATGGGAGAGAAGTTTTATTAAGCTGGAAATGAGTTTGGGTCAAAAGACGAAAAAAATTGCAAAAATCAGCAGCTAGATGCGGTACACCGCACTCTAGTCGCAGTGCACCAGGCCCTAAAAAAATGGTGACAACGGTATGCTGCAAAAGGTACACGTGCGAGAACAAATGCCAAAAAACCGTATCGTCACTCGCGCAAACCCGTGCCACGGCGTCATCTAGAAGACCTGTGCGGTATACCGCATGGGAGTCGTGGTACACCACAGCCAGAAAAGCGTCACCATGGTTCAAGAATTCCGGTTCGGTTGCGAGAGTCAGCAATTAAAAACGGTGTCGTTGGTCGCACAAGACCGTGACACGGTCGCAAGTCAAAAGGTTCATGTGGTACACCGTAGTGTATCCACGGTACACCTCGCTAACAGGAAAATCGTCGCCACGGTTATCAATTCAGGTCCAATGCCGAGAGACCAAAAGGGCCAGACCGTTTCGTCAACAACGCAAGACCGTGACATGAGGTAATGATGTCACCGGCGGTACACCGCAGGAAAGCCGTAGTATACCATAGGGAGGCGGTTGAAGAGGTGAAATTAATTCCTTTTGTGATTCCTATCATACAAGACCTAATCCTAACCTCTATCAACCTTCCCAACACGAACTTTTCAGACCCAAACCCTATAAATACACCTTGAAGCTTGATCAAACCTTCAAACAAACACAACAACACCATCAAAATCTCTACTCCATAACACATAATCTTCATCAAACTGAGTGCACCATATCACTAAAACTATGAAAACATTCACAATATGATGTTTTGTGTCTAATGACATATTCCAATATCAACAACATGCTTGCTTTAAGCAAAAATGAAACAAATCTTACATTTAGTTAAGCTTACATAACTCTTCAATATCAGGTCTATAGGTGTCACATCCACAATTTCACGGATAATAATGTAATGTAAGATGACGATAATTTGTATTGCAATTTCTTGGATAACCTATAATGTAAAAAATTAGTAAAAAAAATATAAAAATCACTAATTATTGAAGATTAATTAACAATCTATATACCATAAAACTGTACTATAAACAATTTTGTGACATTTAAGATAATAGACAACACTACATTTAATTTGGATCCTTTTCTTTTCTTTGAAAGCATAACTGAGACACAAAAAAGGGAATATATGAAATACCAAGCCAATAATTGATAATAAACGTAAAGAAAAAATTATTTGCAAACCTGTTGGTGTAGAAGGACTCATTTACCGTTAAAATTTGAACCATACCTTTTTGCTAGATTCCCAACTCTTCTATGCCTAATGAATATCCAAGAAAGGGAAATCTTCTTTATTTTATTTTGTAAGGTAGAAGCAAACACGATTATTAGTGTATTAAAAAAGGAGTTCTTAGATCGTGGCAATTGGGAAGGATGAGGGGGAAAATATAATTTGGTCATTTTCCTAAAACACATTGCATGATCATGATTGTCGATTGGGATGATCTTGACCATTCTGTATTTTAGTGATGCTTTATAATATATCAATTTCAATGAGACACGATTATGAATTGTAAAGAATACTAACTTCTAGTCAGCAAAACTTTTAAAAGGTATATCTTAAATTTTGTACAAATCGAACACCAAAACAATGATATAACTTCAAACTTTCGAAATGGGTAGATGTTAAAAGGCTAAAAATGTATTTTTTTTCTTCTATCAGAGTGAGTAAGATATAGTATAATTTATACATGATAATTTGCATAAAGAACCTACAAAAGGGAATACGTTCATACTTTTCTGGGGCAAAACACACCCAAAGATGTATAATACATTATCCATGTGTTCAGGTTAATTACGTCCTTCATCCCCGTATTGTGCAATTTATAAGGTGTCAAATATACCCATATAGTAGGACACTAAGTGTACCACCATACTACATAGTGCAATTGGGTAATTAACACAAAATAACCAAATATAAGGGCTACTGATGTCTCCTCATTTTTGATAGATTTATATTAGGATAAGACATCATTTTTAGTGATTTAGAAGTCATAATAGTCGGTTTTCTTGAGAAATAGTGCACTTTCCTATTTTGAGTCTTGATTTAGTAAAATAATATTTTTAGAGCATATTGGGTTTAATTATTTATTTAGTGTGAAGCTTTAAAGATAATTATGGAGATTAATTAGATTCCAAGTCAAAGAGTACAAGATATGGAAAGAGATAAGCATGGAAATTGGAGATAAAGGAAAGAAAAACTAAAAACATGGAAAAGGAAAACCTGTCTTAATCCTGAATTTCTGCACCTACAACCACAAATCGGCTTATATCTCAAAAGCGGTGTGGAATTTGGAGAAACGGTCAAGAGCAAAGTTGAAGATCTTTCCGAGACGATGAATTTGGTATATTCATATGCATCAAACGGACACTAATCGAAGCTGTTAGGACCAAAAGAAAAACGGGTCTGATTGCATGTTTTTAGGGTTACGAATTTGAGTTGGGCTTGGAGTCCATTACTTAACCTCTCCTTCAAGGAAAACGAATTAGGTCTTCTAAACACCTATAAATACACCCTTATATAACTTGTAAATCATCCTTGCCTCATAGTAATTAGTTCTTAAGGTTTTATTCTTCCAAGTTATTGTAGAGAGCAAGATGATGTCTTTTATTATTTCTTTTAGTTTATTTCCTTCAGGTATGAACTAAACTTCCCATAGCTTGGGTTTTGCATCATGTATAATCTATGAATTATAAATTCTTTCTATCTAAGTTTCTTTGGGAATTACATGTTTTAATTTGATATTAGCTGCTTGCCTTTATATTTGTTTATGTGTTTTGATTTAATGATTGTTTTCCTTGCGGTGCGCAACGTTTAGGATTACCTTAATAGTAGTTAGATGATCACCTTAGATGGGTGTCTAATTATTGAAACACCACATAACGTCTAGTGTCGATATTAGTCCTGACAACACTGATTCTAACTAGATAGTCATTAGGGTATAATTTAATCACTATCACCATGTATGGAAATTGATTGCTTAGGGCCTTAGTAGCGTTTGATAACCCTATTTGAACCAGCCTCGTGGTGTGTCTGTAGCCCCCTTAGTCGCTCTCAAGGTCTAAGGAATGGGAATTTAGAATCCTGACTAAGGGCCCGTTTGGAAGTGCTTATTTTAGAGTAAAAAAGTGCTTTTAGAATAAAATTCAAAATTTAAAAAAATTATTAAAAATAATTTTGAAATCTAAAATTATTTTAAGTGCTTTTTTCAAGAAGCACCTATTTGGTGCTTCTCAAAAAAGTACTTTTCAAAGTCAAAAAAACTGTTAAAATGCTAAAAGCACTTTTAAGTGCTTCTCCAAAAAAGCACTTCCAAACGGGCACTAAGTATACAAGAGCTAATATTCTCCCTTATTAACTAGGTCTAATAGAAAGAATTAGAAGGATTAGTGCATACTAGCAAAACCTAAGCTATATTTCTCATCTCATATTCTTCGTATTTATTTTATTGTCTTTATTTTCCTAGTTTTAATTAGTTATTTTCGAAATCTATTCCTTTAATTTTCTGTCTTTTAATTAATTATTGCTTACTCGTTATTGTTACCTATTCGTATTACACACTTAAGTCCCTGAGAACGAACTCAACTTACTAACTAAAACTTGCATACGTCCTGTAATACTTGCAGTACTGTGCCTGTCTAGGGTGAGAGTGCGTAGTTTTCTAGACTTTATTTATCTTATTTTTATCACACCCTAGGCGACACCAGCTACTTTTTTAGAATTTCTCTATATTTGGTTACAAATTTTCTCACGGATTTTAATTAGCTTTATTATTTATATGCAACATTCAACCAATTTTTTGGTTCATAATATCGGTCACTCCATAAATACATACAAAATCCACATATGGTAATAAAAGTCTGCCTCAAGCTTTACCTCGAGTACTTCACGCACAAACTTTATATTGGGCTCTTTAGGTCTTGTCAGCGTAATCCGCTTACATAGCAGCTTCTGAGCAATTCTAGAAATAGATAAAGTTTGAGTGCTTGACTAAAAATTCTTTATCATTTCAGAAGTTGAAACAAAAATAGTCGTATAAATCTGTTATAATGGGACAACATGTTTTAGTTTGGAGATTTTATATATTTTATGAAAGCTTAACTAGATATAACATTATACTAATAGTTTTGTCGTCTTTTTGAGGTTTAACTTTGACCGATGAAGGAAAAATAAGGCTTGTTAATAAATCCAGTTTTTGTTTTGTGAGATACATTTTTTATATTTTTTTACTAACAACCTGATAACTATAAAAAAAACCAGGCAAAATTAGAGGAATTTATTATATATCTACAATTTTAAATGAAAAAAGTCGAGATATGTGTATTTATTCACATACCTGTCTTTCTTTTCCATAGTCTAGTATTTGACTTTTTATCACTTAGTTATCAGGGATACATATGGTGTGGGTGCAATATTTTTTATCATTTACATCCCTGTATAATTTTTATCCTATGGTTAAATTAGATTAGAAAATGTAGATTAAGTTTTAATTGCAATAGAGTCTTTATATTATTAAAAAGATAGTATACCGATCTTTTTACACTTGCGAATCTTCTAATCTTTTCCTAGGACTGTTGTAGGTTTTCCTTTGATCTTAAAGAAAAAGGGTTCATAAGAAAAAGCTATATTCTTTGGATCCTGATGTTTTTTGAAACTGGGTCTCGCAATTGTGACAGGGATTGGAGTGTGAATCTCTCTTCTGGTAAAGATTTAAGTTAAATATCTATAAATCAAAGAGAAAAAACTAACCAGAGGCACTGAAGCGAGTAAATTCAATGAAATCTCAGTTTCACTGCAAAGTATATAGCAAAAGAAACATTTATGAAACATATTGATCAAAGATTAAATTATCTAATGTTTAGCGCAGAGGGTAACTTGGTCATGAAATAATGAAATACAATTAGCCAAATCTTGTAGGAATTTGATTGTTAAGATAATACAGGGACCAATGATGCAATAAACCAAGAATAATAAGATTCAGTAAAAAGCTACAAAACCTACAAATAAAACCTAATTTCTTCCGGTTGAGGGTGCAACAATGTTGGTAATGGAACCAAATTTCCTCTTCTCGGAGCTATGTGCCTTGTAATCACCCTTTGCAATAGCTTTGAATTGCTCCAATACTTGTACATTTAGAAGATAATGTTAGACATTCTGAAACTATTATGACTTATTTCACTTAACACAATATCAATATGAAATTAAAACCCGATGATGCTTCCTTATCAATTTGATGTAATTCAGAAATCAAATTACGAAAAGACATCCATAGTGAATTCAATTTCCCACCCTCCAAAATCACACTAAAAAGTAGAAACTCATTCGGAGTTTCAATGGTGAAAATTAAGTTTTGTACCTTAATTTGGGTTCCTCGATTGTTGACCGCGTTAACGATGGTGGAGAATGGTCCCCCAGTGGCGGCGGTTTTCTTGTGCAGGAGTGCGGCTTGGTGGGAAGGTGAGTGTGAAGAGACCAAATTGCTCACTTTACAAATCGCTATTCTCAGAGCATTACTTCTCATACGCTAAAAGGCTTACAACGGTCATCAAATGGCCATTGTAGGATTTGTATAAAAATATATAAACAACACGACTGTAATTATACTTAAATAGATAATCCTGAAAAATGAAATTGTAAAAGAAGATTAGGTTAAAAAAATTTAATTTTTTAGAGTTTCAGTGGCAAAATTAATCTTATACAATTAATCATATAGCACATTCTAAAATGTCCAAATAAAATTACAAAATAAGGATCTAAATTGCCTTAGTAAGATAAGCATTTCAAGAGGACAAGGTTTTATTCACTTGAAACCACAATAATGTAAAAAAGAGCGATTTTGTTCGAGCAAGATGCATAAATTCCAAAGTAATTTGAATGCACGTAAAAAGAGAAAAAGAGCATTAGATTAAAAATAATTCCATTTTTTACCTTTAGTTTGGGTTCTTCGCCAAGCCGGGTTGATGAAGGTGGAGAACGGTCCCCGAGTGGCGGTGGTTTTCTTGTGCTAGAGAGCGGTTTGGTGGTGGGAAGGTGAGTGTGAAAGATTTTTTTTGTTTTTTTGGTTTTTTGTTCCAGCGGATGCAAGTGTAAAGAAATAAGTTTTAGGTTATAGTTTATGTATGAATTGAAATTATGAGATATACAAGGAGTTAAATGAGAGATGAGGAAAAATAGAGCAAATGGTTAATTGCTAATATATATATATATATATATATATATATATATATATATATATATATATATATATATATATTATAAATCTATATTAAATGTAAGAGAGTGATTTAAGGTTTGTTATTTTATAATATAAAAAAATTATTAAGTAAATAAGGATTGAGTAATGGTATTAATGATTGGCCACCACTTATGTAGAAGATCTAGACCGTTAAATTTTTTTGTAATATAATATATATTTTTATTAATTAAATAAGGATTAATTAATAATATTAATGATAAGTGGGCCAGAAATGATCATGACCACCACTTATATAGAATATCTAGACCGTTAAAAAAATTATGTAATATAATATATATATATATATATATATATATATATATATATATATATATATATATTTTATTAAGTAAATACGATTAATTAATGGTATTAATAATAAGTGGTGCCAGAAATGATCTTGGCCACCACTTATGTAGAAAAGCTAGACCGTTAAAAAAAACTTTGTAATATAATATATAATTTTATTAAGTAAATAAGGATTAATTAATGATATTAATGATAAGTGAAGTCATAAATGATCATGGCCACCACTTATGTAGAAGATTTAGACCGTTAAAAAAAATTATGTAATATAATATAGATTTTTATTAAGTACATAAGGATTAATTAATGGTATTAATGATAGGTGGGCCAGAAATGATCCTGGTCACCATTTATGTAGAAGATCTATACTATTAAAAAAACCTTGTAATTTAATATACATTTAACGTTGATTTTAAATAAATATTATTTTTATGTTACAATATATGAAAGGATATAAATATAGAGAAATTATATTTTATAATTTAAAAGTAAATAAATTTAGGTTTGTGAATTTATATGAAGATTATATGAGTGAGAATTAAATTTTTTTATTAGTCTACAATCAAGGTGGCTATTAGACCGATTCTACTGGTCCACCAGACCGGACCAGCCAGTTCCAGGACCAGAACCGAACCTCAACTATTGTGTAACCGAGAACCGGTCGCATTTGATGATATTGATTAATATAGCTGGTATTGCTGTCATACCTACTCGTATCTTTGATCTGCATTGTTGATGATGTACTTGTAGCATGGCCTGGTGTAGTGGGGACTGGTGAAAGTATGACATATGTTGATAAGGTGAGACTAAATTATCTGCTATACTTGTAGGGGGTCTCTTATAAGACTAATTTATACATCTGATTCTTTTTGTATAACACATAGTCTAATGGTGTAATTTATTCTTTTAGATTGTTTTTATTTATCTGGTAAAGTCGATATTCTTAATGGGAAAAACGAGCAAACTAAAAGTAGACATGGACGGAAAAAAATCGATAATCACTAAAAGTAGAGGTTTCATATGCAGCTAATGAGTGGTTTCGAAAGAACGTCTTGACACCTGACATTAATTCAATCGCTTTACTAGATCTTGATTATTTATTGTATCAACTCATACACTAGAAGATCAGATTCATAATAATTGAGTATAAAATATAATTGTATCTCTTTCAACTTATGTATGACCTAACTGAATGATTTTACTTAATTTTAATTAGTGTTTGTTACTCAATGTAAATTGTACTATTGATGGAATTCAAGTCTTCACATTTAGTTGAATTAATAGGTGTGTTTTTTCCAAGGCGGTATTAAAGACCACAATATCATAAACCTCAAGGAGATATAAATAAATCAGAAAGCTCAAAGGATATCTCAGAAGATATCTAAAAGTGACACAAGTGAAAAAAATAGTTTTAAAACCTTCTAAACATGTGAAAGGATTTCTGCAAAAATGACAACAACGAAATACTTTTGGTATATTTATTGTTGAGTACAAATTTACAAGTTAAAAAGTTGTACTGCAAATTTTATAACAAGAGTACAACAATAACACCAAATTAAAAGAACAACAGACTGACGGGTTTAAGTTTATCTAATCTTTTCACTTCAATTTCTTCTTCATTTCTTCTTCCTTAATATTACTCGTTATTTGCACTAATTCCGCAAAACTGTTACTCCCAATAGCTTGTCTTCTAGACAAGCTATTACACTAATTCTGCGTAACTATTACTTCCTTCTTCCTTATATTTCACATATCGTTTGCTTCCATGGTTTTACAACCCTCTGATGTTTACCCACATTCCCAAGTCAAATTGCATGGACTCGCGCTTATACCCTGAGCTGCAACCATTAATAAAAAACAATAATAATCAACTAAATTGTACTTTTATTTATATCTCTATAAAATTAAGTCTCATTCTTCGAACATATAAAAAATCACTTTGTATTCGAACTTCTAGACAGTAATTTAAAAATGACTGCATTCAAATATAAAAACTAAGGACAACCTGACTAAATTCTTTCGACGTCTAGCATTGGATAATAAAAGCTAAACTTCGGAATCCAAATAATCAATCAGAATTAAAAGTTCTTCAAATCTAGTTTTATGTTATGAATCTTAGAATACATATTTAAACTTAATTTGTAAATATAAATTATGTATATATATTAAGTATATAGATTATAGCTGTTATAACGTATAGTCGTTGTATTGCAGTTACTATGTATGTAGAACTATAAATTACCCATGTACATGAAAAAAGTAATCAATCAATCAATGAATTTTCATTTTATTCATGACGTTTAAGTTTCTGCATTTTAATTCATTGCTTTATTTCTATCAAAATTACTTTATTCATTACAAGTTGGTATTTTCATTGCCTCTGCCTCAACCATGGCCGAAGGTACACGTCTGAAAACCCTAGATAATATTGTGTAAAATCTTCAAGAAACATTTTCCATTCATTCAATAAAATTCGACAAAATTCAAGAGATTGTTTCCATTCATTCAACCGAAAAAACGATCAAATTCAGGAAACAATCATAAATCACTCCAGAATTTTATCTGATCTTGTCACTAAAATTGCTTCTCTTGAAAGCAAACTTTACAACAAATCGGATCGCCTTCTGAAAGAAGAAAATACTGTTATTGGGCCTTCTGATTCACCACGAATTAATCCCATGCCTATAGTTCCAGTCGTAGCGATTCCACCACCAACTCGCCAACATTCGCAAACCCGTCTCCAATGGATGTCTAGGCACGCCAGATGCGTTTAGATTTTCCGCGTTTTGAAGGTATTGATCCATCTGGTTGGATTTTTAAGGCTGAACGTTTTTTTATTACCATCGGATTTCTAGGGATCAATGTCTTCTCATATGTTCATTTCATATGGATGGTAAAGCACTTCCTTAGTTTCAATATATGACTCAAAATCGTCAAATTTCAACATGGGAGCAATTTTCTAGAGCCTTAGAAAGACGATTTGGGCCTCCTGAATTTGAAGATCCATAAGGATCCTTGGAAAAATTAATGCAACACGGATCTGTGGATGAATATCAACGCAATTTGAAGCACTTGGGAACTGAACAATTGGATTATCATCATTCTTTTTGTTCAGTTGTTTTGTTGTAGGACTGCAATCTGATATTAAGGCAGAAGTCCTGGCTTTTTGGTCCTATGTCACTTTCACATGATATGGGTTTAGCACGCCTGCAAGCGTCAAAATTAATGGAATGAATGAAAATCAACTCTGCTTGGTCTGGTTCCCCTGGTCCTCCTACTAATTCAGTATCATCAGAAACCATTATGCCTTCTCCACAAGTGAAACACACAAACCGATATAACATTCGTTGTTTATCTCCGATTGAAATGCAAGTACATAGAGAAAGGGGTCTATGTTATTATTGCGATGAACGTATGTGGTTGGGCATCGTTGTAAATCAAAACCTCAATTGTTTCTTTTAGATTCAGGAAGTGATAATAATTGTTTTACTTCGACAGATGAAACACTTCCAGATATATCTTCTAGTTCCGTTTATACCAAAGTTTGTCAAGTTTAGAACCTTGAGGTCAGTGTTAAACTTAAAGAAGGAGGCAATGTTATGAATCTTAGAATTAATATTTAAACTTAATTTGTAAATAAAAATTATGTATATAGATTATATCCGTTATAACTTATAGTCGTTGTATTGCAGTTACTATGTATTTAGATCTATAAATTACCCATATACATGAACAAAGTAATCAATCAATAAAGTTTTATTTTATTCATGTCTTTTAAGTTTCTGCATTTCAATTCATTGCTTTATTTCTATCTAAATTACTTTATTCATTACAAATTACATAAATCAAAATGCATGAGGCTTGTCATTTCGAAAGCCATACAAAGCAAAAGTGCTTCAAATATAGTATTACACAAATAAATAAAATATATACTTGATCATTTTGAAAGCCACAAAACTAAATCACCAAAAATCAAGTTACCAAACTACAAAAAAAGAACAGAATATTCGAAGCCTATCATAACTCAAGGTTGTCCTTTAGCTCTCAGAATTTTAATCGTAAAAGGTTGGCCTTCACAAACTTAAAAAAGGCCTGAATGTCGGCAAATCTTGAATGTACTAAAGTAGTTCGAGTCTTTAATTTCCCGTGATGTGATGAAACTGTGAATCTGCTACAAAATAAAACACTTTATTGATTTATTTATTACAAAACAAGAAATCAAACACAAATAAATTAGATTAATTTCAAACTTAGGGTTTTAATTGTAAAAAAAATAAATTACCTTATAAGCATTTTATTGATTGAAGAATATCTTGTTGCCGGACTAGAAATGTTGTTGCAGGACGTGATAGTTGTGTTTATGGTTGATTGAAAAGGATAGTGGTTGTCAGTAGGGGTGTTTTTCTTCAGGAGGTTTATGGTGGCGATGCTTTTAATCTTTGGTTTTCAATTATTGAATATCTTTTTTCTTGTTTTTTCTTTATATACTAAATAACACTATCTTACTTTTTAAAAAGAGGCGACCTCTCCTCCCATTTCCTCTTTATTAAAATTTAGGCTAAGTCCAACGGACACCCAAATCTAGCTAAAAGCTATAATTGAGAGTTAAATAATCAATTCTAGCACTCCAACAACCATGCTAAAGTAACAACGCCTAGTATTACCTATCTGCTTTTTGCAGATGATAGAATTTTTTTTATGAAAGTTAATATTACTGAAATTGAGAGTTTTAATGATATCATTGATAGGTATGGTTTTGCAACTGGTATGAAGCTTAACTATAACAAATGTGGGATTAAATTCAGTACCAATACACCTGATTATATCCAAAATAATTTTGCTAACAAGCTAAATATGAAAATTACCAATAACTTAGGTAATTATTTGGGCCTTCCCACTGAGTGGGGGAGATCCAAAGTTAAATATTTAAATATACTTGTTGAAAAAACCTTGAGAAGAACTACGAACTGGAAGATTTGTACTTGTCTAATGCAGGTAAAGACATTCTTATTAAGTAATGTTAATTAGTATGCCTAATTACTATATGTCTTCTTTCTTAATTCCCAAGATAACCTGTGATTTGATTTCATCACAAATTGCAAGGTTTTGGTGGGGCAGTAAAGGTAATAAAAAATACATTGGGGGCTCTTGGGAATCCCTTACTAAGAGTAAATATAGTGAGGGCCTAGGATTTTGGTACTTACACCTTATGGATATAGCTCTACTTAGTAAACAAGTTACTTAATAATTGTGATTCCCTTCTTTATAAAGTCCTTAAAGGCAAGTACTTTCCCAACACCTCACTTTCTGATGCTAAAATTGGGAACTCTCCCTCTTGGGGATGGAGAAGCCTAATGGCTGGTAGGGATTTTATTATCAATGACATTAAGTGGAAAGTGGGAAAAGGTGAAGGTATTTGCTTACATACTCAGAACTGGATAACAAATTGGGATAAAATTACCACCTACTGATATTAAGTTAAAAAATGTTGTTGGTCTTATGTTAAATGACAAAAGGGGTTGGAATGTTGATCTTATTAATAGTAACTTTACCCTGAAGTGGAAAAACTAATTTTGAATACTTTTATTCCACTATCAGGTGGTAAAGACATTCCTGTTTGGAGGAAAATTTGGAACTAATGAAGTCAAAAAAGGGTACCAGCTACTAAAAACAATTGGGATAAGGAAACTAGTAGTAACTGTGATAAGAAAAGGTCCACATCTCACTATATAGACCCAAAAATTTGTAAAATTATGTGGAATCTTAATATTGTTCTTAAAGTTAAAAACTTCATGTGGAGGGTGTTTAAAAATATCCTTCCAACTAATGATAATCTGCATAAAAAAGGATTTTGAATTATGCTCTATGTGATATCTGCAATAAATCAATTGAGAATGTGGAACATTTACTTATGGTTTGTGATTGGGTTAGAGCAGTTAGGTATGATTCACCACTCAATTATATACAAGCAACCAGTGTTCCAATACTATGGATACTTGGATGGCTAGTATTTATGAAATTCACAAAAATAAAAAGTTGAATACAGGTACACAGACTTTATAAATTTTCTGTAATATTGCATGGAAGATTTGGAAGGATAGAAATGAGTATAAATACAACAATATAAAAATTGACCCTGAAGCAACAATGAAAAAAGCCTTCCGAAATTGGAAGGACTGTGAAAATTGTAACATCCCTAAGGGATGATACTAATGTACTGAAGGGGTTTAATATTTCTTCATATGAAAATATTACAAAGGAAGCCTCTAAGTTAGCTTTATGTAAGTACAAAATAAATGAAAAGGAAATTAAATGGGAACCTCCACCTATAAGTACATTGAAAATTAACTGTGATGCACCTTTTACATATAACATAGCTACTATTTCTTGTGTTACCAGAGACTATCTTGGAAATACTAGGAGCTACAATGCGTGGGATATTTCAGGTGAATCTTCTCTCGAGACGGAGGCTTTAGGGGTGCTAAAAGCTTGTCTACTAGCCCAGGAATCTAATAGTAAGGTGATAGTAGAGAGTGACAGTCTTTTTATTATGCAGTCCCTTGAGAGTTGTAAGCAATTTACCAATCCCACTATTTGTAATATTATTAGTAGCATTTATTTGATCTCGGAAAATTTTAAACCATTGTTTAAATGGTGTAATCGAGGTTGTAAGCTTGATGGCAACATGTTTCGATGTAATCTAGAGGATTAGAATAGTCTTTACCCTCGGGTATATGCTAACTACTTTATTTTAATATTATCAAGGAAAGTTTAGGGGGAAAAAAACAACTCCCAATTCTAAACCCCAATTTTTGCCACTTTTTTTAGCTACACGTAGCTAGTTTTTTTTGTTAGCTACCTTTGTTTTTCCTTTGTTTTTATTCTTTTTGACCAATATTGTTGTAGGCTGCTGCTTTGCTTATTTTTTTTTTTCAAACACTTTACTCCTTCATATATTTTTTCATATTTAGAATTTGACCAACTTTCAATTTTTTTTAAATATGTTAGATTTAAAAAAAATTAAATATCTTAAAAAAAATGATATATTTTTAAAAGTATAAATATTAAAAAATAATTATAATAAATAATATTTGACAAAAAATTAATATTGAATATTTTCATATTAACTTTGAAGTGTACAAATAAATATATATATACATAAAAAAAAGTTATGAATTAATTATTATAGATAAATTATTAATAAAATTGGGAGGTTGTTGGAGCAAAACTAATTTAGAGGTTGCTATTTGAAAGAAAACCCTGTTTTGACTCCCAATTCTAGCTATCAAAGTGGGTAGCTGTTGGATTTAGCCTTAATTAAATATGATTTTTTATGTCATAATATATATAAAGAAAGAAAATATAGAGAAATAGTATATAATAATTTTTAAAAAAATTAAAGTAAAAATATTAGTGAGAATATATATAAGAAGATTTATTTTTATAGTGAGAATTAACTTTTTTATTAGTAAAAAATAATGAATGTTATTAATGTGAATGCGTGAATTAAAAAGTCAGAAACGATCTTGATCGTCTTTTATGTAGTAGACCTGAACCGTTTAAAATGTTTGTTTATTTTAAAGATTAATTTTTATATATTTTTACATCACAATATATGATGGTAAGTGATATAGAAAAATAATATATTATAGTTTTTTTTTTGAAATTAGGTAAAAGAAAAATTAGTAAATATATAAGAAGGGTTATTGACTTAGAGAGTCCACAACTCATAGTTGATTGCCCATCAAGTCCAACCCATCATAAAAAACAGTCTTACCCTTATGAACCAATTAATTATTGTTTAGTTGCCAAAACTAATTCACCGGATTCTATGCAATCAGTCAAATTTTAGAATAGAGGAATTTGAATCGCCAAAACCAAAATTAAAATTCTAATCAGCAACCCATCATCTTCTTTCCACTAAAAAATCAGCAAACCCTACGCCAGAATCAACTACAATCTGTAGAGGTGATGGCAAAAAGCAAAAATAAAGTGCAGACCAATCAAGAACGGGATAATATGGATGGTGTGAAGACAATAAAGATGAAGCAACTCGTCGATAATAGCGGAAAAAAATACCGTTAAAAGAAGAAATCAATATCTCAGCAAGTAAGTGACGATGGCTTCGTAGGTACGGTTCCGACTAATACCAACAAGAAGAAAAAAATGGATATTGATGAACAAGCTGATGTGAAGGCGAAGAAGAAAGGTAAAGCCATTGTTGACGATGGGCAATCTAAGGTTTTGGAAACGAATAAAAAAACCAAGAAAAAAAACCGATACAGATTTTGAAGATACGATTGAAGCTGAAAAAGATAATTTTGTTTGATTTACATTCCATCGCTTTTGTTTAAACTTTGAATTATTTCATAATTTTGGGATTTGATTTTGAAAATATTGTCTGATATATTCAAATGATTAAATTTTATTTATGTCACATTACCTTATATTATTTGTAATATCATAATGTTATTTGAGTTTGCAGATGTATGATATCGACTATTTTGTATTGGTTTATATTTGTGTATTTAGTGATGGTGTAGTAGTGTAAATATGTTGGGTTGTCTATGTTGGTTGTTGACATTTTGTATTAACTGTTTTACATGAAAACATGTATGTAGGTGTGTGTGTGCGTCTATTTGTGTTGGTGTGTTAGTTAAATTAGATGGAGTGGATTAATATATATCAAATATTAAATTGGCGGTGGGTAATGTTTGTAATTATGTTGATGTGTGTGTAATGATGGTTGTATGTCTTCTGGGGAATAGACTGGGGTGGGTTATATTTTTTTTTTTGATGGTTTGTTTGTTAAAAGTGATGGTATGTGGAATATTATACATATCAAATTATAAAGGTTGTGCAACTGAATATGAATAAAGTAACACATATTTTTATTGATATATGGAAAAGCAGATGAACTTGTCTCTTAGAGGTGTGTGCACTAGCATACACTTATACGATT
Source organism: Nemophila menziesii (assembly GCA_029959085.1). NCBI lineage: Eukaryota > Viridiplantae > Streptophyta > Magnoliopsida > Boraginales > Hydrophyllaceae > Nemophila > Nemophila menziesii. The sequence continues at coordinate 259,932 of JARWIR010000128.1, forward strand.
ATGTTCAAAACAAAAAAAAATGCTTTATATATATAACAAGTCTTGATTAATCACGATTCAATAACAAAAACAGCTCATTGGATTTGATACATACCTTGTTCTCGACTGTGGCTGAATAGTATGTTGTGAAAGGTTAATGCTACAAAATAGTGGTGTATCTGCTGGATTGAATGTGTTTAAGTGTGTAACAAAGTTACCATAATAAAGTTCTATGATTAAGGGGTTTATTAGATATGCTACATATATGGAATTGGTTACAAAACGATAATTAAGGAGACAAACTGATACGATTTGTTAAGTTGGAGGTAGTGATGGTATAATATATAAAACATTGGACCTGTTTGGGGTAGAATTATAGGCTGGACTCTTTGGGGTGGGTAATTAGGCTATTGAACTTAATTGGTTAATATCTCATATAAGAAAAGAAATATATAGAGAGAAAATAATATTTTGTTGAATTTTAATTAAATATTCCTTTAGGGCGTAATTAATTAAAAAATTAAAATTTAAGGTAAAAATATTATTGATTCATATGAGAAAATTTGATTTTATAAGTGAGAATTAAGTTTTTTATTAGTAAAACCAATTAATGTCATTAATGTGAAGAAGTGAATTAAGTGTCACGGACGATTATGACCGTTTTTAAAGTAGAGCATCCGAACCGTTTAAAAAAGACTGTTTTATTATATGGATAATATTTTATGTCAAAATATATGAAATAATATTGGGTGAATGAGACATAGGGTCTTGGAGTCTGGTTTTTTACTCTATAAGGAATAGTATAAATCTTAGTTCTTTAAATGGACCTCAAGGATGACCAAATACTAAAATACCCTTATATAATACAAAAGACACTAAAAGACAAAAAAAAGTGTTGGCACTGTTCATCTCCGGTCTCCGACCACCACCCACTAACTTCCGGCCATCACCCACCGACCTTCGGCCACCACCCATCTCCGGAAAATTATAGAGTATTGGAAAAAGGTATAGAGTATCGAAAAAAAGGATAGAGTGTCGGAAAAATTGATGAGTATCATAAAAGTAGATATGTATTCAATTAAAAATGTAGAGTATTGTTCAAAAAATCCAGAGTACTCCATTAAAAACGGAGTACTCCATACAAAATACGGAGTACTCCACAAAATTATAGAATACTCAACAAAACTACAGAGTATTGTTCAAACAAAATCAATTTTATTAGCTTTTCAATAATTACAACATGAATAATAAAGAATAAAAAACTATAACAAACTCATTACTTTCTACATCAATTAGCTAAAAAAGAAAAAATTTATCTAACTATTACAATACAGGTTTGTCTACTGTAGTAACTACACGGTCGACAAAAAAAGACCAGATCTGGTTTGACCAGATTCAAATATTCAACGAACAAAAAAAACCAGCGAATTGAACCGAAGTGCGAAGCTCCGATCTGCAATGGCGAAGCTTTGGTAGCACTGTGTTGATCTCCTTTCAGCCAACTCCAAGCCATGTCTATTTACAAAACTCCGCCGAGCTCCATACCACCATAAGTGCAACAACAAAACTCGGCGAGCTCTTCATCTTCGCAGCCACGACCGGAGCACTGTGTGTCATCTTCTCAGCATCGCCGGATCTGGAGCATCACGTGAATACGGATCGAATGGCAGCTAGAACGGCGATGGATGGAAGCTCGAACAGGAGATCTCCTAAGTCTTCTTCCTTGCGTAGCCTTGAGCTCACGACGGCGGGTCTTCAGACCTCCATGGCGGCGGCTTGGTCTTCTCGAAGCTTGTGTTCAATGGGATCTCCAAATGGAAACATCTTCGATTCGTCTCAGCTTCTTTTCGAAGCTTCCATGGAGCAGACGAGACAGCCATGGAGGTTTATTAAGCTTCGGAGGTGGAGTTTATAATGGATCTTGCTGGTTCGGAGGTGGCTTTGATGGGGAGAGAGAGAGAGAGAGAGAGAGAGAGAGAGAGAGAGAGAGAGAGAGAGAGAGAGAGAATGGGTTACGGGGAAAAAATAGGAAAGAGAAATTGGACTTTTAATATATTCTTGAATATATTAGTATATATAGTTAAATAAACAAAAAAGGTTAAAATTGTAAATGAGATTTTTTGCATATAGTGTTAAAATCTGTTTGAACTTTTTAGTGATAAGAGGAGGAAAGTGAGGTTGGGAATGGATATAGGGGGTGTTTCCAAGATTCCGTTTATAATAATTTTAATAATATTTTATTGAATTTCAGTTAAATATTTTTTCATGTCATGATATATGTAAAAAAATAAATATAGAAAATTAATATTTTATAATTTATAAAAATTAATTTAGATACAAATTGTAATGAATATATAAGAGATAAAAGATATATAGAGAAATAATATTTTATTGAATTATAGTTAGAGATAATTTCTAATTAATTACGAATCCTCAAATTCCATAAAAAATGACTCATAGTGGATTGATTCCCAATTGAACACTTTATCATATTTACCTTCCACTATTACCCTTAATGTTATATATATATTTTTATTTTTTATTTTTATTATATAATACTCATACTATATACTATATGATTTATTTATTTTCTTTTCTTTTTATTTATTAAATTCGGTCACCACCACTGACCACCACCACCTCATGCATTTACCAAGAACTATCACCACCACCTCATACATTCTCCACCGACCCCCACCGCTACCACTATCCCCACCACCAGCCCACCACTACCCACCCCAACCACCACCACCCAACACCTCTACCACCATTTCCGCCACCACCACCCCTACCACCATCACCACCATTATACTCCGCCGACCACCACCACCGACTAGTTCCATCACCACCAATTCACCAACTAATTCCATCACACTCGCGCGTCCGTGAATTTTTTTTTTTTTTGAAAAATTCATAACTAATTCTAAAAAAATCGGAAAAAAAATTATTTTTGGACGAGACTAATTAATACTTACGTTTATGGATTTTTTTTGAATTTATTTCTTTATTTTTTCAATTTCGATAATCCATCTTATGTGTTACACAAAAAAAGTTAATAGTTACGCGGAAAATGGAGCTGATAAGAGAAAAGTTACAGCTACTATCATGGTCACATCTTGGAATATATGGAAGGAAAGGATGAAAGGGTTTTTCGAAAAAAAGGAATAGGGGGTGAATAACATCACGAGAAATACAAGAGATATTATTGCACGGATGTTTGACGAAAAGAAAACAGGGCAGCAATCAGAACGCTCAAAAAATGATTCTAAGGTGGCTAGAAAAGGTAAAGTCAACCCATCAATTGAGGACACATCAGACATGATCTGGTTTAGTGATACCTCTTTCACATCCTGCTGGGATTCGGCGGCTATTGCGGCAATAGAAATTAATGGGGATGGAATTATTACACAAAGGAAGGCGGTTAGATATAGAGTTAATAACACCACTGAAGGAGAAGCGTGGGCACTTCTCCTTGCCCTGAGATCGGCTGGATCAAAGGGTATTCAGAGTAGCTCTTTTTACTCTGATAATCTTGAACTTGTTCAAGGAATTAAGGATCAAACTCTCCTCCACTGGAAGCTCAACCCAATCATTGAGGAAATTAAGAGATGGTTAGATGAATTTCAAACTTGGAAAATTGCATATATTAGTAGGGAATATAATATCATTGTGGATGCGTTTGCAAAATGTATTAGGAAGAACGTCAACCTTGCGGGATGGAAGGACTTCCCGGCTTCGGGTTCTTTTAGATTTCTGTCTAATCGTTGTAATAGTTAAGTATTTTCTTTCCTTGTCAAAAAAAACACAAAAAAAAGATCTTCCAAACTCCACAACGCGCGCGCGTCCGTAAATTTTTTTAATGTCTACATCAGCGAACTTTTTTGATTTTTTTTTGAACTTTCAATATTCATTTTTTTATGTGTTCCTACAATACACAAAAATATAATTATGTATTCCTATAACACACAATATCATGAATCAATTAACAAAATTATTTTTTCTCTTTATTAATTGCATATACCCTATTTTTACTCGCTTTTTACTATTTTAATGTATTATCTTTTTGTCCAACCTCTTTTTGTTATTTTGTGTGTTGATCTAATACACAAAACAATCATTTGTGTATTACAGCAATACACGAAATCATGTATTCACTTTTAGTCTTGCCCTTTTCAGTCTGTGATTTTTTGTATCACATGAACACACAAACCAATCAATTTGAGTGGAAGAGAATAAATGAATTTGTGTATTACTGTAATACATAAATGGTTGTTTTGTGATACACAAAATAACAAAAAGAGGTTGGACAAAAAGATATTAAAATGGTAAAAATAATAAGAATTAAATGATAAATATTATTAAAGTAATAATTATTAGGCTTATGGGTATTTTTGTAAGTTGATATTAATTAGGAATTAACTTAAAGTTATAGTTAATCTATGTAATTAATTAGACGTTCCTTTTATAGTTAATAATATTTTTTACGTTACATATATGAATGATAATAAATATATAGAAATAATAGTTTATAATTTAAAAAAAATTAAGTTTAATGTACAAAGATTAATGAATATATATATGAGACGATATGATTTTATAAATAAAAATTAACTTCTTTTTTATCAATTATAAAACAATTAATGTCATTAATGTAAAAAGTCAATTAAGAGTCGATATACGATCTTGACCGTTTTTATGTAAATAATTTAAACCGTTAAAAAGAATTTGTTTTATTATATAAATCTATTTTCTTCGTGAATTATCCCTAATTTGAATCATCTTTCATTGATAACAATCCGTACTTAAAAAATAACAAATCCATATTACTTAAAAATCCACCTCTAGAACACGTTTTACTCCCTTTCGTTTTAAAATGTTTTTCCACTTTGTTTTTCACATATATTAAGAAATGTAGTAATAACCATTCCTGTTATAAACTTATTTTTTCATAAAATGTCTTGATATCTTAAATGTGAATTAAAAATATAAATTTTAATTTTTTAATAGAAATAATTAAAAAAAAAATTGGAAAAAATAAAGTAGAAAAACATTTTAAAACAATCATTTTAATAAATGGACAAACCTTCTGAAAGTAAGGGAGTAACATGAAACTGGTTTATTTGATAACTAATCAGAAGTCACTTCTCTCATTAGATTTACCCAACTACTATTTTAATTAATTGATTCTCAAATAGCTAAAACTGACCGTGTGGTTTTATTTATCAGATGAACTTTTTCAATTAGCAATTAAACTTTAGGCAAATTATACGTCCATGTGGTCTAGGATTAGTTTGTTTACTACCTAAAAGGACACCCCAAAACCATCTCCCCAGCCCTTTCCGAGAAAACCCCATGTATATATGTTAGGTTCTACCTGCGTTTCCATTCAAACAAATATACAGAGCCATAAGAGAACAACATAAAAATGTTATATGGAACCACAATGATTCATTACAAGTATATGGAAAATTGAAGCTCGGGAAGAGCTTTGTCAATATCATCCTCTAACAATATCTTATGATCTCTAGTCGAAAAATCAAGTCACCCTTTCGTGACCCGTTAAGTTGACATTTATCAAAACTATAAAGGTCTTTTCTTACGACCGACTGCACGCCCACAAAGAATAGCGTTCTTTGGGATTAGATACTCGTCTCTCCATGAATGCGCCGGTGAATATACACGAAGATAGAATTGTTGACCTAAATATTGTCGCGCCCAATTCTCCGATCTAATATTCCACATTCCCACGTTATCAAGAGGCATGTAAAGAGCCGTCCAAGACTTCGGATACACCTATTGAACAAGTTAAAAAACAAAACATAGTCAGACTTATAAGCCGAAAAAGTTGAATAATAGTGTGCAAACAAATAAAGGTATGTTAATTACTTGAACGGTAGAACGAGAAACACCATCTCTCAAGTTGTAACTTAATCTGCTCGCCTCGGTCCATTGCCCACCGTCCATCCTGTCCATTCAAGTATTAATATAATGTCCATTAAAGTATTAATATAATGTATATTATTACTACTACACAGAATTTCTATATTTAAATAGAAAATCTTACCCCACAACAAAAAAGAAGTGTCCATCGATGTGCCAAGACTGAACAGTATCTTCCAAATTCTCAAACACTACCTCAGCAAATCCTCGGAAATCAGCCGCCATGACAGAAGTTTGAAGGTAAGCACCACCATAAGTAGGACTATCCGGGATACTTCCAAGGTTAAACACCCCCGTAATATTAAAATAATCCGCGAGTTTAAGAGGTGTATCTGCTGGGATAAACGATACACTATTCACAGCATACCTCTGTTTCCCATCAATAAGTTGTGCAGAGTTACCCAGTCTAATGGTACGTGTTGTATTAACCTCCCCATAATGATACGAACCCTGTGGGTTCGGTCTCGGCCCACTCGCAGTTAAATTCTGTCTGATTGATCTCGCCTGGTTAAGAGACCAATCGATTTCAGTAGTGTGCCCACCTGGAGGAGGTCCCATGACAATTCCACCAGAGTTACTATAATGAAGTAAACCAGTTGCATAAAGAACTTGAGATGTGAAACGAGATGAAACCACTATGTAATAATCTAACGGAGGTTGGTCCGCCGTAACTAAAACGGAATACGATTGTCCGAGATGGATATCGAGAGACTCGTACGTGTTTTGCAATGTATGAGTCCCTTCTACTTCAACTAATAACATTTTATGTCCTTGAATTCGAAAGTTGATAGAAGTAGCAAGCCCAACATTCGATATACGAAGTCTATACGTCTTTCCTTGATCAACCGTAAGACTGAAACCATTTGAACCAAGACCGTTGATTAAAAGTCCATCAGGGAAAGGAAGATCATTTCCACTATCCAAAATCGCTTTTAAATCCTGTTAATAATGAATATTAATATAATGGCCAAGGATTAAGAATTAATCAAATAGTATATTACTTACAGTGTGATTTTGCTTGTACCAATCACCGGCGAGTATAGTGAAATCACCGGCTGGAGGAGAGAATGGGACCGGAATACGGTAACGGCTAGAAATTGCAATACCACCAAATCCTCCGGCAGCTTTATGAAAAGCAAGGGAGGGATAGTAATAGAAACTACCAATTTGGTCCTTAACTTGGAGCATATATGTGAAATTTTGGCCCGGTGGGATAGGACAATTTGTCCCCCAAACACCATCTTGCCAAGAATTTCTTCTTTGCTGCAAACCGTTCCTATTTGAGACAAAAACACCACCAAATCATATTAAATTTACATAAAATATCTTTCTGTACAAGGAAAAATTAGCAATATAAATATCTACGCCTTTACAGGGATCTATTTGCAATTTTTAGCAAAATATTTGCTATGATAGAACGCATTGTGGGAAATTATAGCTAGGATAATAAACTCACCAAGAGAAAAGAAAAGGTTCATCCAAACTGTTTAAAACGCTAATAATCACGTTGTCATTTGTATTTGCAGCAATCTGTGGCCCAGGAAACTGTCCATTTATCAATATTCCCTGCATACATTTTTTGAAATTTACATATATCAACTCAGCATTCAAGGCTTAAACACATTAAATCTCTACAAAAAAGCAATAGATATGAAAATATGTAAATGTGTAAAACGCCTGCATAGCAAATCTACCTATCCAAAAGGTTACATATGCTATTTTTGGAATATGACATTGACGGCTAAAAAACAACTCTGTCTCTGTCTTATGCGGCTACTATAACAAACAACACGAAAATAAGACAATAAATAATAAAAAACAGAGAAATATACCTGTTGTTTAACGCCAAGAGGATAAATATCACCATATGTAACATTCCAAGTTAAAAATTTGTATGGATCTTCACCAATGGTGAAACCAATTAAACACATTATTAACACACACCATATTATCTTATTTCCCATTTCTTCAAACTTGTTTATTTTATTTTTCTTATGCTTTGGTTTAGATTTATAGTAGTATAATATGAAAAGTGTGTTGAAAAGTGTTTGAATATATGTGACACAGAAGACTCTTAGTCTGGATCTTGGTTTGGTTATCTGTGGATAGATATGTTATTTATGGCGGCCTTTCTTTTTTGTAAGAAGAGCCTCGGTTATGTTATATATTAGCTGGTGTGGTACTGCTACGCGGTTTCCATTTTTCTTTTACAAGTTTTCGGTGATAAAAAATGATAATTTAATTCATGATTTAGGGAACGTAATCAATACGATTGACTAAATTTAGTAAAAAGATGCCATGATTAGCCAATTGGTAAAAGACATTACTTACATACACATTAATTTTATTTATACATGGATAGTAAAAGACCATAATAAAGTATAATATACATTAATTGTTATTTTTTTATTTGAATAATAAATTTATGAGATAACTTAGAAAATTATTTGTTCCTTTTATTAGGAAAATATTACTTATAATTTTATTTAGAAAATGTAATCAATACAATTGACTAAATTTAGTAAAAAGATGGCTGATTAGCCAATTGATAAAAGACATTACTTACATACACATTAATTTTATTCATACATGGAGAATAAAAGACCATAGTAAAGTATAGTACATTAATTGTTATCTTTTTATTTGAATAATAAATTTATGAGATATCTATCTTAGAAATTTACTTGTTCCTTTATTTTAGAAAAATATTACTTATAATTTTATTTAGAAAATGTAATCAATACGATTGACTAAATTTAGTAAAAAGATGCCATGATTAGCCAAATTGATAAAAGACATTACCTACATACACATTAATTTTATTTATACATGGAATGTAAAAGACCATAATAATAAAGTATAGTACATTAATTGTTATCTTTTTAATTGAATAATAAATTTCTGAGATCTTAGAAATTTACTTGTTCCTTTTTTTAGGAAAATATTACTTATAAGGTAGATTATATGTCTAAATAAATTTTTACAAATTATATATATATATGAATGAATTCTATATTTGTTTATTAGAATTTAAAATATTAGAAAGAAAAATAAAATCTCATCAAATCTGTACAATAAATACACATATATTAGAAAAAATAAGAGTGAAAATAGAAAAATTTAGGCCCCGTTTGGTTCGTGAAAATAATAGGTATTTTCTGTTTTCATTTTCTATATTTTCTAAAATGCTAATGAAAACGTGTTTGGCTAAAGAAAATGAAAACAGTTTTCTGAAAAATAAAATGAAAACAGTGCTATATTAGAAACGTGAAATCAATGTTTTCCATATTTTCTAAAAATATTGAAACTGAAAACGAAAATCATTTTCTAAAAATATATTTTGAAAACAAAAACTAGAAATATTTTAAAAAACCAAACAGGGCCTTATAATTTCTATAGAAATTGGTCATCAATTCGTAGGTTAAATCAATAATCTTCTTATTCTAATAAAAAGTTAGAATAACAAAATCAAAGTAAGGTTTTAAAATATGAGATTTTTTCTATATTTAGCTAAAATATCTCATTCTTTATAATATTTTATTTATTTTATTTAAATTTACTTTAAATATTTAATTTTTATTAAGATGCTCTAGTAAGTATGTGACTTCGTATGAGGATCTCTTTTTCTACCCACTCGAAAAATCCTAACTTGGAAAGGAAAATGGGCAAGTGGCTGGCATTTAGGAAAGTCGGCCTGATCAGATGTCTTCATTCAAGGGACGGTACAAAAGAAGAACGAAATGTAGTGAGCGGCTGGGGGGCAGAAAATACACTTCTCTTTAGCAATTATAAGTTGCTCTATCCGTCCAGAAAAAAATAAGAGGGAAAAGTATCCTAAACACGAGAAAGGATACATTAAAATAAGGGATTCATGCTTTATCCGAGAAATCGGTGTTAGCGGTAGGAGGCTAGGAGAGAAACATACAACCGCTTTGGGAAGTACCGGAGGACTTGGTCATCATATTCAATGCAATGCTCACTGTCTTTCAAAACATTGGAAAGTATGTAACACCGGCAAAGCAGAAGGTTTACACATTACTGGTTCCCATAAGAGTTAATATCTCCATTAGCTGAACCCTTTCTTACCATGCCTTAAGCATGTTGAAGAGGTAGCTACGACGACTAAATTCGGTCGTGAAATGAGAGGTTCTATTGGCTTCCCCAGGGTTGTGTGAATTTTAGCTTACTTTAGCAGCCACATGATGATTCAAGTTCCTGGTAGCGTAGTAAATGGGGAAAAGGCAACTCCATCGCAGCACTAAGGATAGAGCAAGATGATGAAGAAGGTAGTGAATGTAAGAGTTAAATAAAGGAAGATAACAAGGAAACCTCTAAAAAGAGTGAGGCAAAGAAGTAGTCAAAATCTTGAAGAGGATACAACCCCCACTTGGACTAACGATATTCAATTTGATCCTGGTCTTTTTGCACGGGTCTTTCCACCATCATAACCAAATATGGAAATCCTTAGTTGGAAAAGACGAGCAAGGAAATATCTCTGCTAACTCCATAGCTCTCGGGTATATATGTTCCCTAACGCTTCAACAACAGAACAGAGTGTCAAAAATGTTAGAACTCTGACTAATTGGGAAGAATTTCCATTCCCTTCCTGTGTAGGTCGACGCTAAATATTACAAAATCAAACCTCGAACTCAATGTCTAACCGGAAATAATTCGAATGAAACCTGTGAACAGGAACTTGAGCTTCATTCAACAACTTAAAGATCACCTTTCGGTGGGTCTCATCTGTATTCAGATCCAAAAATTACCTCGTTTCCTCTATTTGCAACTTCCTTTTCTTATAGCGAAACCTGCAAATGAGCGAAGAGATATAGGGGGATACCAAGGATTTTTTTATAGACCCCTCTATTTGTATGGGGAATTCGCTTCTGATAGATTTTGCAGAATGTTCCGCTCTTTCCCCGCCATCTTTTGCCCCGCGGGAGTATACAGTGACAAGTTTCGGGCACTCATGCCCCGTGTGACTGTCTGCTAGTCCCACAACCACATAAATCAGGAAGAAAATAGGTTGTTACCTAAAGTTTCTGGTTAAGACTTTGAATTATTACCATTTATTCATTCAAAAAAAGATACATGACAGTGAAACGATTTGCCGACTCTTTTTATCTTAACTCTCAGTTAGCTACTTCGCCATCCAAAAAGAAACTCTTAACTCGTTTCCACTAGTGGTGAAGAAAAATTTGTCCATTTCACCCTATTTTGTGATCAGTCTCTTACTTAGCCAAAGTGTCTTGTCGGCCTTCCCCAGCCCCCTTCATTGCTTATGGTGAAGCTATGAGCCTACTTAAAGGTTTTCATTGACTAGCTATCAAAAATATTAATAATAAAGCTTTGAAAGATGCTACTATTTCAAATCTTATGAAATACCAGAAAGTAGGGTTTGATTTCCTTGACAAGCGTTCGAACAAAGATCAAGGCAAGCGACATACTAGTTTCCTCACTGGACTAAGCAATTTCGATCACCTAGTAAGCCATTTATTTGGTAGGTAACATCTCCAAAGTTCCAACGTAGTCAACATTGCCTTACTCCGCTCTTTATCTCTCATACCTCTTTCTTTACTTGTATTATCAAAGTATTCCTACAACCTACACTTAACTCTTTACTAGGGAAGGAATTTGAATGAATAAGTTTTTTCCTCTAATTTGTTTCCTTGACCCCAAGCTGATTCTCGATGAATGAGGGGAAATGGAAGCGATCTAGAAAGATATATACTTGAAAGGAGAAAAAAATAGAGTTACATACTTCTTCTAAGACCTGGGCTGACAAAAGAAGGGTATGTGAAATCCTATAATAAAGAAACGTCATTAAGAGAAACTGAGCACCCTGTAGCTTAAAGCATTTGTGAATAGTTGATTCAACGAGGGCGGCAGGGTCATTTGTGTGTCCAAATGGCCTTCAGTGTATGCACCAACTATATCAGAAGCTTAATTTGAATTCTTATCGATCGGGTAAATCTCATCGATAGATATCAGTTTCTTAGATGTCGGATTAAGGGGTGAGATGATGTCTCTCTTTTGTGATAGATAAATCCATTCACAAGACATTATTTTGGTAGTTTGTTGGGCCTAAGTGAGGGATTTTTCCCTATTATTTTCTGTATTGCACTTTTGCTCCTTGTTTTAAATATATTACTGTTTATAGAGATTTTGTGCCTTAATAGTGTATCAAGTATGTAGATTTTAGGTACATGAATGATACAAGGGTCCAAGATGAGTAAATAAGTCAAGGATTCAAGAGAAACCCCAAGTCGAAGCGAAGTTTGAGCTTATAGCCACTTTGGGATGTTGAAGTGTTTACCAAAGAAAACTTGCACCTCGGTGTTTCAATCACTACAACTTATTGGTAAGAGCTATGGACCTGATTTCTTTTGATTTAGAAATATATATAAAAGTCAAGTCGACTGGCAAGTGATAGAAGTCAATTCGGATCTAAGATGAAAAAGTTATGTCAAATGCATCCATTGTGGTTCGAACCAGAAATCTGGTTAAGTAAAACGGGTTGGCTTTTTCCAAACCTAATTTTCTTAACGTAAAGGGGGCACAAACGTTTTTAGAAGCTATATAAGCTCTTTTTACAGCCTCTTTTAATACACACTTCATTATCCATCAGTTCCGGAAGGGGAAAGCGACAAAACAGAAGGAAGCGGAAGAATAAGGGTTTGTCTATGAACCCAGCCATTCTACCTCAAACATTCACCATCTCCCTTCAACATCAACAGTAACTTATATTTATTTTCAGTTTTAAACATGATTATGTTCTTAGTTTTCATTAATTTAGTTTTTATTCTAGTATGAGCTAAACCTTAATTGCTTGAGGATGTTACTGTAATACCTTATGTTTAGCTTCTTTTTATTATTAAACTATTGCATTTGGGATATCAATTTCCGTTGTATATGTATTTGTATTAAATATTCATGTGCTCTGGCCAAGAAGCACGCATCTGCAATAATTAAGCTAACATCTTGACGGGGGCCACGAAGTATAGAATTAGTACATAAGCGCCTAGTGCCTTGAATCGGTTGGTTCCTGCACGCTAGGTAGTCAATAGGGTTAGGGGAACCAATCCTACCCAAAAACCGCAAGTGTGTAAGATAGAGAGCTAAGATCACCCGGGCAAGGACTCAAATGCATTTGAATCCTGGCTAATATGAACACAATCCCTCGCCCTTATCAATTGCAAAGTCAACTAGCGGAATAACTTATTACTAGCAATTTCCTAAAGCCACCATCTCCTCTAGTTTATCATATTATTCAATTACTAGTTTGTTTATCTTCATGCTTAGTTTAATATAATTCTTAGCTTAATCTTATTTGCATTTATATTACTTTTAGTTATTAACTATTGAAAACTAAACAAACATCTTTTATTTGAATCATTTACTATTTTGTTATTTAGATTACAAACTTTATACATTTACATTAGAATAAATTATATTAATCGCAATTAATCCCTGAGGAAATCGATACCCTATTTATATAAATTGATAAATTATATTAATCACTTTTAGAGTTGGCATTCAGCTGCATACACACAGTTGGTCTTTAAGTGCCGAAACGTGGTTGGTCTTCAGGTGTCAATGTATAGTTTGTCTTCAGGTGCTGACATGTAGTTGGTCTTCAGGTTTGTCATGGATTTTGTCTTCGGATGCCAATTAGGAGTTGATTTTTTAGGTTCCACGCAGAGTTGGTCTTCAGGTACAAATACGGAGTTTGTCTTTAGGTGATAATACATAATTGGTCTTTATGTTATAACACATATGTGTTCTTTAGTTTCCAACACGAAGTTGGTCTTTTGAGAATTATTGGTCTTTCGACTATTGTAGGTCGATATTTCCTTTGGTCGATACCCTAGTAGATGATCATAAGTAGTTAGGTGAAAAATTTAGTATTTTTTATTTTTAGGCTAGTAATTCCTCTGGACGACCCTCTAGTCGATGATCAGAGGTCGGGTAAAAAGTTTTGCCTAAATGTAGTATCGATCTCCTAAAATATTTATTATAATTATCTTCCTGCTCTCAATATTTTTTTGTCTCATAAAAAAAAACCTCGGTTGGAGAAAAGAATGCAAAAGAGAATCTATGACCTATGTAAATATTATTAAGAAAGCATTTAACTTGAGAGTTTTGAAAGTTACCAGTTTTTCATTTGTTTCCATCTTCTCTGCCATTGACCCTTATAGCCGGCCCCCAAGGGAATTGTAATAACACTATCGTGCACGTTTTTGGTATTCTCGGATGATTCCTACACCTTTTGGGATGGAAATTCCAGTGTTAAACAGAAGCATTAATTAGATAGGTTAGGTGAAACCCTTTCGAGGATCAAGTACTCTTTCTCTTCTGAAGTTTAAATCTTATTTACTTGCTTTAGTTTATTTCAGTAATTTATTTTATTGCATCTTTAATTTTAGAAAACAAAACAAAAATCTTTTATTTTATTTTTCTATTAAGCAATTACTTCTACTATTCGATTAATACTTGAGTTGTGCCTAATCCGTCCCTGAGAAGGAAACCCGATTTATCGGATATTACTTGGACAACTGTGCACTTGCGGTATTGTGGTTCCTCTATTTTTAGTACTCAATTTTATAACACACCAGGACCCACCAAGTTTTTGGCGCCGCTGCCGGGGACGGTAGAGTGTGACCCCGGCGCTAATCTTCAGTAGCTTAATTGATTTTATTTTTCAGTTTTACGCTTTGGTTTGTTCGTTCTTTCTCAGGTTTACAGGTTTGGTGTATGCTCGAAGATCCCGAGATCCTTGAGAATCCCAAAATTCTAGTTTGAGAAGCAAACAAAAGAAAGAAAGAAGCGAAAGCAAAAGAACGAGATGAGAAATTAGCCCAAGAAGCAAAAATGGTTGAAGAAGATGAGATTAGTCCTCCTCTTGTTCCACAAATTCAACCTCCAGTTATTAATGATATGTGGTTCATCAATGGTCCTGAACAAGCTCCATATCGAGCTCCTGCCCTTGGAATTGGTCCTGCCGATATTAATGTCACGAGATACAGACCCGATCCTGGTATGTTGTCTCAATTTCAGAATTATGGAAATTTCCGAGGAGCACCTTGAGAAGATCCAATTCGTGTTGTACAGAAGTTCATGGAAATTTGCGACTCCTATATTACACAAGGAGTGACTCGAGATCAGATGTACTTTGCAAATTTTAGATATTTTGTGATAGATTGAGCAATTGAATGGCATGATTCTCAAGAGCCTAGATCGATTACTACTTGGGATGCGTTGCAAACTGCATTTTTCGATATATACTACCCAACTAACATGAGATTAGATGCACAGATTGCTCTAACTTCCTTTGAGCAAGAACAAGACGAGACTTTTGGTAGGAGTTGGTCGAGATTTCAACTATGTTTAAGAGGAGTTCTTGATCATGGCCTTACAGAACCTCAACAAATGAAGATATTCTATAAAGGCCTTGAAGGGCAATCAAGGAAATATTTAGACCTTCTCTGTGGTGGTGGGTTCTTACAGGTACAACCAGTTCATGCTAAGGTTATTTTGAATAGAATAGTGAAGAATGAGATGGGTTGGAACACCTTGAGAACACCTATCCAAGGTGGAAGTTAGAAAAAAAAGTAGTGTTGTGATTGCAGAAAAATTCTCTTCCTTGGAGAATAAAATGAAGAGCACATTTGAGCAGCAACTAAAACAGCTTACTTTAGCTGTTAAAGAAGGTTTTTCAGGTAGAAGAGCATATGTTAATTTACACAGGAAATTTATGGATGTTAAACTGTGGTGTACAAGATCATGATTGGGAGAATTGTCAAAACGATCCAAAAGCCATTTTCAGGATAATATTATCATAGCTCAAGAGGTCTCCAAATTCCTTAAACATCAAAGAAAGTCCAAAAATTGTTACGCAACAATCAAACTTGACATGGCGAAAGCCTATGACCAAGTCAACTTGGATTTTCTTATTTGGGTTTTGTCGAGCCTTATTTTTGCAAGAAATGGACAAATTGGATGATGAATTGTATCTCAACGATCTCTTTTCTGATTAAGTTTCATGGTTAAAGGCTTAAGAAATTTCATCTAAAACAAGGAATCAGACAGGGTGACTACTCTCACCTTTTTTTCTCCTTACAAGCTTTAATTGCTTTTCAAAATAACCAGTGCAGAGAAGGACAAGTCAAGGGTCTCCTTAGCATGGTATTTCCTGAGTTTCTCTAACCTTTTTTTCGTTGATCACACTCTCTTCTTTTTCGCCATTAATGAGAACAAAATCAAGGCGTTCAGGGTCATGAGTACTATAATGCATCGTGACAGAAGGTAAACCTAAATAAGTTATTAATATGCTTCAACAAAGGTAGACCAGAATATTTGGAAAATCAAGTCGTCTCATCTCTTGGAAATGCTAAGCTAACTATCTGGGTAAATATCTGGGAATCCCATTGAATCTCAAGGGATCCATGTCTGAAAATGTCAATTATATTAAAGATCAGTTACTTGCAAAAATAACTAGTTGGATTGCTTCCTTCTTATCAGAAGGAGTGAAAGAAATTCTCATCAAGGTCGTGCTTTAGGAAATTCCCAATTATGTTATGTCAAGTTTTGAATTTCCTAAGACATTGTGCAAAAAGTTTGCCTGGCTTATAGCAGATTTCTGGTGGGATACACATCATAAAAAAATTCACTAGGTGGCGTGGGAAAAATGGAAATTTCAAAAAAGATGGGTGGAATTGGCTTTTGAGAGTTTTAGAAAATAAATGTTGCTCTTTTGTCTAATCAAGCATGGAGAATTTTGAGTAAGCCGGACTACCTGGATATGAGAGTTCCTAAAGGTATTTATCACAGGAATTCATCTCTCCGTGATGCAAAACTCAAGAAAAGGTCATGGAGTTGCGCTAATATTTTCCACGGACTTTAGTTCCTTAAAGAAAATTGTTCTTCACAAATTGGTAAGGGAAAGGCAACCAACATTTGGAATCACACTTGATTTGTAAATATTTCAAACTTGATAACCAGTTAATTGTAACCTCATAGTGGTCGCCCAACTTTTTAGCCAGGATAGTTGAGGTTGGAACACAAATTTGGTCGCACAATCTTTTCATATCCCTACTTGTTGTCAAATTCTGAACATTTCACTTTTACTCCTGGACCAAGAAGATAAGATCATTCGGTCGTATATAAAGAGCGGGGAATATTTTACTAAACCAGGATATCACACACTGGTTAATAAAGAACACAAAGAAATATCATAAATATCCACTGCACTAACTCACATCAACCTGGAGATACGGGGCATTATTTGGAAGTCTAATTTACCAAACAAATTGAGAATTTTTGCCTAGAAGATCTATAAAGGGGCCATATCGACAAAGAAGGATATTTACTCCAAAAATTACATCAAGGATAGTATATGAGAATGGTGTGATCGAGATCCGAGATGGTCAAACATCTTCTCATCACATTTCCTATTAGTGTTGCAATATGGGCAAATTCCTCTCTTCAAATCAAGGCCGACTGAAATCAACAAATGAAGATTGATGAAGGGATTATTGTTATCTCTCATGGGTTTGTAGAAAATTGATGGATTCAAGAAGATGTACAACCCTAATTATTTGCACGCTTTGGAATCTTTGGAAATAGAAGAAGCAAAGCCATTATAATAGTGTCCCCTGGGACCCATCATCAACACAAGAAAAAATAAATGATCAACAAAATGTTTGACGAAATGTGATGAAAAAGGAATAAGGTGTACACAAGCTCAATTGATGATACACTTGGAAATCAGACAAGGCAAAGGGGTATGGAAAAGAATGAAATATCATGGTTCTGTGATGCTTCATGTGGAAACCCTCGATTCTAGGCATTATTGCTACCAATGCGCAAAACTCTATCTCAAAGTTCTCGGCTAGAAGAGTAATGGCCAAGACGGTTGATGAAGCACAAGCTAGATCTCTTTTGGGGGCAATTAAATTAGCGCCAAATCTAACTCAATGAGTAATTTTCTTTACTCGGATATCCTGGAATCGATTTAAGTTATTACCACTAATTGCATTATTCATCATACATATGTGATATCTGTCGATGTCTGTACAAATATCCTACATGGAAAGTCTTCCACATTAATAGATCGAGCAACATGGACGTTGATATTCTTGTTAAGTTTGCTCGGCATACCATTGATTTATCAACTTAGATGGATACTTCTTTCTCCAATAGCCTTGGTTTCCTGCGTTCGATGTATAAATATAACAATGTCGGATGATCAACCTTTTTTTATGTTTTTGTTTTTTTTTTTTGGTCACTAGAAAGCAGTAAAAGAGCAGTAAAAGAGTCGGATAGGTCCCGGTATTTCAACCGATTCCCATCCTATTCAATCGTTCCGTAAGTCGTATCGCTTCTTCTTGAGAGAATTTGGCCCCGTGTCTAGCTAATTTTGCAAGATGGTCCGTCTGACTATTGCACCTTCTGGGAATGAAGCTGAAGGACATTGGTCCGGCTTCTTTCGCTATTCGTCTAATCTGGCGGATGATCGGTTGAATTGTCCATCGTGCCACTGACACCAGCCTGATACCTTGTATTAAATCAAGGTTGTCTGAACACACAAGTTTCGAATCCTCGGTGTTCACTTTACACATCTTCACAGCTTCCAAGACTGCCATCGCTTCGCCTTCCAAAGCTGTGTTGCTTGTGATTGCCCAACTCTTCTTGGAGATAATTCCTGTCTTTCGGTTTGTTATTTGTATCCCTAAACCTGTCGGTTCGTATCTTGTATTAAAAGATGCGTCACAACAATAGATAATATCTTGTGTTGGCGTATCAATTTCACTGTTTATCTGGCTTGTAGGTCTGGCAACCGTCTCTTCTTTTGCCCATTCATTACCATGCAATTCGCCCATCAGTTTGTTAGTAGTCTTGATGATATGGTCTACTTGAATATTTGTATTTTCGTGCACGGCCTTCATTTTTGCCTTCCATATGCTCCATAAGGTTATTAATATGTAGTCGGTGACTCTTGTCTTGTCCCATCCTCCTTTATTGTATGTTTCTATGACTCCCAGCATCCAGTCTCCGATGTTTTGTATCTCTTCTTGTTGAATATTAATTTTTAAGGAAGTAGATGCCCAAATCGTTTTATTGATATTACACTGCAAGAGTAGATGCTCCGTTGTTTCTTCGTGAGTCTGGCACCACGGGCACATTGGTGAATCTGAGCAGTTTCTCTCGTAAAGATTTCGTGCAGTTGGGAGCGCCTTATTACAAGCTTTCCAACTGAAAAGTCGAATTTTCTTTGGTGTGTTACCATTCCAAACTGTTTTTCATAGTGTAGACTTGATGTTCTCCGACTTGGTAGTTTATTGTTTATTGTGCTTCTCATTTTCTCACGTATTATTACCTCATATGTCTTTAATAGATTTTCTCAAATTTGAAAAAAGAAAAAATCCAGTCAATTTGATTTAAATTCTTGATATAATAATAATGTCAAGAAATGACCAAATAAAACATTCAAAGTCTTTTTTTTTTTATTTCGTAATGATATTTGTCACCTTTTTTTTTTTTTTTAGTACATGGGAGAGCCACGTTGGACTCGGAGTCATTTTGACTCCAATGAGATTCGATCCCAGGACCTCTTGGTCTTTGCGGAGTAGTCATTTTGTCACCTCTTTTTGATTCACTTTTATATCACCTCATACGTGGACGTTTAAAAACACCAATCAGAGTGTTCTCTTTTTTAATTTTTTTTTCTTTTTCTTTGATTTGATGCCACATAAGGGGTGATACAAAAATGAACCGAAAAATAATGACAAATATCATTACTTTTTTTTTCTTTTTTTTTTTTTTGTTCCAAATAGTAAATATATTAAACTCAACGTAAAGTTACAAAATTACCCTATCCCCGAGGGGACAGTTTCGTTTCTAACTATCTCAATTAGCCTACTTGAGAACGCAATAGGTTGCGAGCTAAACATGTTGCTATGAAGCTTATGTTTTGCTAACTCATCAGCTAATCTCAATACCTTATCTTTTTTTTTCATAAGTGTTTCAAAACTCATATTTCAAAAAGAATATTATTATATATTACCCTTGATTTTGTTTTACTTTTACTTTTTATTTTTTTTATTTTTTGGACAAAATTTATTTTAGGAAAAATATCCCAAAAAATCAAATTATAAAATTTCCAGTCCAAATATTTCAATAAAAAAAATTATGTTCAATAACATCATTAAAAGAATCATTTAACTAAATTATCCCTACTTCCAATATTGGATGGAAGAATTTTCCTATTTTATATATTACAAACTATTTAAAACACTATTTAAAACACTTTATCTCATTTTCCTCACTTTTTTTTTTCTCCACCAAAATAATCTTTCTCTCTTTTTCTCTCTTCTTCCTTCTTATTTGCTTCTTCATTCTTCCTTCACAGGTTATTAGATTTTCTCCATTCAATTGTTCCTCGATAGCAGCAGTAGACCCAATTGATCAAGTGTCTTTATTTGACGTTGGTGTTGAAGTCGAAGAAGGAGAATATGAAGATACACTCAGTGTCTGAGTTTGAGTTCGATGAAAAAATTGAAGAAGCTCTGGAAGTGAAACGGAGATAAGTAAAATCGTTATCATGTTCTATTGCAGTATCTGGCTGAACCGGATGTGTTCGATTGCCCCATCTGCCTTGATTCTCTCTCTATTCCTTCAGGTGCTTTCAGTTACCCTAGTTTCTATCTATATGTAATCAACTCCAATTTTTGCTCATATGTTCTGATTAAACACTCAAAATATGTTTTCCCTGGCCGTGGTAGTGTCCTGTGATTAATAATCAAGATTTTGAGAAAATGATAACATATTCAGACAATTGAAAGTTAATTTGTTGAATTTGGGTTTTTTCTTGTCGATTCAAGTCAGGAACTTTTGTTAGGGCATTTTTGCAAATATTTGTATTCTTGTACTTAACAAACTAATCTTTGTCAGTGTGAAAATGAACACATAGCATGTGTCTCATGTTGCAGCAAGATAGCTAACAAATGTCCATCTTGCTCTTGGCCAATCGGTTATAATCGATGTCGAGCCATTGAAAAGGTTCTCGAATCCATTTTAACTAATTTTGCATATTAGAGGGACCAATGAAGCAATTTACCCTTTCATTTTACACCTCGTCACTTTCCTTTACTCACTTACATGGTCTTGTGTTGTATAAGTTGGTAACTCTATTTACTTCTTGCTTTATGTGTGCTCTTGCTCAGTTTTGTTCAATTATTTTTAGTTAAGGATACTTGAATCTCTCATTTTTTGTTAATTATTTATTTGGAACATACATCACAGATAATTCCTCACTTCGGGGACCATACTATAATTATGCATCTTTTACATGCTCTTGTTAAGGATTCACTTCATTATGAAGAAATTGTTTTTGGTTCTACTGCTAATCTTTCACATATTTATGTCAAGGTGGAAAACAAGGTAGTTTAATATTTTTTATTATTTATTTCATTTCCATTTATACATAATGTAATAACTTAACTTCATTGTTGGTGGTGTGGTGTAGTGCAGGTGCTTGATTATGGGATTACTGATCTCAAAACATTCTTTGAAAGTTCTGAATTTTCCAGATCCAAGTTTAAGTTGGATGAAGAGCGTGGGTTAATAAGGCATCAGCTTGCCGATTCATAGATTTATTTCCTATTTACTATTATTGTCTGAGATTGATTTACTATTATTCTCTAAGATTAGATTATTTAGTAATTGAGAGAATTTGAGTGTTTATTGTTTGGAATTTTATTAGGAAAAACTATTTTTAATATTTGAATTGAGTTGAAATATTTGAACTAACAAACCCCCATTTGTGTTACTTATTTGACTGCTTTTATGAATTGGAGGGGTTATTTGCATACTTCAGGGACCAATGGGGCAATTTACCCTTTCCTAATCACTTACCTTTATTCACCCACATGGCCTTATGTTGTGTTGTATAGGTTAATCACTTTATTTGCACTAACGAAAGAGGATCGAAAAGCTAGGCTACATGTACTATGGCATCAACTAGTCAATGGGACAAATCCTGTCACCAGGTGTAATATATCAATATTACAATGTGGATTGTTTTGATGGAACAGGCCCAGCTGGTTGTTTTGATGGATGGGGCTCATAATAAAAATCTATATCATATTATCTTCTTCTCTTCTCAAATTGTGATATGTAAATTCTACTATTGATTATTTTGTCTTCCTTAATTTCAAATTCTTTTTTGTTGATAAAAAAAGGTTGTAATTCCTTGTTCGGTAGCATTAGAAAATAGCAACAAGTTTATATCTTCATCATCTCAAAAACAAAGGGCAATGCTCATCGTTTCTTCCTGTGACAAAAGTAGTCAGGATCGCAGTTTATACGACATAATCAACAATAGGTACTACAAATTTGGTCTCAATTTGTCCTTTTTTAGAAGATTATGCGGTTCGTCACATGGATGGTTAGTTGTTGCAGAGGATGAGAATAATGTTATTACCCTTATAAATCCCTTCATTAGTGGTGCTAATTCAATCCATCTACCTCTACTTAAGCATCAATGGGAGTTGGAGGTGGAGGAGGAGGAATATGAAGATTACGAGGAGGAGGAGGAAGAGGAGGAAGAGGATGAGTACATGGAGGAGGAGGATGAAGTCTATCATGGCAATGCGTATGAAGTTTGTAAACTTATACTATCTGCTAATCCGTTGGAGTGTGATGACTATACGGTTGTAGCTATAACTAACAATCGCTATCTAGGAGTAACTGAGCGTAGTGACGATGATTAGAGACACTTCCCTGAAATAAAAGGACTTTTTGACATTACTTGTTACAAAGGTAAGTTTTATGGCGTTAAACAACAAAGTGGTGTTATTGTATGTATTGGTCTGGATGATGAACGCCCGAAGTTAACCAATATAGAACCATTGATAACTAGAAGAAAGGGTTGTCAGCTACAATCCTATATTGTAGGTACATCATCATCTACACCAGAGATGAAGATCTATTGTTTGTTCGCCGACTCCTCTTCCATGAAAAAGGAACTAGAGAATATATCCCTTGTGATTTTAAGGTTTGTAAGTTGACCTACAAATCTATTTCTGAGACGTCTTCATGGATTGAGATTGATAACATAGGTGATCAAGCCCTATTTTTAGGGAACAGTCATTCTTTTTCAGTCGTAGCATCGGACCATCCTGGAATACTTCCAAAGTCTATTTATTATAAAGATGATTTCTACGTTGTCCAACTCTATGTTCCAAATGGTCCTCGTGATATGGGTGTTTTCAATTTGAAAGATAATTTTGGGATTATATTAAGTGAGGATATTGTCAAAATTTTGATGTATTTCTTTGTTAGTAACACAACTCTTACTCCCATAAATGACACATGACACAGTAATTACGCTTATCCGTAAAGGAAATAAACAAAAATTAATTAAAGATTATAGGCCTATATCATGTATTAATTTTTGCTATAAAATTATTGCAAAATTTTTGTCGAATGGGTTACAGCCTTTTATAGATGATTTAATCTCACCCACACAGTCTGCTTTTATTAAGGGGAGAAATATTCAGGATAATATTCTTATTGCTCAGAAAGTATCATATTTTCTCAACACCAAAAGGAAATCTAAAGTATATCATGCAGCTGTTAAGGTGGATATGGTGAAGGCATATGATAAAGTTAATTAGGAATTTATGTTGAAATGTTTAAAGGGTCTGGGTTTTGTGATAAATGGGTGAATTGGATTGAAAATTGTATCTCGACGGTTCCTATACAAGTGAAACTTAATGGACAACGTCTTAGAAAATTTAAACCTCAACAAGGACTTAGACAAGGGGATCCTTTATCACCATTGTTGTTCTCTCTTCTTACTGAAAGTCTTGTTGGAGTTATTAACTATGAATGTAGAGAAAGAAATATCCAGGGTACTAACACAAGGCATTGTCCTAAACTTACTCATCTTTTATTCGCGGACGATGCATAATTTTTCATCAAAATAAGTGATAATGAAATTAAGGCTTTTCAAGGGATACTAGAAAAATATTGTCAAGCTTCAGGATAGAAAATTAACTTGAACAAGTCGGCGATCCTTTTTAGTAAGAATACCCCTGATAATATTAGGAAAAATGTGACATATTATTTACATATAGGATGCACATACCCGATGGGGAAATATTTGGGTATCCCGTTAACTATTAAAAGAGAGAGATCAGAAAATCTTAATTATATCAGAGATAGAAACTCTCGAAATCAGCAAACTGGTTAGCGACTCTTTTATCGGATGGAGGAAAGGAAGTACTCATCAAAGCAGTGTTGCAAGCTATCCCAAACCATGTGATGCCAATATTTGAGTTTCCAAAGATTTTATGCAAAAAAATGTCAAGTTTGGTGGCTAATTTTATTGGGATACGGAAACAAGAAAAGAATACACTAGCTGGCGTGGAAAAAAATCACAAAAACAAAACTTTTGGGGGGTATTGGCTTTCGCGATTTTCAAAAAATAAATCTTACTCTTCTTGCAAAATAGGCTTAGAGAATTATTACAAATCCAGACACTTTGGTTTTGAAAGTGCTTAAAGCAATTTATTCTCCAAATCAGAGCTTATGGGAGACAAAACTTAAAATTGCAAGGTCGTGGAGCTGGGCTAGTGTTTATGAAGGAATTCAAATGATTAAAAAATTTGCAAAATGGCAAATTGGCAATGGGTTGAAGACGAATTTCTGGGAATATGATTGGATTGGAAATAATATGAGCGTTGATAAACCGGTAAATTGCAACCTTGAATATGTGGCTGAATTATTTAATCATGATATGTCTGGATGGAATATTAACGTTCTATCGAAGATTTTTACTCCGAATGTTACTAGTGAAATTTTGAGAATTCCGGCCACTCATTTAAATATGGAAGATAGAATTGTCTGTTCTTTAAGTAAAGATGGTAGTTACTCAACGAAATCAAGCTAGCACGCTCTTATTAACGAAATGGTAGAAAAAGGAGCCACAATCGTCAATAGAAGTGGAAAATAGTAGTCCTTCATTATGGAATACAATGTGGAAAGCTAACTTTCCACTTAGAATTAGGAACTTTTGTTGGAAAGTGGCTAATGGGATTTTACCATCAAAAGTTAATTTAAAAAAGAGGAAATGTGTTAACGAATCGAGTTGTGAATGGTGTGAAATGTGTGAAGAGGATTGCGAACACGTAATTCTCAGATGTCCCTTGAGTATGAGAGCATGGGCAGAATCGACAATGCAAATTAAAATTGACAAAGAGTATAACATAAGTTTCGGAGATTGGTTGCTCAATACATTTGATAGCTTTGCTAATAACAGATGGGATAAAATAAAAGTCACAACAAATATTATATTTACAGCTTGAAATATCTGGAAAGGGCGAATGAAAGGCTTCTTTGAGAAAAAAGAATGGATTACGGACAATATTAGCAATAGGACTAATTTGATGATGGATAAGTTATTTAATATTACCGATGGAACTGAAGGTAGAAAAGAAATTGATATAAACAAAAAGATTAACGAACAAGAGGACAACCCAATTATCGAAGACGAGACCGAGACTATTTGGTTTTGTGAAACATCTTTTACCAAGAAATGGAAATCGGCGGGTGTGGTTACTATAGGGGTTAAGAGATCAAGTATTATTAAACACAGGAAAGGAAGTAGATGCATGATCGGAAGTTTTATTGAAGGGGAAGCTTGGGCTCTCCTTCTCGCTTTGAGGACAGCTGGTGCTCTCAAAGTTCAAAGTAGTTCCTTCTACTCTGATAACCTTGAACTTGTTCAACGTATTTTAAATAACAAGAAGTTGCACTGGGGGTTAAAATACCTAGTGAATGAAATTAACGGATGGATCAATGAGTTTCCAATGTAGAAGATTGCTTATATTAGTAGAAAACATAATTTTATCGCGGATCAATACGCAAAATGCATACGAAGATACATGAATTTAACCGGCTGAAGGATTATACTGTTGTCGAATCTTTTAATTTCTTTACTAGTCTTTGTAATAGGTTGTAATTTTCTTTCCTTTGACAAAATAAAAAATAAAAAAAATTGAAAGATAAGAGTATTAAAATAAGGACAATTTTGTAATTTTTAAAATTTATTCCTAATCTCTATCTTTACCAAGTATGGGATTGGAATCATTTAATATATTCCCAATTTTATTCCTATTGTATATCAAACATGGTATATTTATTACCAAAGTCATTTGATTCTCGCAGTATTTCAATTACTTAACTTATTCCATTCCTGTCTAATTCAATTACTGCGTACCAATCGGACCCTAAGATGCATTACACTCCCGATCCTTTAAACAAAAAGCTTACACCACCTATTCGATCCTTCCGACCTTGCAAGGAAAATTTGGGTCTTCTTTGGAATCATCCTTTGCAGGTTGATCCATTCGAGAGTGGATACAACTCATAATTTATTTTTATTTTTATTCGGTCAACAAGTTTTAATGTATTTTAGTATTAGCTAGCTAGGTATTTTATTTTTATACTGTTTGCATCTATGTACTAGTTTTGATTTATCCATAATTAATAAGATATCTCGTATTTAGGGTTGTAAATGAACCAAGCCGTTCGCGAGCAACTTGAGCTCGGCTCGGAAAAAAGCTCGTTCGAGATCGGATCGAATATAAACAAGGTCAAGTTTAAGCTCCATTTTAAGCTCGATAAGTAAATGAGCCAGCTCGATCTCGCCTTGTGAGCTCGTTTAAAATTATAAAAATATAGATTTATATATGGGAAAATGAACCAAAAATCAATGTATTATTTTTTTATGCCCAATTAAATCAGGACAGAAAAATCTGCTCAATAACATCATTAACTTAATTATTTAATAGATTATTTTACTAAACTACCCTTACTTACTTTTTATACTACAAATTACTTAATATATATACCCTAATTTTTATAAAACCTTATTTCATTTTCATTCTTTAAAACCTTATTTCATTTTCATTCTTCTTTCTCTCTCTTCCTTTGTCTTTCTCTCTCTATCGATCGATCGTGTATCTTCATATCTTCATGGCCGATTATTTTTCTCTCTCCACGATTCCTCTCTCCATTTCTGATTAAACATTTTATGTGCAGCTTGATTTCTTCGTTCTCCTCAAGTGTTTAGAGTTCTCTTCTCCAAAATAGTATTATTCTTCTTGTTTCACTACTAGTAAGTAATTTATTAAAGCATTTTCAGTATTTTTTAAGTTTATTTAACAGTGTTTTTGTGATGGAATTTAGACATCTGATGGGTTTTAAGAAGATGTGATTTAGATGTGTGATAGGATTTAGATGTGTGAAGGGAGTTAGGTTTGTTGATGGAACATCTGATGGGACTTAAGATAGTTATGGGATTAAATTAGTTGATGGGATTTTAAACTTTTGATGATGGAATTTATGCCGCTTTAAGGGATTTAGATGTGTGATGGGAATTAGGTTTGTTGATGCCATTACTATTGTAAGTAAGGACTGAATCAACACACACAAAAATCATATCAAATAAGCGAAATAAAATGATATATTTAGAAAATAATCAATTCATTTCAAGTTTTAGCATCAAATTCGAACAAAATTATTGTATATGATAATTAGTTTAAATCTTTGGGGAATACAGTTTTCCCATCAACAAACTTAATTCCCATCAACAAACCTAATTACAAGAGAAGAAAAATAGATAAATAATTACAAGAGACTATGTACCTGTCTAGCAATTACATGACTCTGTTCACTGATATAACCTACAGGCTAAATAATTCCCATCAACAAACTTAATTCCCATCAACATAATTATGTAATTAAAGTTTGTTATTGTAACTTTAACCCTCCAATAATCCTTATAATTAAGATTCACATGCAAATAATCCCATCACCATTGAACGTAAATGTTAGAACTAAATTACAAAACGTTAAGTTATGCATTTCAGTGAACAACAAAACTACAATCCAAAGAATGCACAAATTCAGTACTTCTGGGATGTTCCTCAGGAAATCAGGGGAACCGTGATACACAAATTCATGTAGAAATATATACAAAAATGCTTAAGCAGGGAATTGGAAGCAAAATTTAAACAAACTAGCAGATAATATAGTTCCAATAAATTTATAATATCCTGAAATCTTATGAGATAAACAGAACAGATACTATTGAAAGCTTAAAATGTAATGTATGACCTGTTTTTGCTCAGCAATTGAGAAAATCTCTTCAAATGCCTTAAACAAATCAATAAGTACTCGAAGTGTATCATCCAAAAGCTCCTTAATTTCACCGATTAATTTTCCAAATTCAAAAACTTCCGCAAAATCTTCAATGCTCAATTCTATTCAACCGAATGCTGTCCTGGTGAACGTAGTGGTGGATGGAGCGGCATTGATTTTGGTTTCAAACTCTATAGGATTGGGCTTTGTATAAAATGTATCGATTTGGATGCTTGAAATGTTTATACTATATGCTGATTTGGGTTTCAAACTCTATAGGATTGTACGATGGGGGTGGTTGTCTAAAATGTAATAGAAAGGGGTAAAGAAGTAATCTTACCTTATCAAATTAATAATGATTTTTTGGGTCTAATGTTTTATTATCTTGATTTTTTGGGTCATTGACCCTTTATATATTATCTATTTATAAATATATTATTAAGCCTTCAATATCAAATTGGATATTTAAAATTTCTTTAGACATTTATTTTTTCATTAATGTTATGTTTTATATTTTCATACCACACGCTCCATCAAATACTAACCGTTCATGAAAGTCCAATTTCAATTATGAAAAACAAATTGTTCATGAGAAACTCATGCTCGACTCTAAAAAATAAGGTAAATAAACATGTTCTAACATTTTTAATTTGGATCAATGGAAACTCGAGCTCGGCTCGTTAAAATTTGAGCTCGGCTTGCCTGGCTCGAGAAATTAAACAAACAAACATGTACATCTAGTTTTCGGCTCGACTCGACTCGTTTACAACTCCACTCGAATTTATAGAATGGATGTGTAAGGAAATGGGATAAATATAATTGCATTGATTGTTTGATGGAATAATTAAGCACCTCAGAAGACTTTGCATTAACTCTTTTTTTTTTGTTCCAATTGCATTAACTCTTTATTTACGCATAAATGCATACTTTGTCAGCTCGAAGTAATGTAAGCACCTTGAAAATTCACTTCTTATATTCGCAGCTCAAGAAACCAAGATCGTTTGTCTGTATACTCTGTCAGCTCAAGACTACACATAAAAGCTAATAGTTTATTAAGCGTGTAAATACGAAACAGAAAATTCACAATCTATGCTTGATCTTACAATGGGGTTCTCAGGTATTTTAGGTTCTGTAAGTACAAATTTTCTTAATTTTTTTTATCAACAGTAATCACAAAATTCTTTTCAATGCGTATATCCTTAAACTTTTAGCACGATCCCAACTGTCTGTAAGTTCAATGTGTTTTGACAGGCTTCGTCGCGGTGACGGGATTTGTCGCAGTAATCGCAAATTAGTATACAACATACATATATTTTACATCTTGTGAAAC
Source organism: Nemophila menziesii (assembly GCA_029959085.1). Taxonomy (NCBI): domain Eukaryota; kingdom Viridiplantae; phylum Streptophyta; class Magnoliopsida; order Boraginales; family Hydrophyllaceae; genus Nemophila; species Nemophila menziesii. The sequence goes on from JARWIR010000128.1 coordinate 289,390, forward strand.
ACATGTATATAGTTAATTATTTCGCAAAACCCATGGGGTATTTTTGGCTATCTCCCAAAACACAGGGACCAATGATGCAATTTGCCCTATGTTTGGATACCGTTACTTCTATTCTTGGTATTCATCATCAACTAAAAAATCGTTTCTTATCAATAGACAATAATAAACTATATTTGTCTAAAAGAAACACTGCTCATCAGTATAGTGACCCAATTCTCCACATATTTTACAAATTAGTAGTTTAGATTTGGCATCCCAAAGCTTAGCTTCTCGGCTGGTAAAATCAGTCGGGACAACATTAAGACCACGCTCTTCTTGTGCGAGGGAGTGATTAATTGAGAGAGAGAATTACCTATAATTTAGAAATAGAAACTATAAAAAAACGAAGTACTATACAGAGTAAAGGTTGTTTCCAGTATTTTTTTGTTTTTGGTAAAATCTTAATCAAAGGAATAAACCAATAAACTTGTACACCATCTAACACCTACAGGCTACACCCCTAAATTACACGCAATCAGATGAAAATTTTATTAAATATTTAATAGATAGACACCTACGCAGTATCTTACTTTAACTGATTCACAACACATCTCAAATCAACAACATTGCGTCAATTATCACGAACACATATTATAAAAAGCCATGAATTGATGATTTAAAAAATATAGATATACACAAAACAATCATAACTTCGACAAGCATCTGCAACTTAATTAAGCATATAAAACACTAAGCATTTTTTTTTTTTCAAAGAGTATGCATTCTCGTTTCCAATTTTTTTATCTCTTATGTCTCTTTGTATGGTATTAAATTAAAAAGAAAACTAAATAAAGAATTATTTTTATTTTTTTTTGGACGCAAATAAAGAATTATTTATATATTTACTTTTTCAAAAACGCGTTTATTTAATTTATCTCTTCGTTTTCCAAATACAACTCAATCATTCCCCAAAATACCACTTTCTCCTCTTTCAATCCCCATAAAATCTCGGCAGTCAGTCACGTCTAGCCGTCTAGGTTTGTATCTTCTCAGTAGCGGAAAGCAAGCAACGATGGACCTCTTATCGGCTTCGCCTTCTAATACACTAAAAAAAGAAGAAATAGCTATGATAAGCAGCAAACTTCTAGAGATAGTGAACATCAACGATGAAGATGATGAGATAACATTGATTTACGAGAAGATTGCCATCTCCGACATCGTAGGACTAAGTGAAGAAAATCCCATTATACTCGAAGACGAAGACTATGCCGAGTGTTCCAACTCAAAAGACAACCCCATTATAATACTGGAAGAAGAAGATTTTAGCTTTTATCCACGTCAAATCACCTGCGAAATATGTGTAGATCAGAAACCTGTACACGACATGTTTTGGATAAAGGGTTGTAATCATCGTTACTGTTCCGATTGCATATGTAAGTACATCGCTTCTCGCATTGATGACAATATTACAAACATAACCTGTCCTGTTTCTGAATGTAATGGGAGGTTGGAACCTGAATTGTGTCGAGATATATTACCTAAAAAATTGTTTGAGCTTTGGGGAGACGCGTTATGTGAGGCGTTGATTTTGACTACCCAGAGGTTTTATTGTCCTTTTGAGGATTGTTCTGGGCTTCTGATCGACGAGGGTGACGAAGTTATTAAAGATTCGGAGTGTCAATATTGTCGTAGATTGTTTTGTGCGCAGTGTAAGGTTCCTTGGCATGAAGGTATTAATTGCAAAGAGTTTCAGAAATTGGATAAAGACGAGAGAGAAATTAACGATATTAAGGCGATAAAGTTTGCTGAGTCCCAGAATTGGCCTAGGTGTCCAAAGTGCAGGATCATTGTGGAAAGGGTTGACGGATGCTTGTTTATCAAATGCAGGTTAGATATTTAATTTTTTCGTTTTATTTATCAACTAGCTGGGTATTGTAATGGTCTGATAAGTGATACCATATTTATTTATTTTTTCCATACATATAACCATATTTATTTAGTCCACATCAAATCCTCAGATTAGTTTTAATTAAATATAAGGTGAACAATATATTCAAAACAAGTATAAAAAATATTTATATATATACTATTTATATGTGGGGAAAGCAGAGATAAATTCTCAGAGCACATTTTTGCATAATCTTTTATATATAAAAAGATTCAAAATTTAGAATATTTTGCATATGGAAGCAAGAAATCCTAATTATATAGGTCTCGTCTTTTTATTTTCAAAATTATCTAGATAACGTCGATTAATGTGATAACCCATTCTATTTATCATGGAGACCTATATACGTCCATACCCCTACATCATAACTTTACAAATTTGTAATTTCAAACATATAAGTTGATTTTGTATTTTATTTTGTCATTTATTCAATAATTCTTTTCAGATGAGGCAATATATATATTCTTGTTTTATAATTGAGGAAACCAAATCAAACTCTAATTTCTATAATTTATATTACTTTGTACTCAATTTTGATCGTGAGATAGTTACTCATTAAGTTTTTTTTATATATACACATATATATTCTTTAAAAGTAAAGATATATATATATCACTTTTTTTTTATTTTATCCATGTATTATCTTCTATATAGAAATTTTAAACACCATTAATAATATTTCTCTCTTTTAAATAATTATTTTCTCTTTTCTTTATTTAATTGCATATTAGACGATACGTAAAAGGTGTTAATGGGTGAAACGAAACAAAAAAGCTGATATATAGCAATGTTCGTAAATTCTTACTATCTTCATATTAATGTTACAGGTGTGGACATACATTTTGTTATAGTTGTGGAACTTACATAGAAAAAGATCATTATTGTCCCAACTGCAAGCGTACTTGGGATTAATAATTTTATGTATTGTTCGTCGTATAAACCAGATTCGATAAGAATATTCATGCAAAAATAGAATTAATGAAGGGTAAGAGTTTTAAAAAAAATAATTCTAATTGTATGATTTTTATTATTGCTAAGATAATTATGTCATTATTTAGAAGTAATATTGAATGATATTAAATTATTTTGAATGAATCTCTCGTGGTATCAAAATTTAATTGTATTTGTGATAGTTGATTGGTTATATAATTACGTTTTTAAGAGATCTTCAATTTAAGATCATTGGATGTACTAATTGATAGCGTAATTGTAATTGCAAGTGTTGGTTCATTAGTGATCTTTTATATACATTAGAGACTATTATAAATAATCCATAAATTCTAATTACTTACAATCTCTTTTTTGAGGTACAAAATGATTTCAATTGCTAAACCCTCCTATCTAGTAAAGGTCCTTCACAAATAGGTTGGTTAGTCAATACTTTTCATTATATTCTCCGACAATTCTGCACCTTTGTTGTCAATAAATCCGCACATACCTTTGCTTCTTGATAGATGTGGTGCACCTTTGCAAATGTTATCTAACTCTATAGTTACTGCCAGATTTGAAAATTGGTTTATAGAAATAAAAAAGTTGAATTCTAAAAGAGATATAAAGGGAAGAAATTTATATGAGTTAAGTATCATTATATTGTGGCAAATTTGGAAAACAAGGAATAAATATATATATATGAAGGTAATGTCCCTGATCCAGGATATGTATTGCAACAATCACTAAAAACCTATGATGAATTCCTATCTTCAAATAAGAATAATTCTGAGGTTAAAAAATATTCACCAAATCAAAATGATAATCAGGAACACCAAATGAATACTATTCAACAGGTAAAAGAAAGAAACCCTAAAGGTATAAATGCCCAAGGTAAGGAAAATAAATCTGAGGTATGGAATGAAAAGCTAAGTAAGGAATCCCTAGTTGTCATATCTGATGCATGCTTTAAAGAAAATAATGCCTCATCTGCTAGCATTATATTTGATAAAAACAACAAACTTATACATGGCCATGCTTGGTCCTTCTTATGCAACAGTCCAGATGAAGCAGAGCTGATAGGAGTGCGCAATGGACTTTGCTCAGCAATTAATTTTCAAAGCCGGGATGTTCGAGTTCTTTGCGACAACAAAACGGTGGTAGAGTTGCTGAAATCAAACAAAGCTCCTCCAAATGCGCGCCTAAAGACTTTCGTTAAAGATATTCGTAATTTTTGTTGTAATAGACTAGTGTCTTTCTTCTTTGTTAGTAGATTAGACAACGTTTTTGCGGATTGGGCTGCAAGGCAAAAGCTTATGGGCATTTTACCTTGTAATTGGATTGATAATCCCTCCCACCAATTTGCTAAACTCCCAAACAACTCGCTAATACCTAGTGGTATTGGTTGAGAGTCTACCTCTTTTGTATTGAACCTATATTTCGTTTTTATATTAATGCACTTTGACAAAAAAAAATTGTGGTGCACCTCTATTGATGGATTTATTTGTAACGTTTCCATACAATTATGGCATATATGATTAATCCCATAACTGAACCACCATTGCCTCCTAGCGCGTGAAACTCTTGTCAATCAGTTTCAATACACATGTCCGAAATTTATTTTTCTTCCACACATCTCAATCCAAAATGGAGCATCACTAGCTTTGAGTTAAAAGACGATTCCACCACACATGAATATCCCTTGGCTATTCTAAAAGTCTTCGTTTTTTTGCTACCATTTTCGTTTTATTATTACATTTATCAATGTTTGATTTAACTCCCATCAATGGCTTCGACCACTTTATTAACCGGCTCTTTGCTAGTATATCCTCCATCTATATATTTACCCCAAGCTTGGATAAAATCACAATCCAAACTCGCAAATCGCAATTTCCTCACATTTTCATTTTTCATAATTTTATATGAGCGAAGAATTATATCGTTCCTCCTCAACCAAATTGCCCGAACCAAAGCTGCAAATAAAAGATACGAAGATGAGCCCTTACATACCTCCTTTGTCTCAGTATGATTCCAGGAAGTTTCCCAAAATGTCCAACCCAATAGAGGGTTGCCTTGGTGTCCTATGTGTTATTGTTGAGTTGGTAATAAAATTTGCAGGTCCTCCTACCATCCATTCTAGAACAAGATAATAGTTCATGATCAGCCGCCAAAATTTTTGTCATGTCCTTCAAGTTTGAATGACTTGGATTTGTTGTAACATGTAAGAGCATTCCTAGGGGTAACAACTCTTCCCAAATGTTTCTAGCATTTTTACATTCTATCGGCACATGTTTAATATTCTCACAACCTGTTCCACATATGTTACACGATGATGACTCAATAACCTCCATTTTGAAGAAGTTCTTAGATATGGGTAATCGGTCAAGAACTACTCTCCATAAAAATACACGTATATTTTGTAAACATTCAAGTTTCCAAACAATTCAAATTAAAGTTTGCGGGTGTCGAGGGGGAAATCAAAGAGTTATAAACGGAGCTCACCATAAATAAACCTTGTTTTCCTATGAATCCATTTATAGTATTCTCAACCTACTCCATTCACTACTACAACTCCACTACGAAGCAGCTTTCCACCAGCAAGAATACTCTTGCACATGCTAGAGTATGTTTTTGGTTCTTAAAATAGTAAATCTGAAAGCAAAATACTTACATTTAAAGACAGCTAACCATAACATATTCTAGACTTGGAGAAGCTTCCACCCTAGTTTAGCTACGAGAGTCGTATTGTAGTTCCTTGCATTTCTTATACACAAACCTCTCGATTTTGGAAAATAGATTATCCCATTCCACCTAATGCAACTTATGCTTCTCCTCTATGGAACCCCATATAAATTTCTGCACAATACTGTCAATCTCATGACAAACTTAGATAGGTAGTGCATAACATACATTATATAAATTTATATTACACTAACTATCGATTGTGCTAACGTGATACGACCCGCCAAATATAGGGTTTGAGTTTTCTGATATGCTAGCTTCCCCCTCATGCGTTCCATAATCTACTTCAAAAAATCCTTCGGTAAATACCCCAAATGCATAGAAGATCCCAAGTAAGTGCCAAAAGTATTAGTAATACAAAATCCACTCCATGCCACCAAGTCTTCTTATACCATCTCGGAAACAATCCATAAGAACATTATTAATGATTTTCTACACTCACGTTTGTCCAGCTTCGTCATAAAAGGTTCTTATATTCTCCTTAATCAAGTTAACTTGCAAATAAGAAATTTTGACAAACAAGATTTGATCATCAATGAAAAAAATCGTGAGAGAGACGAACCCTAACGATGAATACAAACTGGCTTCCACTTACCTGCCATATGAAATTTCCGAATAAGTAGCGATAAACATTCCATGCACATTATAAATATATACGATAAAGGGGGTCACCTTGGCGATCCCCACACTTTGTTTTAAAGGCCAGACGGGGCTCCTCATTCCATAATACATGAATGTCACGTTATAGTCATATAAGATTATAAGACATAATGAGACACCCACGCTGGTGGAGAACCAAAATATAGTAGTGTATCCTCAATGAAATCCCATCGTAATTTATCAAAGGCTTTGGCCAAATTTTTTTTACCGCTATAATACCCCATTACTCTTAATGTGTCGCATTTGATGACCACCTCACACACTAAAACAACATTGGTACAATGACCTAGTAAAAATTTTACCTGAAAGGGACCAATTGTGTAAGCAAGTAGGGGCCGAAGTCTATTAACCATAGCATTCGTATTGAATTTGGAGAATCAATTCGACAAATAAAGAGAAGATAACTTAGGTGTTGTTTATTTTTTAAGTGACGAGTACTGGATAATGAATACATATCTGAATTGAACTTATTTTGTTAAGAGACAGTGTTTGAATGATTCCGACTTAGGAGGTGTTTGTTTGCACTTAATGAGATCTTAATTTGGTTCATTAAGACATTAATTCAATAAGACCGATTGCTTTTTCTGGCCAATTCAAATCTGAATGGCTCTTAATTTGTTTGTTTCATTAAGATTTCAAGCTAATTCTAATTCATTCAGACATTGCCTCTTAACAGAATAAGTATTATTTAGCTGTTTATTCAACATTCAGTATTTATCACTTTAAAAAAACAAAGGATACCTTAGTTTAAAATCTTAATGAAGTAGACCAGTTAAGAGTCATTCAGATCGGAATTGGTCAAAAATAAAATTATCATATTAATCTAGTGTCTTATTGAACTAGATAAAGATACAAACAAACATCCCCTTACTCAACTCAAATTTGAATTCTTTGGGATGAGATGTATTAGAGTGTCATCCAGACTCAGAGGAAAGAAACCCACCTCCAACACTGATCTAATCATACCACGAATTAAGGTGCGAATCGTCGACCAACAATATGAAAGAAGGCTACCAACATACCATCTGGCCATGGGCCTTATTGGTATTTGACTGAAAATTTGTAGTCTTAATTTCTTCATCTAATTGAAGAGAGGTCAATAATTGTGCATTCTTCTCCCCAATAAACTCCATTTGTGGAAGGGTAAATCCACCTACAATGGGTGTTGGTTCATTATATATCTTGAAAAATTATTCACTAATTATCACCTTTAAGTCAACATCTTCCTCCACCCATCTCCCTGAATCACTCAATAGTCTTGAAATCCACACTTTTTATTTCGTTTTTATGGTCGACTGGTGGTAAAACATCGTATTTTTAAATGTAAAGTGTTGCGATTTATTTTTTGCCTCGAATCAGACATACTTGAATTTGAATAGGCGCATGATTTAAGTGAGCGCGAGCTAGATGAAGGACCCTAGCTTGAGGAAGGAGGTTCTTTCATGCATAGTTCCCATACACTCCTTCTAAACATTTCGTTTTATGTTGCCCAGTGTTCCAAGAGTCATACCATGTAAAGTGTGGACCTTCAAAACCCAAATCAATCAACCCATAATTGTCTCTTCGTTCCTTAAATTTTTTCATGTGTTGAGTAATCCCTGGAGCCCCCTCATATCTTATTCTCATCTCTATCTATTTGATTAAAATTCCCAGCTACCAACCATATATTGTTTAGATTATGAAATATAAGGGACAACGCATTCCATAAATCTTGGTGCTCCTTATACTTTTTTGAGGCCGAACATTTCAGTTACTAAGATCAACCCTCTACTTGTCCAGATAAGGGGTTGTGTTCAACAATCAAATATATACCCAAATCATAGAAAATAATTCATTTTAATATATTAATCCAAAATAAAACAAAATGGCGTAAAAAAACTAGGGTCTATACATATTACGATTCTCAAGCTAAAATATAATTTGTTCATTTGGAAAATATGAAATACAATGATAATCATATTCATATTCAAGCTAATACCTAGAAAAGGATAAGAGTTACACCAAAAATGATGACAAAATGGTGGAATGGTGTTGAATCTTTGGTTCTTCCTTCTCCAGGCGTGTATGGCTGCTCCCAAGTATTCTAAAATTATCCAACCCTTATTTTGATCTTAAAAATATGATATATATATATATATATATATATATATATATATATATATATATATATATATATATATATATATACACACATATATACTCTTTCCAAAACATTTTTGGTGTTTTAATCCCCATTTAAGGGGTCCAAGTTAACCCAAAAAGAAAACTAGTTTGAACCACGACAACGAAAACTTCAATAACTCTTTCATCTTAGCTCCAAATCACAAACTGTCACCTCTCACGTACTCCCGACTTCAAGTGATATCATGAAACCAAAGGGCTCGCTCAGAATCTCAGCCGATTGCGTGTGGTGACTCTCTTAATTTAATTTCCAAGTCTTGTCGATAAACGCCTTTGTTTCCCAAAAGTGGTTGTTGAGTTATTTAATGTCGTGACTTGGGGTTTTCCTTGAATTCGCGACTTCTTCTCGTCCTCTCGGGGTATCATAGCATCCATATACCTAAGATTTGAACATTTAACGCACAAAAGCTCTAAAAGTAAAAATATATCTGAAACAAGACAAGAAATCATAAAACGTCAAATACTAGGGGAATAATCTCTCACAATAAACCCCTAAAATGAATAATTTATTTATGCCCTGATCAAGTATTGAATAATGTCAGTAATCTTGACTATCGCCCAGGAAGGGGGTTGGATTACGGAAAGGCATATAAATGCTTGGTGTGCGTTAGTGAACCGGAAGGTATTGACTAACTATGTAATCACTAGGGTTTAAACAACTAGCGTCTGAAAACATTTGTAGGTACTCGAGAGAGTTCTCTAGTATCATAAGATAGATTCATATCTACACGGGAGGGATTTGGGAAGACCATTAAATCCCGAATAATGTGAAAAGACCAATTCACCCTTAATTAGAATAACAATTTAGTAAGATAGGTGCGTATTTGCAACTCTTATCTAGTATGTTATTTGCATTTTTAGTTAATTATTAGAAATAAAAACAAATATTTATCATTTGTTAATCTTGTAATTAGAACATCTAAAACCATATGCGCTATTATTGAACACAAGTTTGAACTAATTACCTAAATCTCTGAGAAACAAACTTATTTTAGTTACTTATTCCTTGTAATGTTATGTACACTTGTGAAGAGGTAATTGTGTTTCTCGAGGCGTGTGTGCATTTTATATCGTTATCTTATCGCACCTATGGGCCCACCAACGATAGAGGTGAAATAGTGTAAAAATGGTGCAGTAGGGCTCCAACTTTTATTTATTCTCCTCCCAAGTCTCTCGCTCTCTCTCTCTCTCTCTCTCTCTCTCTCTCTCTCTCTCTCTCACTCTCTATCTCTCTCTCTCACTTTCTCTCTCTTATTTACTCATAATTCTGAAAAATAATGATTGGTAACCCTTTTCTAAACTTTATTTCTGGTATATAAAGGGTTAAATATGTTTTATGGGTTGTAGGCCTCGTTTAAATGACCAAATCCAAACCTAAACGTTTTCCGTGAAGAGTAGACTAGTTTAAACCACGACAGCTACAACTTATTGAATTCTTTAATACAAATAAAAAATCATCAGAAACTACTCACTCCCAACTCTAAGTAATATCTAGAAACCAAAGGGTTCCTCCAGAATCTTCATCACTTAAACGTGGTGACACCAAGAAGTCGATTTCTAAATCTAGCCCACAACTGCTTTTACTTTTCAAAAGTGGCTTTTAATTCCTTAAACGCCTTGACTTGGGTTTCACCTCCATTTCCCGACTTTTTATCTTCGTCTTGGTATCTAATATCATCCAAGTACCTAAGAGTTGCACGCTTAACACACAAATTGCACACAAATAGCTTCTAAAAGTGACAATTCTCCAAATCTTGACAAAAAACGAGAATATATTAAAATATAGGAAATAATTCCTCCAATAAGCACAATATAACCTTAAAAAGATATCTCGTGACTAGATTAATCTATCACATAAATGGAGATATCAAGGGGTTATAAATCATAGTTCTTTTATAAATCCAACAATATAATCAAATATCGAGGTACAATTAATTAAAAAAAATCCTAATATTATGGAAAAATACTTGTTATTTGGACAATCACCGCAATCTGCATCTCCCGTTCTTTCTCCCCCATTCACGGTTCAAGAAGAAACATAAAAAAAATTAGTACTCACATTGAAAACAGTTCAGACGATGAATTATTTTTCCTTTCACAATGATGAATCAAGCGTCTGCAACCACATTTCATGACAAAGATTAAGCATTTGACGATGCTTTGCAAGATTTTTCAACGCAGTGCGAGAGGGAGAAGAAGATTCAGGCATTTGATAAGCATAGTGCGAGAGGGAGAAGAAGAATCAGGTAGTTGATAGTGCTTCACGCGACATTCAGGCTTCTCCGATTTGTTTCACACGACACTGAAGAGTCTGGCGAGTTTCTCATTGTGAATAAGATGAGTTCGACCTTTTCGATATTTCTGGAAAAAAATTATGGTATAGTGCTACGAAATTGTTTAGAAGATGAGTTTAGATGTCTATTTTTTTTTTTTTTTAAAAAACTCCTATTTTATTTAGTTCAAAAGATAATTTTTTATTAAATAGCTTTTTTAATTGTTTTAAATATTAAATAGCACGTGGTGTCATTAACTACATATTACTACAAACGAATTTTGAAATAATATGTATTGTTATTGATGGATTTGAATCAAGTTAAATTAGTTTTTATATTATACATATTTTTTATTTTTTGTAGATCTATTATTTTTGGACAAATTTTTTGTTAATTTGAAATTCAAAATTATTATTCTATATAATAAATTTTACATAAATATACTTGCATATTCTTGTAAAATTGATAGTGTAAATTGACCAAATCACTCAAGCACCTAGAAAAACAAATTTTTACTTTTATATTTTACTAGATATGTGACGATAATTGTCAAGTAAATATTGACAAATATTAAATGATAATTTCTTTTTACCTTTTTTTTTTGGTCGGCCAATTTATTTTTACTTAATCATCATATATAAATATTATATTGGATGGTACATCTATATTATATTAGAAGGTTTTTTTATAAGTGGAGGCCAAGATTGATTCTAGCCAAACATAAGTGGTGGCCAAAATCATTTCTGACCCCACCTATCATTAATACCATTAATTAATTCTTAATTACTTAATAAAAAACTTAAAAGAAAAAACCTTAAATCACTCTTTACATTTAATTTATATAAATCAGAATGTACTCATATTACTACTCAAAAATCTCTAATTTCTCTCATATCCATAACCTTAGACCCTTAACTATCAACCTTAACCTTAACCTTAACTTTACCCTTAACCTTAACCTTAAACTTAAACTTAATCTTAACCTTAAACTTAACCTTAACCTTAAACTTAACCTTAACCTTAATCCAAACCCAAACCCAAACCTTAACCTTAACCTTAACCTTAACCTTAACCTTAACCTTAGCCTTAACCCATCCTAAAACCAAACCTAAACCTTAACCTTAACCTTAACCTTAACCTTAACCTTAACCTTAACCTTAACCTCAACCTCAACCTTAACCTTAACCTTAACCTTAACCTTAACCTTGACCTTAACCTTAACCTTAACCTTAACCTTAACCATAACCTTGACCTTGACCTTGACCTTGACCTTGACCTTGACCTTAACCTTAACCTTAACCTTAACCTTAACCTTAACCTTAACCTTAACCTTAACCTTAACCTTAACCTTAACCTTAACCTTAACCTTAACATTAACCTTAACCTTAAACCTTGACCTTGAACCTTAAACCTTGAACTTTGAACCTTAAACTTTATACCTTAACCTTAAACCTTGAACTTTGAACCTTAAACTTTATACCTTAACCTTAATCTTAACATTAACCTTAACTTGAATTCTAACCCTAACCTTAACATTTATCCTTTAAATTTACCTTAACCTTTCAACCTTTAACTTTAAACCTTAACCTTAACTTTCATCTTAATTGTAACCTTAACCTTAAACAAATGAAGAATCATCGCGCTAATATTCGACCTTAACCTTGGAATTTTGTTAAACCTTAAATGTTTAATCTTAAACCTTAACTCTAACTTAATCTTAATCTTAAAATTAAATTTAACCTTAACCTTGACTTAAACTTTAACCTTAACCCTTAAGTTTAACCTTAAAATTAACCATATCCTTAACATTGACCTAAACCTTAACCCTAACATTAACCTTAACTATAACCTAACCTTCTTTTTGATGAGCAAAAAAAGAACAACTTTAACCCTAACTTTAACCTTGACCTTCACCCTTATAACCCGTATTTGATTTCCGTTAACGCAACAAATTTTTTCTTTAGTGTCTTCAGACACGGGTTTTACCTAGTAATTATATATCATTACTTCATAAAAATATCAAACTTTCTATATAAAATCTACTTAAATTAAAGAAAGGTTGTTAATATTTATGGTACCACTTGGCCAGTTATTAGATTCACTTTTGATTTGAATTCTTTTAAAAAATCTATAGACTTTTTTTTTGTTCGATGAAATAATCAATAGACTTAATCCAATAATAATATCATCAAAAACCGGCCAAATCAAACATTCAAAGTCTTTTGGTCGAGAATCCAAAGTCTTTCAAACTCTCCAAGGTTTTAAAAAGGCATTTACTTCTTAATTTATTATTTTCCAAAAAAAACTCAAACATTCTCCAAAATACCACTTCCTCCGCTTTCAATCTCTATAATTTTTCGGCAGTCTTTATCTTCTTAGTAGCTGACGATGGACCACTTATCGGCGACGCCTTCTAATACAATAAAAAACGAAGAAATAGCGACGATGAGCAGCACACTTTCAGATTTATTGAAAATCAACGATGACGACAATGAGATATCATTGATTCCCGAGAAGATTGCCATCTCCGACATCGTAGGACTCGGTGAAGAAAATCCCATTATAACCGAAGATGAAGATGAAGACGAAGATGAAGATTATGCAGAATGCTCCAACTCACTGGAAGAAAAATCCAGCTTTTATCCACCTCAAATCACCTGCGGAATATGTGTACATCAGAAATCTATACACGACATGTTTTGGATAAACGGCTGTGATCATAGTTACTGTTCCTATTGCATATGTAAGTACATCGCTTCTCATATTGATGATAGTATTACAACTATAACATGTCCGGTTTATGATTGTAATGGCCTGTTGGAACCTGAATTTTGTCGAGATATTTTACCTCAAAAACTGTTTGAGCGTTGGGGAGACGTGTTATCTGAGGCGTTGATATTGACTAGTTCTTTTGAGGATTGTTTCGAGCCTTCGGTCAACGACGGAGACGAAGTAACCTGCGAAATATGTGAAGGTAAGAAACCTATACACGAAATGTTTTGGATAAAGGGCTGTGATCATAGTTACTGTTCCGATTGCATATGTAAGTACATCGCTTCTCATATTGATGACAATATTACAACCATAACATGTCCTGTTTATGACTGTAATGGCCTATTGGAACCTGAATCTTGTCAAGAAATTTTACCTCAAAAATTGTTTGAGCGTTGGGGAGACTTGTTATCTGAGGCGTTGATTTTGACTACCCAGAAGTTTGATGGTGAGGATGGTTCTGGGCCTTCGATCAACGAAGGTGACAAAGTCACCTGCGAAATATGTGTAGATGAGAAACCTATACACGAGATGTTTTGGATAAAGGGTTGTGATCATAGTTACTGTTCCGATTGCATATGTAGTTATATTGCTTCTCGTATTGATGACAATATTACAACCATTACATGTCCAGTTCCTGAATGTAATGGCCTGTTGGAACCTGAACTTTGTCGAGATATTTTACCTGACAAATTATTTGAGAATTGGGGAAACGCGTTATGTGAGGGGTTGGTTTTGACTACCCAGAGGTTTTATTGTCCTTTTGAGGATTGTTCTGGGCTTTTGATCAACGAAGGTGACGAAGTTATAACAAATTCTGAGTGTCAATACTGTAGTAGATTGTTTTGTGCGCAGTGTAAGGTTCCTTGGCATGAAGGTATTAATTGCGAAGAGTTTCAGAAATTAGATAAAGACGAGAGAGGAATTAACGATATTAAGGCGATGAAGTTTGCTGAGTCCCAAAATTGGCCTAGGTGTCCAAAGTGCAGGATTATTGTTGAAAGGATTGATGGATGCTTGTATATCAAATGCAGGTTAGATATTTAATTTTTTCTTTTTATTTATTTTCTAGGTAGAAAACTACTCCGATTCTCTAATTCCTACAATTTAAATTTATATTCTAGTCAACTCTGATCGTGAGATAGTTGGTCATTAAAAAATCTATATATATACACTGCCACTGCGTAGCAAGCATTAAATTTATACTACCTCCATTCCATAATAATTGACTCTTTAGAGTTTTGCACACTTATTAAGGAACCTAAAAAGTAGGTAAAATTTAGTTTAAAATTACAAGCATATCCCTAATGATTAGAAAGAGAAAATTAAATACTAGTTGGTATAAGATTTTATAAAGAGGGTAAAATAGGAAAGACATCATTTATTTTGCTTTGGAACTTTAAAAATGACATATATTGTGCAATATGGTTTTTTGGCTAAAGAGTCAATTATTATGGAATGGAGGTAGTAATAATTATAGTATTTATTTACTCCACTATATTAAATCCATATGTATGATTTCTATTATTTCCATATTACAGGTGCGGACATACATTTTGTTATAAATGTAGAACTTACATAGAAAAAGATCACTATTGCCCCAATTGCAAGAGTTCTTGGTGATTTATAATTGTGTTTCTTGTTCGTTTTACAAACAGGACTCGGTAAACGGTTTGAAAAAATTCATTTCTTATTATATGATTTTTATTTTTGTTAAGATAATCTGACATTATGTAGAAGTAATTTTGGATGATATTAGATTAATTTGAATGAAATTTCTCATAGTATCAATATTAATTTGAATGAAACTTTCATGGTATCAAAATTTAATTGTATTTGTAACTGATTATGTTTGATTATATAATTATATTTTTAAAAGTTTATTAATTCAATATTAGTTGTATCAATTGATTGTATATTTTGCAATGGTTGATTAATTGATTTTTTTGCATAAAAAGAAAGGTTAATTAGTTTTTTTAAGTTAAAATAATAAATATTAAGTTGATCAACTCTCATATACATTATTTGAGGCAAAACCCCAACCAAGAAACTAACTATAGAATGTAACTCGCTTGATGCTCTAACGAACGGTTATTTTGGTTGTTATCTCAATCTACCAAATATAAGTATGTGGTTGCATGGTAGCTATTACACAAATACCTTCTAGGATTTACAATGTTCTTAAGTTATATTTCTGTAGTGAGAGATGAGGTAGCTTGCACAACTAATAGGTCATCAAACTTGAAGTGCTGCTACAAGAGGGAAACACGTGAGTTTAATGAGAGTATACATAGAGGACTAAGGAGAATATAAATGGTGATGTCGTGTCAACAAAATCATATAACATGCAATGTAAGGATATCAAAATGTTTTGGACATTAACTTGGTGATTCCTCCATGACGAACTAGTTACTAGCATTCCATATTGCCCAGTAATAATTGTTTCACAAAATTAATGGTTTCACGGATGCCTTTTGTCATTTGACACTAGTCGTAATAAGTCACCAATCAAGACGTGACTCACCTAATTGAATTTAGTACTAACTAGTGTCTGGTATTAATTAGTCCATGGACACTAAACTATCTAATTTACTAATTCTACAAGTTCTCCATATATAGTACGAGTTTGTGTCATATCACACCTTCTATGGTATCAATCCTCCTATGTAAGTAAAACATTGTGGCATTCTCTCCACAATGACACTTTAAGTATAAGTGAATATGACTCGTTCAAAGCAATTTTTCATGTCCCTAATTTTGATAGGCTTGAGTTGGATCACGTAACTTTATTATGTATGGACCCAAGAGCATAGTTGCTAGTTATGCACATTTCTAAACTACTCATACATTTCACAAGGATTGCTTGGTAATCTATGCTCAAAACATGGACCAGTATAGTTTAAACCAATATAGAACTCTCTAGAACTATCTTGTAGAATATTATAATACTTGGGCCAGGACTACTTTAGGAAAGTGACGATCCATGAAACCTTACGCATAGCTTCCATAGGGTTAGGCCTTAAAATTATTTATTGTGCTTCAGAGTGGTAGACCATTGTGAGAGGAGTATTCTGTAATTGGTAGATATTTGATTCCATGGCTATTGGTGTTACCTCTTATCTCCCCTTGATTCATAGTAAAACATAAATATGAGTCATTTATCACATCCCAAGCTAACCAGCGAAAAAGAAGCTCAAGATCCCATTTATACTTGTTTTTAGTGAAGTAGCTGTTAGCGTTATTATTTTCCCCATTTGTATGTTTCTCTCTCCATAACTACATGTTAGCATGTACAATGATCATAACGAATAACTTGAGGTGACAATCAAAACATGTATTTCAGAGTCTTTTTACTTGTACGATCATGTATACTTGAATATATATTAGAATTCCAAGTGTCGATTCTGTTGGCCTAACCTTGTTTTTAATCCCGTTTTAATATTCGACAAATCTATCCTTAACTAAAATTATTTTACGGGTTATCAATAGTCATGTTTTGGTACTTAAAAATGTTTTCTAAAACATCCTAGTTATATAGTTATTTGAGAATTTTTTTTAATATTCACGAAAACCTTCATCTTGAGCATTTTTAGTCCATGGGTGCGGTACATCGGACTAGACGTGTGGTACACCGCAGTATGGCGGACTACACCACGGACCCGGGCTATCCCGCGACAAGAAAACAAAGCACAAACCGAGATTTTGTGTGGCACACCGCGCGGACCCTGCGGTGCACCGCAGGTTAGCTTTTCTTCAGCAAAATAACAAGACAAAAGGCATATATCTGTTGGGTGTAAAATCTATCCGTTAGACACTTGTCTTTTGACCGTTGGAGGCTTATTTCAGCTACAAATAAGAGCACATTGAAGGCACAACTTACTCCTTCTATCTACCAATCTCAAGAGCTATTATTGTTATCAATCAAGAAGGTCTCTAAGAGCATTAAAGTCATATCTACACATTCAAGCTATATAGTTATATCTACTCATTGAGGAGTTTAGCCACAAATATTGTATCACCCTCTAAACACTTTCCTTCCTCTTAAGTCTTACCCTTGTAATAGAATAAGAGTGTATTGTGAGTATAGGTAGTATACTTGGTTCCTTGTGTTTGTGATAACACAAGTGGTTTGCTTCAAGTTTGTGAAGTGGTTGTAAAGGGTTTGTGATCTCACCCGGTTTGAAGAGATACGAAGATTATATTGAGAATCTTGCAAATCCTAAGGGGGACACCTTAGGTAGTGGATGTAGGGAAACCGAACCATTATATATCGTTGTGTATCTTTCTATCCCTACACTATTTATTTTCCGCACTCTACATGCTTGATAAAATGCTTACATGAATAGTTTACTTATATTGTCTCTTAGTAATATCTAGTTTGTGACCATCTAGTTTACTAAAGAAATAGGATTTAAATTAGCCTTTAATTTTATTTACTTGAAATAAAATTAGCCGATTAATTTCCATAGTCCTATTCAATCCTCCTTCTAGGACATAGATTGAATATCAGCTTCCTCATTGTTATATCTAACTCATTTTATATAAAGCTCGGAGGCCTAACAAGTTTTTAGCATCGTTGTCGGGGATCGACTTGTTTTAGTAGTGAGTTTATATTAGTAAAGAATTAAGTAAATACTCTAATTAGTTGGAGATGCAAAAGATCCCAAAGTTTAATTGCTAGAAATGAATATGTGTAGTATTTTGTTTTTATATTGTTGTGTCTATCATAAGTTCTTTCTAGTATAATTATTAATTTGAATAACAATGATACATGACTCACAAGTTTAGTGGTGCTTTTTTATTTGTGTGTAGGTTTATGGATAAATGAGGGTGAATCGAGTTATGAAAACATCACAGTTTAATCAACAAATACTTTTATTTGAAAAAACATTAAGTTTGAGGTCAAAATAAAAACCAGTTGGGGTGGGTTATTGAGTTATGCAAACAATAAAGTGGAACAAGCATGATTGATTATAAGGGTATATTTGACTTAAAGTAAAACTACAAACATCTGGTTAGATATTGATGAATTTGGAGTTGACACATGTATCATTAGTAGGGATGACAACTGATCGTTTTTTTGTAAAAATATCAAAAACCATAACCATAACCGTTTATTTTATTAAAAACCATATCGTAACAGTTTTAACCATCGGTTACACATTAAAAAACCATAACCGCATTATTCAGTTTCGGTTTTTTAAACGGTCTTCCAGTTTTTAACCATAACCAAATGATAATTTAATAAATATATTAATTTTCATAAAATCAAACCACACATATAAGAAAAGTCTCTGCGATATATAAAATATTGTGTTGGTTTAGTATTAAGTTACATATTTATTATTTAGTTGTTTAAACCTAGTATTTGAATTTTGGTTTTAGAATTTTCATATATCTAATTTTACTACATTATTATAAAATATGAAAATATATATGATAATGATCGGATTTTGGTTTTATTTTTATCTAAAGCCATAACCTAACAGTTTTAACCATCAATTACACTTTTCAAAACCATAACCTAATGGTTTTAACCACGGTTATATAATTTGATTTTTTATCGGTTCAGTTATCATCGATTTTGATTTTTAACCGTAAGCATTGATATCCCTAGTCATTAGTAGCTCGATAAGTCCAGTTTCTTGCGCCACAAGCCACCCTCAATTTGGAGTCCAAACGAAGGAGTTATGTCCAAAACGGTGAGGTGATACAGAAAACATCACCTCACCCTGTTGTAGCGAATTGCACCCTCAAACTATTAGTCTAGTTTTTAGCCACTTTGCGTGCTCACGCGTCAGTGAAAAGTCGACGTACCATAGACTAGTGCAACAATATATACATCGATATAGCCCATTCGTCGCGAAATTCAACTTCAAATGCGGATTGTAAGAAACTGGTAAAGAACTACGAGGCCCAATATATGTCATTGGGAAGTTGATGAAGTCTAGTTTCCAATTACACTAACCTCATCGCATTTGGAGATCATAGGAAATAGTACTCATGAGGAGTGACGCAAAAGAAGAAGTGTGTCCGATTTTGCACACTTAAATTAAAATGCAAGGTTGGGACAATTGGTAAGGAACGATGTAGTTCACCTTATACTATTCAAAATCTTAAAATGTTACTTTCATAATCCAACAAACACACCCTAGTCATATGAAAAAATTATGATCAAAATTGTGAAATGTGTCACTACAAATGGTGGGATTTCTTGTGAATTCACATGACACTCCCTTTCCAAGACAACCTAAGAGGCCAATAAACCCCCCACACAATTCAAGAATGGATTGAGAACGTCAACCCCAAACTTTGGGAATGTATGATTCTCGCAAGGGGTGTTATTTCTATATCTTTCTCAATTGTCTAGTATTACTTAGTGTAACTTCTTTATTCGTCTTGAGTCGGTTTTGGTATATATATATATATATATATATATATATATATATATATATATATATATATATATATATATATATATATATATATTGTGATGCATGACGTGTAGACTGGAGTTTCTGTTATATTGTTTGCAGGTGTAATTTTGATTGATGAAAAGTTGAACCACCGCAATTATGAATATTTCTAGATTGATTTTTAATTTGACCCACACTTTGAGATTTGAAGTTTGGGGTTATTATAGTAAACTAATCTGGATGTTTTGAGTCACCATTAATGATAAAGCACCTAGAGAGGGAAAAATTGAGTCATATCTAGCTATAAACGTTGTTTTATTACGGTATAACAATTTTACTATTTCAATATAGCTAGTTCGCCAAGCTACGGTGGAGGTGAATCTGAGGGTAAGCTTTCGGTTTCACTTGTCACATGGGCCTCTCGCTTCAACCAAATTATAGGCTATACGATGGTACGACAAGGTTTTCGATATTAAGAGGAATTTGATTCAAAGCTTGAATTTTCCTTCTTCTTCATCAAAAATTGAAAACATCATATAACTCAACCATCTCCACTAACCATACACATCCCATGCATCCATCTCGTACCATCCACATATATCCGTACATCATTTATCACCCATAATTCACCCACACCTTCCAACACCAACCATAAATCACCTCACACGCTGATAAAGAACAAAAAAAAGTTACTCTATCAGTATCAAAACACAACACTAACACAACGGACCCAAGGACTCGGTTGATATCACGAATATAGGATCAGATGACCGGAAGTTTTGGCAAAAGAGAAGGAGGGGTTTCACTATGATTTACAGGAAGAATAAGGTAATAACAGTGTACCTTGCTTTATACTCTTATGGAGAATATTTATCTTTGCTTCCAGAGCCTCTGTCTACTTTGCAGAGTCTTCATAAAATTAGACACTATGTCAGGGCCAAAGGGAGATGTACTCCTGATGGCACTCCGATGCTCAATTTAAGTATTTTTCAATCGGGTATCACTCAAACCCGAAGAACTGGGAGATTTACCCTGATTGCATTATATTCACAATGATTTTATAGAGTAGTTGGAGGATACCGAATTATACTGTGAAGTGGGGTATTGATAGAGCTTGAAGATCTGTATAGAGAGCTATCAAGGTACGCAACTTTAGTCCAGGATGACTGTTAACTATAAGCCAATGTGGACATGAGATACCAACTCGGGACGTCTATCTTAGGAAGAGTTTGATACCCTCTCCCATTCGGTATATGCAACTTAATCCCTGTCTACTATATACCGATTTTGATGCTTTATATTCTCTTTGGGTTTATTTTAAAAGTTATGGCCAAAACGGTGAGGTGAAACAAAAAACTTCACCTCACACGACATTGTGAATTGCACTCCCAAACTCTTTGTCTGGTTATTAGCTACTTCGCATTCTTACGCGTCGATAAAAAGTTGATCTACCACGGTACAATAAACTATTATGTGAATTTCTATTATGGCATTGTTTATGATCATTATTAACATTATGTGCACATGTTCTAGATCACAATGGCAATATTTCCTATTCAATTGTACCATCAAAGAGAAAAGTCACTGTCTTGGGCAAGGAATCTCAAAAATTCATATACTATCATTCCCACAAGGGAAATGCTTTCATGCTTGAATGGTATTCACTTTGAGAGAACAATTCAACTAAAGTGATTATAAGCTTAGTTCCAACTTCTGAAAACTACAGTTGCATTTTGCATGTTCAAGTGACATGCTCTTCGAGAGAACACTATGTATAAAGTGTTACAGAGTTGAGTTTTGACTCTCTAAAAATACAATTTCATTTTAAATGTTGGAGTGAAATGATTTACGATATCACACTTTATCTAAAGTGAATTTGAGATGAATTTTTTCTCCTTGAAGCCACAGTGAAATTTTGCGTCTCTGGTTGACATGTTAGCCGAGAGCATGCTCCATCTAAAGTACTTTTGAGTTGATTTTAGACTCCCTCAAAGACTTAGTGGTATTCCACATTCCCAAGTGTCGTGTTCTGCAGAGCACAATCCGTATAAAGAGTTTTTTTAGTTAAATCCCGACTCACTCAAAGCATTAGGGGCACTCCACAAGTCTGAGTGGTATGCTTCCTAAGTACACACTACATCTAAAGTGTTTCTAACCTTAGTTTTGACTTATTCAAAACCACATGGGTATTTTTCATGTCCAAGTGATATGCCCTCCAAGTGCATACTCTTTCTAAGGTGATTTTAAGTTGATTTCTGACACCTTGAAAGCCACAATGGCGTTCCTTATGCCCAAGTGAAATACTACCCAAGAGTACGCTCCATCTAAAGATTACTTGTAAGTTGAGCTAAGACTCCCTCAAATCCACAATGGCATTCTGCATGACCGGGTGACATCTTAGAGAACGAATCAACACAAAGGATCAAATCACCTATATGGAGCTAGATTTGATGTGTATGCATTACAAGGAAGAGATATAAATGACAAAGCATCATTTCTTTGAATGCATGTTAATGGATAAGATATAGAGATTATGCGGAGTTGGGTAGGCATAGGGAGAGTTATTCCTATAATACAATGCGCGCTCAATTTGTTGAAAAAAGACAAGACGAGAGTAGAGTTCAAGGCATGGAAGATTGCTTTTTGCAATGGATGTGTATATGACTTGGCAAGTTTGTTACAAGTTTACTATGGAGGATGTGCTCCCAACTTTAAGGGCATAGTATAAAATATTAATATATATATATCTATCGGTATTTTTTTCCATTGTATCCTTATCTCATCTCTTCTAGAAATTGTAAATTTTTATTTCTTTCCACATAAAATCATTGTATAAGATTTTTTGGGGAAAATAAATTAACTTTTTTGTTAGTTTATTATTAATTTTATAAATATTGTACATATTACCATTCTTGCATTTTGATATTTTTAGAGATTTTTACAAAACAGGTCTTGGAGACTCATCCTATAAACCCAACCACACCTCACCTATCTACTCTTCTTACTAAAAGGCCACATATAAAATTTTACACTACATGCCAGTTTTTTTAACAACCCACTTACCCATTATTCAGGGTGGCTATCGTTTCGTTTCGGACCGGTTCGGACCGGTCCTTGGTGGATCTGGGCCTTACCGGTCCTGTCCGGCTTACCAGTTCCACTTTAACTGGACCGGTTCGGTTCGGTTCTCGAAGATAAACTTGAAGGGTACGAAATGGTTAAAAGAACCTGTCTTACCGTACTGTTCCGGGTTCGGTTCTATTGGGAAAATGGTCGAATTTCCCGTTCGAGGATCGTGCACAGAGGAAAATGAAAAGATAAGAACAACAAGTTTTACGTGGGTGAGCCAAAGATGCCTACCTCCACGAAGTAATTCAATATAATCACTCACACTATTACAATTTGGTTTTTGTATGGAAAAACTCAAAACCCTCTCACAAAAGAAAGAACAAAGAACTCTCACACTAACCCAAGAATCTAATCACTATAGGATCGTTATACACTCACAATTAACCTTTATGATTCTCGCTCTTGGATATTTCGTGTCTCTATTCTTTTCTCTCTTTCTTTCTCCTTGTCTTCAACCATCAACATATGGTACCTATTTATAGGATTTCACAACTCATCCAAACAAATAAATCTAGTCATCTTGAAAACTTCAACCCTCTTAAGTTTCCAAGACAAACCATTATTTTCTAAGACTATCACTTAGTTTCTCAAGACACCATTTGATTGTTAAGACTACCACTTGGTTTTCCAAGACACCATTTAGTCTTCCAGTGCAATGGTTCATGGATGTGAGTCAAATCTAAACAAGTTTTTACCGGTTCCGACTAGATATTTTTTAATAAATCTTGATTTCATTACTTTTAAATTTTTAAAAATTGATTTATTAAGGAGTTTTTAGTGATAATTTTGGAAACATGTTTTTATTCATAAATTTTAAAATATTAAATACATTATCACAATCCTTCACAAGACTTGCCTCTAAAAATGACTTTTTTTCATACTTTTCCAACAATTCATCAATTTCTTCAAGTGTAGACATCAAACTCATATCACATGTGAATCTTGAAGAATAATGAATTAAGTAAAAAAAGTAATGAATAATCATATGAATAATAAAATACCCCTCATTCCTCAACCAAGAACCTTGCACAAAATTATACATATCTGCTTGCTCCATTTGCTTTTTTATTCTTTTGGGGCATTACCAGATAGAGTTATATCTCTAACAAAAGCTATACAAATCACAAATAAAAACTTTAATAAAATTAAAAGTGGAAATCAAAAGTATTAGAGTAAAAGTAAACTACCTTCGACAACATCATAAACAATTTAATTAATTTAAAAACTAAAAAGTGTTGGCCAAAGAAGTATCCATTTACTGATGTAAAAAAATAAAATAGAAAAGTTTACATAACAAAATCATGAGAGATTAGAGCCACTAAATATGTGCGACACATCCAAACAAACTGTATACTAATCTTGTATTCATATATAAAGCTCATTACAAAATAGCTACTAATCAGAAATCACGGTTGACAATTATATTCAATATCCAAATTGTCACATATATTTTCAAGATACCCCGGGACCAAACTTGCAATTTACGAAATTCAATTCAACAAATGTAGACAACTTCACAAAAAACAGGACCAATCTAACACAAACCTTTAAGAATTTCCAGAAATTTATCAAAAACCATTGATTTTCTTTCCAAAACCGAGTATCAAAGGGACCAAAATTGCTGAAAACCCAACACATATATTTTTTAAGATACACAGGGACTAAACTTGCAATTTTCAAAATTCATTTCAACAAATGTAGACAAAAATACCAAAAACAGGACCAATCTAGCACAAACCTTTAAGAATTCCCAAAAATTTATCAAAAAACAGTGACTTTCTTTACAAAACCGAGTATCAAAGGGAACAAAATTGCAGAAAATCCAAGACATATACTTTTCAAGATACACAGGGACTAAAGTCACAAATTTCGAAAATATGTTCAATGGTTGTAGACAACTACACCAACAACAGGACTAATATAGCACAAACCTTTGATTTCCCCTCAAACTTATCAACACCAAGTGATTTTCTTTCCAAAATCAAGAATTAAAAATTGCAGATATCCAAAATCACTCTACATCATATCAAATACACATGGGTTCAAAGCCATCTACTTACCATAGTAGATGAATACATAAACCATCAACAATAAATCACATCTTCATCATCAGAGCACCATTACAACATGCCAATAAGAATAATCAAAGAAATCATTACAAAAAATAAATAAAAAACATTATAGAAGTGAAAATTGAAGATTATAGATGAATTAGACAAACCATATGGAAGAATTCGACAAACCACCATCCACCACCACCATATCTCGGTGTTTTTCGAACCCAAACCACCTATCATTCGAATAATCAAGACACTATCACAAAATCAAACCACCAAATCTTAATCGAGCCACCACAGATTAATCATACCACTAGTATCTCAGAAGGGAATTAAATGGGGTAGGTGGGTTTGGTGAGATGAATTAACGCGTTAGAATGAATGGGGTGTATTAAATGGGGTGGGTGGGTTTGGGTTCGAAAGAACGGGGTATATTGAATGGGGTCGGTGGGTTGGGTTTTATGTTTATTGTTTTAATTAAAAACAAATCATTCTTAACGGTCCAGTTCGTTACGGATCGGTTCCGTATAAGGTTTTTTAAAGAACCGAGACGCTATCAAAGTTATAGGTTCGGAGAGGTCCTAGACCGCTATCCATCTCCAGTTCCGGAACCGATCGGTCCGGTCCGGTCCGGTCCGGTGGACCGGTAAAACCGGTCCGTTAGCCAGGTTGACCCATTATACCCCCTTTTATTTTTTTCTTTACTATATATAATAATATCCATCTAATTTTTTAAACCTAAAAGAAAATTCTTTCCTCTCCACTCACACACCCCACATCAATATTAATCATTTCTCACCTACAACTCTTCTCTCTTTCCTCCATCTTTTCTCTCATTTGCAGGAGTAGATATCATCCAAAAATCTCAGCCATAGTTCGAGTTCACATCCTTAGACAGCAACTTAAGATCCGTGAAGAGAACTCCAGCTTAAAGAGAAATCCACAAACTCCGGCACGAGGAGGAGGCAGCGGGGTAAAAAGTAAATGCAAATCAGATCTCAGCGTGCAGCGACGAGGAGAAGCAACGGCGTCCAAACTCATGTAGAAGAATTTTAGATTTGCAATATTTTCCAAGCTCATCGAAACAATCTAAGTTTTGCATTTTTGTTGTTTTTACCGTGGTTGGTGTTTATTAGATGTGCAACAAACATTATTAGATTTCTATTTTACTTTGTTTTTCAAACCCGTGTAAAAGAAGTTACTTAGTTCTTTATTCCTTTTTCTTTTTTTAAGTATTAATTTTGAATTCTGAAAACACATTTTTGAATTTCTTATTGACTTTTTAGGTGTAATATTAATATACTGCAAATATAGTTGATTTTTTATGCATTTGTTGTGTTTACAATGTAACTTTTTTTTAATACCCAATGTTTCCTCTGAGTTAATTCTTTGTGTAGTTTTTTGCTGGTTAATTTATTGAGTACTCAAAGAATTCTCTAAGTAGTAAATTTTGTTGGTTTATTCTTTGCTTAGTTTTTTGATGGTTTATTCTCTGAGTATGTTTTAAAATCACTGTGAAAATCTTGAATATTAATGCAAAATCGCCGAGTATCATTGATTATAACAAAAAATCACTAAGTATTAATGAAAAATCACTGAATATCACTGATTATAACACAAAATTACTGAGTAGTAATGCAGAAATGTTGAGTATCAAAAAATATAACACAAAATCACTGAGTATTACACAAAAGAATTAAGTTTGACATAAAATTATTACGTAATAACACAAGATCAGTGAGTATTGCAAATAATCACTGAGTGATGCAAAAAATCAGCTCAAATACTTTGAAAATGGAGTTTAAAAGTGCTGAAGAAATAGAGTTCAAAATGTTTTGAAAAAGTAGCTAAAAATGTGTATAAATGGATTGATGAGGAGAGAGAGAGAGAGAGAGAGAGAGAGAGAGAGAGAGAGAGAGAGAGAGAGAGAGAGAGAGAGAGAGAGAGAGAGAGAGAGAGAGAGAGAGAGAGAGAGAGAGAGAATTTTAAAAAAAAATGTTTGAAGAAATGAAAGAGGAAAGAGAAATTTGAAAAAAAAGGAAATTAAATTGAGGGTTCATCTCCCTTATATAATTTAGGAATATTTTTGATTCATAAGATTTTGGTGGCCTTTTAGTAGAAGAGTGTAGAGGCAAATTCCCTTTGAGCTACAAAAGTAGTCTCCAATATTTTAAAACTCCCTGTTGTACTGCCTCTCCAAGTGTGCTAGTTCCCTCTTCTTCCCCACCTTGACAAGTCTTTGTGAAAGAACTCCATCCTGGCCTAGACCCTAGACATTCCAAGATCATTTTTCAAACCTGCGCCTATCCCATTTCTAGTAAAGAGATAGATAAATAGACACTTCCCATTGCACTGATCGGGGGTGTTCATAGTGACTAAGAGGGTCAAAGACCAAGAAGTGAGTTATTTATACCAAACCTTCTTCTTATGACTAGATCCAATCTCTTGGTCCCTGCGGCCTTTCGGGAAGGGAGTATTAGAGAATTCCAATTGATTGCAGCTCTTTCCAGACCTCTAGGAAAAGTATGAAAAAACCGGCTCGAATAGTATGATCCCTCCGTCACCACAAGAGGAAGAGGTGATCTCGTTCCATTTTATTTTCCCATTGAGGCTAAACCTAAACCTATGCTCGAGAGATAGCTGTTCTATACATATGTATGTCTATACGCTAATAAGCATGTATGGAATTAAGAAGAGAGAAACCGTGATAAACCCCGATCACCCATATTTTTATTATTCAATATGGAGTTTTTTTCATTTATATACCATTTGTTAAAACAAATTGCAATATTAAACCAAATTAAAAAATATTTTTACAAGCTTCCGAAATGAAATGAGATACTCATGAGCAAAGTTTTCTTCCGTTATTTCTCTTTTCTCCATCAAAGTCAAAACATGCTTTAATTTTTTTAATTAATTATTTAATATATTATATAATAATGTTAAGTTATTTTTATTTTAATTATATTTCAAAATAAATTAGACTTTATTTTGTAATTGTTAAATTAAACTAAATACTTTATATTTAATTAAATACATTAATTTAAGATTTAGGTTTTTTGTTTAGATTAATTTAAAAATCAAATTTTAAATTCAAAATTCGAAATTAAAAAAAAAACATATTTGCGACGAATAAGTCATCATTAGGTATAGATGAATTTTATAGCTAACTTTTGGAACAATTAACGACGACAAAATAGGAACGAGTAATGTCGTCTCTATATTTCGTAATAGCGACGAGGTTTCTTTGACGCTAACATTGACATATTAGCGACGAATTGGTTGTCGCAAAAAGGTCCCACGATTTTACGGCGAACCAACTCTTTTTCGTCGCGAAGATTGACTATTAGCTACGACTTTCTAGCGACGAAAAATTAGCGACGAGTAGTCGTTGCTAATTAACTTTAGCGACGATTTTTTGCGTTTAGCGATGAACGCGGGTCGTCGCTAAAACGCCGATATGTAGTAGTGGTAACTCTAGTGAGTCAGTTTCAATGATCACAACGTATTTTTGCCGCTCTGCCATTTGCAATCCATAGTGAAATGCACATAGCTCCGCCTTGCGCTTCACTTGGTCCTGCATATGCTTCTAAATACTGCCCATTTAGAGTAACAAAAACACTATTTTCTTAAACACACCCTAAATCATATACTAAAATATTATGATTATTATATTTTATCTACACTAATATATAAATCCATAACTAAATAAGAACAGTTATTTATTTTTATTTAATTTTTCTAAATATTTATAGTTAATCTAAACAAAAAGCCTAAATACTAAAATAATGTATTTAATTAAACATAAAGTTTTTAGTTTTATTTAACAATTACAAAATTATAATCTAATTGATTTTGAAAAATATAATTAAAATTGAAAATAACTTAACATTATTATATAATATATAAATTAATTAAAAAAAATTAAAGCATGTTTTGACTTTGATGTAGGAAAAAGAAATAACGGAATATTTGTGAAAATATTTTTTTATTTGGTTTAATATTGCAATCTGTTTTAACAAAGGGTATATATAAATGAAAAAAACTCTTCAATATGTCCCCCACGTGAAACCACGGCCCAGAGAAGAACAAATATTACCAGCTTTCGGCCCATTTGGTGGATAGTCGTCACACACATGTAAGCACCAAGCCCAAATCCATGGTCCATCCACCATAAATAACTTTCCTCTTCATTCACCCTGCATTGACTAAAAAAAGAAAAGCAAAAGTTTGCTTACTTCCTTATTTCCTAGCCCAGCCCAGCCCAAACCCACTTATTTCCAGCCAGACGCGCCACTTTCTCTAAAATACCTGAAAACTCCACAAATTCGACAAAAAAAAAAAAGCTCCACCGCCACCACCTCCACTGCCACCGCCGCTATTCCATTATTCTGTCAAATACTATGGCCACGTCTTATAGCTCAAAGCTTCAACTCTCTCCTCACTGTGTAACAAAAATCGCAACTCCACGAGTCGAAACTCCCAAATTTGGTTGGTTCTCAAAGAACGACAATAAGTATTTGGGAGTAAAGAAACATTGTAGTAGAAAGAATAGCGCTGTTATATCAAATAGTCTCACGTATAAAGATGCTGGTGTCGATATCGATGCTGGAACTGAACTTGTTCGACGAATTGCCAAAATGGCACCTGGTATTGGAGGTTTTGGTGGCCTATTTCCTTTAGGTATATATATATATTTACCAACTCTAATTTCCATTTTCCTATTTATTTTAATTGAAGTTTAGTGTCAAATCAATAGATTTAAGGTACTAAGTCATGTGTATAATTCCCGACAGGGGACTCCTTTCTTGTGGCCGGAACTGATGGTGTGGGAACAAAGCTTAAGCTAGCATTTGAAACTGGAATTCACGACACTATTGGAATCGATCTGGTAAATAAAATACCATTTCATAATCCATTTTCAATTCACCAATTCTTCATAAATTAACAATAGACACATATTATTATCAGGTCGCAATGAGTGTAAATGATATTATCACTTCTGGAGCAAAGCCATTATTCTTCCTTGATTATTTCGCAACAAGTCACCTTGATGTAGATCTTGCAGAAAAAGTATATCATCTCTCTTTTATCCCTAAATCCTGTTCATGTATATTATTTACGTGTTATGTATTTATGCAGGTTATAAAGGGTATTGTTAATGGTTGTCAACAATCTGACTGTGCTCTATTAGGAGGAGAGGTATTTTATTACTCCCTTTAAACAAATTATTTAAGATATTTTATTTTCTAATTAAAATACATTTCAGACAGCAGAAATGCCAGATTTTTACGCAGATGGTGAATATGATCTTAGTGGATTTGCTGTTGGAATTGTGAAAAAAGATAAAGTTATCGATGGAAAAAACATTCAAGTTGGAGATATTCTTATAGGTTTACCATCTAGTGGTGTTCATTCAAATGGATTTTCTCTTGTTAGAAGGTTTTTCATTATTATTTACATTTAAATCTTATCTTACGATAATTGGTAACAAATAAATAAATTACAGGGTAGTTGAGAAAAGTGGACTCTCTTTAAAAGACCAACTTCCCGGTGGATCTGTTACACTAGGGGAAGCTTTAATGGCACCAACTACACTTTACGTGAAACAGGTATTTATTTATTTATTATCTTCTTTGAGTTTTAAGTGAGAAATATAATTGATAAATTTTTTTATTAATGTTGAAGGTGCTTGATATTATTGAAAAAGGAGGTGTTAAAGGTATATCACATATCACAGGAGGTGGATTTACCGATAATATACCAAGAGTTTTTCCGGAAGGGCTAGGAGCTTTAGTATATACAGATTCTTGGGATGTACCTCCGGTTTTTAAGTGGATTCAAGAGGTGAGTTTATTTTATTTTTTTATTATTTTTGTGTGGGTAATAAATGAGTGTTTGTATAGGCGGGGAAAATAGAAGATGCGGAAATGAGAAGAACGTTTAATATGGGAATTGGAATGGTTTTAGTTGTAGAGAGAGAAGCTGCGATTAGGATACTTGAAGAGAGTAATGGTACAGCTTATCCTATTGGTGAGGTAGTAAGTGACGAGGGAGTTACATACATGTAATATGTGTATGTAATAATGATATTATGTTTTGATTTTAAGTGTGTGACAAGGCATTTGCAAGTGGAAATGAGAGAGAATGATTTTCCCTGAATGTTGGAATCGTTTATTTTCTTTAGTGATAAAATACTTGTTGATGAGTGTAATAGTATTTATTTTAACGAATTATTATCTGCATTCTTGTGCCTTTCCTTGATACCTGAAACATATAAAATCTAGCTATGAAATGGTGAGCTTTACAAGCATTTTGCTAAGAAAGTGCTAGCTAAAATCTAAAGTTGTTTTTCTAAACCTATAAAATAAATCTAGATGGATAGAAATAAAAGTTCACTATTAGTTGACCAAACTAACAGGTTGTTTTTCTAAACCTATAAAATAAATCTAAAGTTGTTTTTCTGAACAGGTTTAATACCTATGTAGCATTTTGTTTTGAGCAACTTGCATTATTTTTATTTTAGTTTAATTAATTTAGTCTTTAATTTTTTCATCTTGGTTCTTAAAATAAAAACCCAAACAAATTTTTATATCATTTACTTTTTCATATTTACAATTATCTCTAGGGATGGCAACGGAGCGGATATCCTCGAAAAATTGCATAACCACTTCCACATCCATTAAGAAAAACGATAACCAAATCCACATCCATTAACCATCGGATTTTAGAATTATTTACCAAATCCACATCCATTAACCATCGGATTTTAGAATTATTTACCAAATCCGCATCCGCGACGGATGCGGTGTATCCGCGGTTAATCTGTATCCGCAATCATTTAAAATGATTTAAATAAAATAAATTATTAAATATTTTTAAAATTTTAAAATTAGCTACGAAATTAGTGGAAGATCATAAAATGATATTAGGCAATATAGTAATAAAATAGATAATAATCAATTAGCTAGTTTATGTGTGGAATAATTATATTTGATCGATATTATGTATAAAATTTGCATATATAGAATATCTTTATATATAGTATATATTTTTTAATATTTTATTTTTTATATTATTATTCGGATTTCGGATTATCCGTCGGATTATTTTAAAAGACCAAATCCTAACGGATAATCCACCGGTTACCTTTTGTGAGAACCAAACCCTCATGGTTGCACCATCGGTTCCACTAACGGATTTTTTATCGGATCGGATATCCATCGGTTACGGTTAATATTTGAACCATTGCCATCCCTAATTATCTCATTATTTGATCCACACCTGAGTTGTACCTAATCCGTCCCTGCGTACGAATCCGATTTATCGGTTTATTACTTGAATAACTGTACACTTGCGGTTTGTGAGTCTTCAACTTTAGCATTTTATTTATAACACACATTGACCCACCAAATACGCAAAAACAAAAGCATCCTTAAATGTATGTATGACGACATCATTTTTGACGGGTCTTTAAATACCATTAATAGGGGATACAACTATTATAACGTCGCCATTTATATTGTTATAGCGACGCTTTTACTACACATGTCTTTCTTTCCGTTTTTCATGACGCGATATACATAAGCGTCGATATTGACACACTAATTAGGGGACACATGTAATGTTGATAGTAAAATAGGGGAGACTCCTATAAATACGTCGAACATATTGATAAAAAATAGGGTCGTATGTACAAATGCGTCGGTAAACAACAAAGTACAACGAACACAAAATTATTAATAGATTAGTGCAATTAATCAAAAATATTAGTATAAGTAGAGTAATGTAATATACCAAAAAAATAATTATTTTTTTATCCAAAATAACATTTGAAAAAGTCATAACTTCAATAAATTTGAGAATAAAACAAGACAATATTGTGATGCAACTAACAATTAAAATACAATCCGAATTTATAAAAATTTTAACAGATTACGTAAAATATTGTTTGAGAAAAAACAACTTCTTTGAAACTAAATTTATTATCGATTTCTCTATAAAAATGGACATCACAAATTCTTACGAGAAACAACTAATCATATCTTAAATTATTTGTAATTTTTTTTAGACTTTAATTCAAAAAATTTGGTGCACAAAATCATTAAACAAATCACCATATACGTAGTGTCGCAACCAAGCACCCTCTTCTAGCTCTTAACGAACATAAGAGCCACTCCTCTCTGAAACATAGTCATCATCGTCATTATCTTCAAGATTAAATCCAATGTCCTCACCAAGATCAAACAAGTCTCTAGGAACAGTTTTTATCACAACTTGTCATTTCGTGTTCAAAGGATCTTGCACATAAAAAACTTGTTGCACTTGAGATGATATAACAAATGGCCCATCAGTTATGCACTCACCTCTATGTGACACCCATGAAAAATTAACCAATGTGAAATTTATTCATCTTTCTTCACTCCTCGACTATGTGTCACGTCAATTTGAACAAAAAAAAGACTATGTGTCACGTCCGCCCAATTACATCAGAAAAACACAACCTTTAATTGTCTAGTTTATTGTAATTCGATTATATTAGTAAGCACAACCTTTGAAGAAGATATTTGTCCACAACTTTTAATTTATGTTTCTTGTTTTATCAAATAATTTTTATTAGTTAGACATTTTAGTGAGTGGCCAATAGACTGACTAAATATTCTATCTTACGAAATACTTTATCGAATAATTTAATTAGTTAGACATTTATTACCATGTTCCTGAAATACTGGCAAAATATAATATCTTACATTAATTCAACATTTGTCTCTCATAAACTCTTTCCCTAGATCAATCAATGACAAGTCAAACAAAGATAGTTTGATTCATGTATAAAAAATTAAATAAACAAAGGTAAAAACTAATGCAATAAAAAATAATTAGACATGTATAAATATTCTGTTATATTTATATGTAGATGTAAACTCATATCATGAATACAAATTCTAATAAAGCACAATTTATTTTATATTTAAAAGTCACTGTATATCACATAAGTACGAGATATCTGAGTATAATGTCAAATCAATTGGTGAATTTTTGTAGGCAGCGTTATAAAATGGAAACATATCATGTGATTGTTATTGTATAGAAATAGGGTAAGTTGAGGATAGTTGTTGTGATTCACAGATGCTGGATGCGACGATGGTTCGGTGATGTTTTCCAAGAGATTGCAAGAGATGATGATTGCATAGTGGTGATAATAATGGAGGACGACGATCAATTAGTTTCCTGTTATGCTTTTACGTTTGTCTTAGGGCCGGTCCTGGCGTTTTGGGGGCCCAAATCAAACTTTAAAATATGGGCCCCTAAGAAAATTTTAGGTGTATTACAAATGTTTTTTTTTACTTAACTTAATTAAACAATTTTTTATTTAAAATAAAAAAGACGGACTACCATTTTTGTTTTGAGCTGGGCTAAAATTGGGTCTTTTTAAAGAAGAAAAAATTATACTATATATGCAAAAAGAACATTTGGGGTCCTAAAAGTCATAAGAATTGAGGAGGGGGGGGGGGCAAGGCGATGGCCTCCATGGCCTCCCCTCAGGACCGACTTTGGTTTGTCTTTTGTTTCGTTATAGAAGACGAAAGACAAGAAAGGGGGAGGGGGTGTTATAAGATAAATAATGAAAACTCTAGGACTTCTAATGTAATTAAGTTAAAAAAAAACCATAACATATAAAAAGAAAACGTTGACAAAAAATGTCAAAAAGTAACTCTATATTTTAGTTATACAACTATATAATAAAAATCAGTCTTCCCGCTCCTAGGTTTCCGGCACTATTGGTATATATCAGTATTCTTGGTAATGGAATGATTATACATATCACCAAATATTATACCACCAAAGATCTTGCACGATTTGATTAAAAATAAATGATCAATCCCAATATAATACTAATTTATTTTCAATCAAATCATATCGTATTATTGATAGTATGTTTGATGGTATATCTCATTACCTTAATGATAACTATCATCAAACATATTACCATTGATATGGAACGGTTTGATTGAAAGTAAATGGTGGTATTTTTGTGGTGAATATATATATATCATTACACTTTCTAATATAGTAATTATATATACCACCAAAAATCACACTAATAATAAAATAACATGATTTTATTGGATATAAATTATCCATCCCTTTACTTTTGGACATTTAAGTACCCCGTCTACCTTTGACAAGACAAATATTTATCATATATCATAATACACGAACAATTTATCGCACAAGATCATAATCTGCCAGCCTACCAACAACTTTTAAGCAATAAAGAGACTTGTTTTCAATTTATTAATATAAATTATATACATTTCTGTAGAAAATCATAAGATTATTTGGTAAATATCCGGTTATTTATGGTAGATTTATTTTTCAGAATTAGGTAGAACTAAAATAGGAATTAGTTTGACTATGATTTTATTCTGATTCTGATTTTATTCTCTTTCTTAGAATAAAGAGATACTCCTTGTATAAATAGGTTGTTTGGCCTTGTGAAGTAATACAACAAACACTTTCTCTTAAACTTACATGGTATCAGAGCTAGCCTCTAAATCAACCCAACCAATGGAAAACACACCGACCAGCCAAATTTCTCCTTCAATCACTCAAACAAACACCATGGAAACATCCCAGTTGGCCGTTCATTCTTCTATGCTCATCACAGGGCATAGATTGAATGGAAGGAATTTTCTGGAATGGTACCAATCGATAAAACTTGCGATTGATGGGAGGGGAAAATTAGGATACCTAACTGGCGAAGTGAAAACCGTGAAGGAAGGAGAAAAGGGCTACAACACCTGGAGATCAGAAAACTCGCTAGTAATGGCATGGCTACTCAGTGCGATGGATCCTGCCATTGCAAAGCCTCACCTATTCATGAAGACGGCGAATGAAATCTGGGTTTCAATCCGGGAGACATACTCAGATCTGGGTAATTCATCGCAGATCTTCGAATTGAAGACAAAGTTGTGGAAATCCAGACAAGGAGAAAGAGAAGTGACGACCTACTACAACGAGATGGTATCATTGTGGCAAGAGTTAGATCAGTGCCATGATGATGATAAGTGGGAAAGCGCGGCTGACTACACTCGACAACAAAAACGCGAAGAGAATGATCGCGTATACATGTTTCTGGCTGGTGTAAACAAGGATCTTGACGAAGTGAAGGGAATAATCCTCGGAAGACGTCCGCTGCCGTCAATGAGAGAAGTCTTCTCTGAGATTCGACTCGAGGAAAACAGGAGGAAGGTCATGAGTAACACCAGCGAAGAATCTATAAGCCAGACTGAGTCATCAGCCTTATTCTCACGTGGGAATGGAAACGAAGGAGAGAAGAAGAAGCCGTGGTGCGATTACTGCAAGAAGTTGTGGCACACGAGAGAAACTTGCTGGAAACTTCACGGGAAACCGGCCGGAGACAAGAAGAAGAAGGAGAAGGCCTTCCAAACCAGTGCCGAGACTTCTCATGAAGAACAAGTCAACTCAGAACAGCCCAATTTTACGAAGGACCAGATCGAGCAGCTCCTGAAACTACTAAACCTATCCAAAAAATCCAGCCTTGATAGTCCTTCATGTTCTTTCGCAAAAAATGGTGAATCAGTATTATCTATCCCTTCTTCCTACTTATGTTCAAAAAACACAGACACTTGGATCATTGATTCAAGTGCGAGTGATCATATGACAGGAAACTCAAATAATTTTTCAACCTATAAACCATGTGCTGGAAATAAAAAAGTTAGAATTGCTAATGGAACCCTCTCAGCCATAGCAGGTCTAGGAAATATCAATGTTTCAGCCTCTTTACCATTATCTAAAGTGCTACATGTCCCAAATTTATCTTGTAACCTATTTTCTTTTAGCAAGATAACAAAAGCCCTAAACTGTCGTGCTATATTTTACCCATCTTATTGCATATTTCAGGAATTGGACTCGGGGAAGACGATTGGCAATGCTAGAGAATGTGACAGACTCTATATCCTAGAACCAGACTCAAATAAGGGAAGTCAAGAGAGTTCTTGCCTGAATATTGCCTCAAGTCCAAGTAACAATGAGATTTATTTACTGCATTTTCGATTAGGACATCCTAGTTTTCATTATCTTAAAAAACTATTTCCTAAGTTATTTATTAATAAAGATCTTTCCAGTTTTCATTGTGAAATATGTACTTTATCAAAGCATCATAAAAATACCTATCCACCTAGGGAATATAAACCAACTAAACCATTCTCACTAATTCATAGTGATATATGGGGAGCATCTAGAGTACCAACATGTAATGGGAAAAGATGGTTTATAACCCTAATAGATGATCATACACGAGTAACTTGGGTTTTCCTACTAAAAGAAAAATCAGAAGTAGAAAATGTTTTCAAAATTTTTTACAGTATGGTTCAAACACAATTTAATACTCGGATACAAATGGTTAGGAGTGATAATGGACGAGAATACTTTGCAAAAAATTTAAATAATTTTTTTAAAGAAAAAGGAATCATACACCAAAGTTCATGTGTTGATACACCACCACAAAATGGCATAGCTGAAAGGAAAAATAGGCATATCTTAGAGGTCACTCGTGCATTAATGTTTTCAACAAAAATTCCTAATTATCTTTGGGGAGATAGTGTTCTTCATGCTACATATCTAATTAATCGCATGCCCTCAAAAGTTGTCTTTTCAAACGCCTATAAACCTTCTTCAAAAAGAATTTCCAAATTCAAGAGTGTTTAATTCTATGCCATTAAAGATTTTTGGATGCACGGTATTTATTAAAAATCCTGACCGAAATGCAAGTAAACTCGATCCTAAAGGAAAAAAATGTGTTTTTTTGGGGATAGCCCCGACTCAAAGAGGATACAAGTGTTTCGATCCCTCTACACGGAAAACCATAATCACAATGGATACAACCTTTTTTGAAAATACACATTTCTTTACAACTCATCTTGAGGGGGAGTTTGAAGGTGAAGATTCTGAGGGTTGTAGGTTCATAAATTCTGGAATAAATATACTTATGAGTCCAAACAATCAAGAAATAGGAAATATAGAAAATTCTAGAAGTAGTGATATTCAAAACAATATTGAGTCAACGAGTCTTTTAAAGGATAATGAACCAAATATCACATTATCAGAAAGTAAATCCCAGGAGGACAGGTACAATAATCGGGCAAGTAGTCTATTTGAAAAAACTTATGTGAGAAAAGCTCGAAAGACTCTAGCTCAAGATATAGATGATGTCACATCTCCGGCAAGTCAAGAATCCGAACCGGAGAAAGAACCTGAGGTAAGTGATTCTGTCCTTGAACTTGATTTACCTATTGCCTTAAGAAAAGAAAGACGTGCCTGCACTAAAACCCCTTTATATCCTACCTCTTTATATGTTTCGTATTCTAACCTATCTTCAACTTTTTCTACCTTCACCACAAACATATCCGATATTGTCATTCCTAGTAGTATTCAGGAGGCATTGGCTCAACCGGAATGGAAGAAGGCTGTTTTTGAGGAGATAGAAGCTCTTGAGAAGAATCAAACCTGGTCTGTGGAAAAACTACCGAGAGGAAAACCTATAGTCGGCTGTAAATGGGTGTTCACACCCAAGTTCAAAGCTGATGGAACTCTTGAACGTCTCAAAGCGCGATTGGTGGCAAAAGGGTTTACTCAGACATACGGAATAGACTATACAGAAACATTCGCACCAGTTGCAAAACTAAATACAGTAAGAATTTTGTTATCTATTGCAGCAAATCGTGACTGGCCATTGAGACAATTTGACGTGAAGAACGCATTCCTAACGGAAATCTTGAAGAAAAAGTATACATGAGTCCACCGCCCGGATTTGAAGACAGCTTCAACTCCAACGTTTGCAGACTGGAAAAGGCGCTATACGGATTGAAACAATCACCACGCGCCTGGTTTGATCGGTTTACTCAATTTGTGAAAGGACAGGGGTACACTCAAGCGAAGGCAGATCATACAATGTTCACCAAGTACTCGGAGGAAAAGAAGATTTCAGTGTTGATTGTATACGTAGACGACATAATTCTCACGGGAGATGACTATGGAGAATTGGAACACTTGCAGGAAAAGCTTGCGAAGGAGTTTGAAGTGAAAGACTTGGGAGAAATGAAATACTTCCTAGGTATGGAAGTGGCAAGATCAAAGAAGGGAATCATCGTCTCTCAAAGAAAATACATCCTAGACCTCTTAAAAGATATAGGAATGGGTGGTTGTCGGCCAGCTGAAACTCCCATAGCTCCGAATCAAAAGCTCGGGAATATAACAGATGGAGTTCCAGTGAACGTTCAACGATATCAAAGACTAGTGGGAAGGCTGATTTACTTGGCTCACACAAGGCCCGATATAGCCTTTGCTGTGAGCTTAATAAGTCAATTCATGCATAGTCCTTGTGAAGAGCATCTTGAAGCCACAAACCGAATTCTAAGGTACCTAAAGAGCTGTCCAGGAAAGGGACTGCTGTTTAAGAAGAACGAAACAAGGGCTGTAGAGGCATTTACTGATGCTGATTGGGCTAGCTCGTACAACAGAAGATCTACTTCAGGTTACTGTACCTACTTGTGGGGAAATTTAGTAAGTTGGAGGAGTAAAAAACAGAATGTTGTGTCGAGAAGTAGCGTAGAGGCAGAATTTTGATCAATGGCGAATGGTATTTGCGAACTGACATGGATAAAGCGGGTACTTAAAGATCTTCGAGAAACAGCCGAACTACCTCTACGACTATTCTGCGACAATAAGGCAGCCATAAGCATCGCCCAAAATCCAGTACAGCACGATCGCACAAAGCACATAGAGATTGACCGACACTTTATAAAGGAGAAGATGGATGCCGGGATAATATGTACTCCGTACATCAGCACAAAGGAGCAAACAGCTGATATTTTGACAAAAGGATTATCTAGACCAACTTTCGAATTTCTTGTAAACAAGTTGGGCATGTTTGATATTTATGCACCAACTTGAGGGGGAGTGTAGAAAATCATAAGATTATTTGGTAAATATCCGGTTATTTATGGTAGATTTATTTTCCAGAATTAGGTAGAACTAAAATAGGAATTAGTTTGACTATGATTTTATTCTGATTCTGATTTTATTCTCTTTCTTAGAATAAAGAGATACTCCTTGTATAAATAGGCTGTTTGGCCTTGTGAAGTAATACAAGAAACACTTTCTCTTAAACTTACAATTTCAAAAGATGAAGGGGTAAATTAAAACTTTTAGTGACATAATCATTTCAAGAGCTTCAAGGGCTAATATGCAAGCTTTGGTAATTTATCATATTTTTAATCATCATTTTCAAAACTTTAAGGGACTTTAATCTAATTACGTGAAGGCTCGAGTTAAAAAACACATACAAAACTTAAATTTATACGGTTATTTTCCCAAAACATCACACAACAATACGTACATTTTAGAGAGTTCCAGGGGCTAAAATGCGTTGCAATTTATCAGATTTTTAATCATCATTTTAAAAACTTTAAGGGACTTTCATGTAAATATGTGAAGTCTTGATGTTAAAAAGTACATAAAGAGCTTTATTTTGTAAGGTTCTTTGTCCAGAACATGACACAATCACATAATTATATTTTTTAGGAACAATACATCAATTTTCAAGAGTTGAAGGGACTAATTTGCAAAGTTTTACAATTTATTCAGATTCGTTATCATCATTTTCGATACGTCAAGGACTTTAATGCAAATATGTGAAGGCTTGATGCCAAAAAATACATACAAAGTTTTAATTTGTAAGGTTCATTGCCCAAAACATCTCATAATCACATAATTACATTTTTTAGGGACAATACATCAATTTTGGAGAGTTTACTGGACTAATTTGCAAAATTTTCAATTTTCAAATATTTTATCATCATATTTGTAACTTTAAGGGATGATAATGCAAATATGTGAAGTCTTGACGATAAAAATCTGATACTAAGGTTAACTTTATAAGGTTCACACAATCACATATTTACATTTTTTAGGGACAATACATTAATATTTGGGAGTTTCAGGGACTAATTTGCAAACTTTTGTAATTCTTTTAGATTTTATAGCATCAGTTTTTAAAGTTTCAAAGACAATAAAGTATTTGCTTTATAAGGGTTTTTCCCACAACATAACAAAAGATAAATTTACTATTTTAAGGGACTAAGCTTCATTTTTTAGAGGACTAATATGCAATTTCTTGTCAATAACACATTTTTAAGCCACTAAAAATCAAAGAATCTTAAAATTACCCGCATAAATATAAAACATTCATTTTTAGATCATGAGCAACGCTTTCCAACTCTAACAAGTTTGAATCAAACCATATATAGATGCAACCGGCTTCCTGTATATCTAATCAAACAATTTCAATACATGCAATAACAATAAAAGCATTTTAAGACACAATTAATTGAACATGCATTATATTAGAAAACTCCATCTCCGAAAATAATATAACCTCACCAAAAAAATTACCAGAAAGATTTGATTTTGACAATAAGTTCGGGTTCCATCTCAGACACAAGAAAAGAAATTCATCATCATCAGAAGAAAAACAATTGCAAGGCCATATGAGTAACTAAAACATGAGAATATATTACCTAGAAAAAAAATCCATCAGAAGAATAAGAGAAATCTTGTATTTCCACTTCACAGTGTGCATAACAAAAATAACCACCAAAAAATAATGCATAAACATCACGGTATGAAGAAATATAGCCATAACATTACAAAATTTCATCAACACAAGTAAGAGAGAGATTGCATACTTGATGTTGTCTCATGAATGGGTTAGGTTTTTGAAGGTTGAAGAGTTGATGGGTGAGAGTTAATGTAAAGAATTAATGAAATGTGTGTAAAGTGTTAATGGAGTATGGATATTGTTTAATTCTTATTTGGACTAATAATAATATTTTGGTTTAAGGGTCTACTTAAACCGTTCATTCTAGTCAATAGGACCATTATGGGCCCCAGTCTTATGTAATTACTTTCAATGATCCGGTTCTATAGGTTCGGTCTATATTTGTCTTAGGCTAAGTCCAACAGCTTCCCGATTATTTAGCTACAATTGAGAATCAAACCTCTACCCTATTTCAAATTCCAACTCTCTAAAACAGTTTTGCTCCAACAGCTACCCAATTTCAACTTCCCAATTCTAAAAGTTATATTCTAATTTTATTCTAAAAAAATTTAAATAATTATTTTTTGCTCAAAATTAATTTACTATTTTTTACTATAAAATTTAAAAAAATTAGATGTGTTTAGTTTTTATAAATAATTTAAAATATTTATTTATTGAAGAGATAATATCAAATTAAGTCCAAAAACACAACATTCCACCTCTATAGGGTCCAGGAATTTTTTCACCCCCATAGAAGTCCAATTTCTTTTTAGTATTACATCTCTACCCCTATTATTTACCACGTTTAGTGGTAAACAATATCATTTAAAATAGTAACCGATTCCTATTTTGTAGCTTATAATATAATATCCCTTATTTTTAGCTAATAAGTATAGTAAGATTGTTATGATATTACACGATTCAATACACCTTCTTCCATTCACAAACCCCAGTTATCTCTTCAACCATTGATGCAATCCACACAGATTCATCACTTTCAAGGTATCATTTTTCTTTCAATAAGATTTCTATCAATTTGACTGCATTAAGCAACGTAGATAAGTGTATATTTCACCATATTATCTCGCTTTTCTTTTCGTTAAACACTTTATGCTGTTAATTTCACCACATACTTGTTAGACAGAATTACTAATATGATTTTTCATACGATACATATACTCGAAGTTTGTTTTTTCTAAATACTGTTGATAAAATGCAACAAACATAATTATTCTGTT
Source organism: Nemophila menziesii (assembly GCA_029959085.1). Lineage (NCBI taxonomy): Eukaryota > Viridiplantae > Streptophyta > Magnoliopsida > Boraginales > Hydrophyllaceae > Nemophila > Nemophila menziesii. The sequence continues at coordinate 332,336 of JARWIR010000128.1, forward strand.
ACGAAATCTATTTTGTATATTGGTTTAGCTTGTTTTGCACAAACATATATGGGTTATGTTACTTTTACATGTTATTTCTTAATTTCTTAATTACATACAGTCGATTAATCATGAGCTTATACATTTAGTTAGGTTCTCGCTCAACTCATGGCATCCAATGTTCTTGTTGTGTGTTCACGCCGTAGCTGCTATTGAAATTACATCTCCTGGTGTCCCTTTCCCGTACATTGACATGTTTTGGCATGCTGCAAGTTATCGATCGACATACGCGAAACACATTCCTGCTCTTACAATGTTCTTAACACAACAAGAGGCTCTTGGCGACATGGTCGTTAACCCACCAGCTTACAAAGCTCAGCCAGGCAGACCAAAGAAGAAACGTTATCCATCAGAAGGTGAACGGGCTGATTCTTCACAGCGCAGAATGTGTAGCAATTGTCACACATACGGATACCACAACCGTTCTACTTGCCCCAAACTACGTTGATTTCTTTCAAATTTCGTATTCCTTTATGTCTTTATCTGTTGTAATAAGTGATCCACAGTAATCACATATGACACTCTCGTATTTTTTTCATCAAATAATAACTGCGTTTTCCTTTTAATGTGTTCGAATTTTACAGGTTGTGTATGTTGTTATAGTTTTGTACACATAGACCGACAGATTAAACTGGCACACCACCCAAATTGAACATATAACCCACCATATTTGAACATATAACCCACCACATTTGAACATATAACCCATCATATTTGATCATATAACCCACCAAATTTGAACATATAACCCACCAAATTAGAACATAGATCAGTCTTAATATATAAAATGAACAACCCATTAGTTTTAATGAACACCCCATCAGAAAAACTCAACTAACCCACCACATGACTCGTTGACCTTTTTTCACACCACCCACTGATTTAGCCTTACAAACCACCTCCAAAATGCTGAAGTTATCAAATTAACAACTCATTTTTTTAACTGAACACCCCATCATAAATCCCCTAATAACCCACCTTCTTAATTGGTAAACCATTTTTACTCATCCCACTGATATAGCCTTACAACCCATCAGATTTATATGCATAACCCATCGGTTTTATAACAACCTATCCAAGACTTCACCTATATGCATACAACCCATCATTTTCCAAACATAACCCATTCAAAATTACATATTAACACCACCGAATTTTCAAACATACTACATTCAATCTCCTTTACTCAGATTGTTATCCACCTTCTTAAATCCTATGACTAAAAAAACCTGCATAAATCCTTATCCTACCAACCCAACTATTTAAACACCCAACCCACCATATTCATAGATACAACCCGAAAAAAAGGTATAATACTTTTCAGAACAATAATACTTATCAAAACACAGATTGATAATAGAGATAATGCTTGAATAAATAGAATTCATTACACATTCAGTTTGTTATCAAAACATAAAGTTCAAAACCAGAGAAATAATACTTAAACTACAATCATGTTCACTAATTTTTGCAAAATACATTAAGCAATCAAGCATAAACCAAAAGAAAACATGTTTTTGATGTCAAACTTATAATTCATCAAGTATCGGTCATCGCCCTGCGCGTCTCGAACACCGACTCCTCTGTTTGTTTGTCGTTCAGGACCCATGAGATGATCTTCTTACGATAATCATGAACCACGATGTGTTCGTACTGCTTCTTCACACTAACCCCTTTCATTATGCTAGCTGCGTAGAGCAATGAATAGATCCCCGTGTCAACGACACGGCTTTTCACATGTTCAACTTTAACATGTTCGATCACTGGTATTGAATTTTCCCTTCACCTTGTTGACCTATTACACATTAACATAAACACAATTGTTAATCACACATAAAACAGTACCACACCTACAGCAATTCACATAACCCAATCCCATTGAAAGATTTAACATTGAAAGATTCACACACACACCAACAACAATTGACATAACCCACTCCCATTTCATACACACCAATACTAATTGACAAAACCAACACCCATTTCACGTTTTCGAATTCGTAAATAAGTAAATCAATTACCTTCCATTATTTCATCGTCGGCTTCAATGTTTGAGTCGTTGTCTGCATCCACTACCCTTACTTCTTTCTTCTTAACTTGAGCACACGTTTTCTTCCCCTTCCCATCATCAATGGCGACTCTTTTCTTCCTTGTACTCAACGGCACACCATCTACAAAATCATCATCACTGTTTTCCATGGATTTTCCTTTATTTTTAGCGCTGCTTTCACCTTCGGTGTCGGGTTGTCTAACCACTTTCGTTTTCTTCTTTCTCTGTAGTTCGGCATCAGCGGTGGGTTTTTCTGGCAGCTTCGTTCTTGCCATTTCTGTTTCGCCGGTGGTGTGTCAAACAGATGGTTAGGGTTTAGTTGGGTTAAGGTGAGACAGACGGTGGGTTGTTGGAATTTGATTTTTTTCTGGCGCTTGTTTTCCTTTTTTTTTTGATTTGATGATTGATACGTTTTTGCATGTAATCCGCTCTTTTGGTTATGGAAAGTGAATAGACAGTCAATGGGTTATGGAGGGCAAATGCGTCATTCGTATTGGGTTGGACCTGATGGGCAATGGTCCAACCTTCTAGGACTCTATTAATAAATCACCCTTTATTGAATTGGGTAGGTAGTTTTTTGTTAGCTACATAAAGCTAAAGTTTTAAAAAACTTGGGAACCCAATAATAAGAAGTCTATTTTTTTTTTTGGACACTGATAATAAGAAGTCTATTGAAACTCATTTTTCTCATACTCCACCCCCAATTGTAGCTTTTAACTACAACTAGGCACCCGTTGGAGTCAGCCTTATTTTTTTAAATTAAAAATGAACCGGTTCATAGTATAACGGTCCTGTTCAGTCACCTAATGAACACTGGTTGACCTATTCGAATCAATTCCAAGACCGGCGGTGCGATATGGTGTTGGAACTGATAAGAATTAGTCTGATTAACCGGCAAATTTATCATTTAAAAAGAAAGTTTTTCTTTTGGGAATTTTAAAAAATACGGAACTCAAAAATGTAGAAAGGAAGACCCACCCCCTCACTAAACAAGCCTACCTATATATTCGAACGTTTCGAGCGAAAAAAGAAATAGATTTGAAAGAAAAAAAAACTTTGACAAAAGAAAATCCAAATCTTATTTCAAAACTCTATAATGAGTCACAAAATGAAAAGAAAAAAGGTGCATAACTACTCTTACAACCTTGTGTGTATAAAGATCCTTCAGATTTTCTATGGAGTAATATCACAAGAGATAAAAGCGAATTTGCGAGTCCTAGACTCGTGTTAGTCTCTCCGTAAGGGTGTACGTATTTAGGTAATTTTCATTAATTCCAGCTATAAGCCTATGAAAAATTTTTTTGAAGAAAACATGTGGAGTATACATTTTCTTTTTCTTCTTTTGTGAGTGAGTATACATATCTCTTTTTTTGTCAAACGAGTATACGTATCTCAACTTAGCAACATTTTCACTCTTTTCTTCTCCACATATCAAGATTATGATTATCCACTCCTTATTTTCTCTTGTCTTTGCCAAAACCCAAAACATTAGTAAAACATGAGAAAATAAGATACCATATAAATATAAAAACCAACAAGATCCAGAAACGAAAGCTTACTTCTTCTTCCCAACAATCACCATGATTATAAATCTGTCATCTTCTCCACCCATTACAGAGTTTTCTTTAAGAAGCAAACCACACCTCTCAAAAGCTTCCTTTTCATCATTTTCTCAGCCAAATATTCATTTCAAGAACCAGTTTTTATGTCACAAAACTAAATACTCATTCGAAAATAGAAGATATGTCAAAAATTGGGCTTTGCCTGCACTTGGTCTTGGTGGTGACTTTGAAAGTATTCGATCAGTAGTGGAAGCAGTTGGTGTATTGACAACTATTATAGTTGTTCATGAAAGTGGTCATTTTTTGGCTGCATATCTTCAAGGTATCCATGTAAGTAAATTTGCAGTTGGGTTTGGTCCTATATTAGCTAAATTCAATTCAAACAATGTAGAGTATTCAATTAGAGCTTTTCCACTTGGTGGGTTTGTTGGGTTTCCTGATAATGATCCCAATAGTGATATCCCAATCGATGATAAGAATTTGCTTAAGAATCGTCCTATATTCGATAGAGTGCTTGTTATTTCAGCTGGTGTGATTGCTAATATTGTGTTTGCTTATGTTATAATCTTTGTTCAAGTCTTGTCTGTTGGATTACCTGTACAAGAAGCCTTTAATGGCGTGCTTGTCCCTGAAGTTAGACCATTTTCAGCTGCATCTAGAGATGGTTTACTAGCTGGTGATGTTATTTTAGGCGTGGATAGCATTGTATTAGACAAAACAGGGCCTAATTTAGTTTCTGAAATTGTGGACGTCATTAAAAATAGCCCCCAAAAAAATGTGTTACTTAAGATTAAACGTGGACAAAATAATGTGGAGATTAATGTTACACCTGACAAAAGTTCAGATGGTACTGGTCGAATCGGAGTTCAATTATCACCAAATGTTAAGATTGCGAAAGTTAAGCCAAAGGATATTTTGGAAGCTTTTAGATTCACGGGACGTGAATTTTGGGGTCTGACTTTTAACGTTGTGGACAGTTTGAAACAAACTTTTCTTAATTTCTCGCAAACTGCTAGTAAAGTTTCTGGTCCTGTTGCTATTATAGCTGTTGGTGCTGAAGTGGCAAAGTCAAACGTTGATGGTCTTTATCAATTTGCAGCTCTATTGAATCTTAACTTGGCTGTAATAAATCTTCTTCCATTGCCTGCTTTAGATGGTGGTTCATTAGCGTTGATTCTTGTTGAAGCAGTACGAGGTGGGAAAAAGATTCCGGTTGAAATTGAACAAACGATTATGTCAAGTGGAATTATGCTTGTCTTGATTCTTGGGGTTTACCTTCTTGTTAGGGACACGCTAAATCTTGACTTTATTAAAGATCTGTTATGATCGGTTGAAAAATTGAAATCACATTGCCATTTGAGGGTGTTTCAAGAAGGAATAGTGGTATTTGATCGCCATGATTTTGGATTCACTAAAGATTATGATCATATGCGATGTAGTAAAGATCATTGTTTACTTTGTTTCTTGTAATTTGAATTAGTCACAATCAAAGCATAGCAATGTAAGTAGATACTTGTAAAATTGTAATATTTTATATTGACATTCTCGTTAGAGAAAATTAAATGTTGATGGGGTTACGTTCAGATCATAGCTTTATTCAGATCGTTGAAATTTTTTAAGATGGTTATTCCGTGAGATTCTCCTTATTTGTTATTTGTCTGGTATAAAATTGTTGTAAAAACTCTTAGGATTAGTTTTGTTTAATGGTGTTTTCGTTTTTCTGATTGAAGAACAAATACTAGACATTGAATAAAGAGTAATAACAAATTATCGTGGTTCGATAAAAATTTACGTTCACATTGAGTTTCAGCGAGAGAAGTTCTTCCGTTATAGAATCCCTTCGATTACAGGTCACAAGTGTTCTTCAAAGTATTCAAACAAATAACTCAGTGAAGGAATCGCAATCATGGTTATATCAAATATATAAGCAGCGGAAACAAGTAATTGCAATTTTAAGCCAATCTAGTGCAATTTAAGAATTCAAACAGAAACAAAGTTTCGATTACATACCTTAATCCGTTGTATGAGAATCGAATTGGCTAATTCCAGCTTCAAAAACTTGAAGCCTCCACGCTTTGCACACCGAGCTTGAGCCTTGCTTTCAGAATCAAAATTCTGACTTGGAAAAAAACCTTTTACTTTCTTGTGTGTTTTTTCTTGGAAGAAAAACTGATTAGAGAGTTATTCCTATATAATGACTCTCATTATATTCTTATAACTCAAGAGAAGAAAATGAAAAGCCAAGAAGTGGAAAAGCCAAAAGCCAGGAACGTATAATGAAAACTAATTATCTTAATAATTTGGTCCACTACCCACTTCTGAAGTGGACTTGGACATTTTACATTATACAAAAAGACTTGACTAGCCTAGCGGTTAGTGACATATTTCACATTGCTAGAGGTCCATGGTTTGATCCACGAACCTATGACCTTTTTCCCTTTTTTTTTCTTTTGCCTTAGATCGGTCTTATATTGGAATATAAATTTGTGCTAGCAAATCAATATACCAATATTCCAAGTATATAATTAACTAATATTTATTATCTAATAATAAAATTAATTAACGTCATGAAGCAAGTACAATGCACTCGTTAGTGTGCGACTACGTGGGTTCATCGTTAAACCGGTAGTAGTTAATTAAATTAACCACTAATCGAGGTTGGCGTCTAACAACACTCCCCAACGACCGGATAACGTGAAGTAACTCTGTACAAGGAAACCGGTGAAGAATCATACATGTATTCCCTCTATCTTTACAGCTCCGGATCATCCTGGGATATGGTACAACTGTCAAATCCCATTAGAAAATCAACTACGTTACACGTCGATTATCAACGATTGACGAATGACCTAAGAAACTCATTTCTTCATTCATTCTATCACCTTGGCCAAGGATTTGATACAATCGTTATAATCTTATGACATCGTAGAGCTCAAACTCTTTACCTAGAGTTGATAGATTCCATCTTGACTTACCCCTAGGAGCATATATACTTAGCTACGTCCAATATCCTTTCGACTAGTATTATGACACACTAGTAGTCCAGTATCAAAACATAACAAGCACATACACTACTAGTGATGATCTCAGGTCAAAGGATTACAAGTATAAAAATCCTTATAGAGATTAACCTACTTGACAGTTCAAGGTAATTAACCATTAGGAATCTCTAGTTTTAGTCGGTTCGATAATCACATCTCTATGTGCATTATCTATGCACCTAACTCGGTAAACGAGAACTACCGATATTTATCCAATAAATACTTGTTAGCTACATATTAATCTAACCGGATTATCGAGGTCCTAACTCGATGATCCTGCGATTAAGAACAAGTTTAGATTAAGTCCTCTAAGCTGGATTCTCATTATCATAACACCTTATGATATCTAGTTCGTAACTTAATCAAGGATTTGCCTTTATATTATGTAGATTAATACTATAATCATAAAGGCTTGCCACAGATTCAAGGAAACAATTTCTTTAATCAAAACTGTAGGGATAACTATTATCGTGTACAGTAAACACTTGTGTTCAATTCATTACAAGACGATCGGGGCTAGGGCATAATTCCAACAATCTCCCACTTGGCCTAGACCCAATCATTCAAGTATTATAATTCATAAACAGTTTGTTCTCATCAGACTCTTCTGATAGACAACTTAGATGAATAGATATATATCGTGTTCCTTCTTCTACCTATTGAATATGAACATCTTCATGTTCAATTATATCTCGAATCAAGCGGTACTATTGCAGAATTTGTTTGAATCTATAGTTTATTCTAGGTTTCTTTAATCATACAATATCTCAAATATTGTCATCGTATAAAGAAACAATATCTACATTGTGAAACCACACTATGTATATATAAAGAACTATTTTATCCAAACCACTGGCATAGTTGCATCTTATGCTGCTATGTATTCTACTTCTAGTAACCGAAATCTGCTACAGTGCTTGATTGGAACTATTCCAATTTACTTCTCCTCTATATAGACACAAACATATCTTGATTTGCTATCATCCACGTTTGAAGCAAAACAAGCATCTATATACCCAATTAGCTTCAACTTATATTCTCCACATATGAGGAATTGGTCCTTAATACTTCTTAAGTACTTAAGGATAGTCTTTACTACTTTCCAACATTCCTCATCAAGGTTATCTTCATACCTACTCGCTACTCCTAGCGTGTAACGTACTTTAGGTCTTATACATTTTTCATGGTGTGTTAGATATATCCTTATTGTTTTAACAAATAGGACTATACACATTCATTCTCTTACTTTTAGGGTACTAGAACAAACCCTAATATTAAGAGTAACTCCAAAGCCTATTGTCGAATAGATACTCTTGGAATTTCTATGCGATACTTCTAAAAAAGTATAAATGTAGTAAGATTGATATAGGTCAAGTAGCTTCTTTAATCTATCTCTATAGATCTCAATTCAAAGAATATAAGCTACTTTTCCTAAATCTTTCATGGAGAACTATTAGACAAACAACTTGGTTTATCTGCTTGGTTGGTATATCATATCCTTATGTGATAATATGTCATCTACATATAACACTAGGAAGATGAGTTTACTCCCACTAGTCCTTTGTACTCTTATGGCTCTTATTCTAAAATCATAAAATCAAACTATTTGATTGTATGAAAGAGAATAATACAAATTAGTGACATTTGCTGAACCCATTAAATGGATTTTGGAACTTACATATTTTATTATGAGTAAATGGAAATATTAGACCTTTAGGATTGGTCTTAAGGACGTCATAAACTCCCATTTAGTGAAAACTATTTTTCACATGAAATTACCATATCTCAAAATAATAGCATGTAGTTACCAATCGAAGAATCTGAAATGAATTAAGCATTTCTATCAAAAATGAATTCACCATAATAAATGGTTTCCTTTTAATTTAAACGCTTAGCAATTAGAAGGACGTTACAGGTCTCTACCTTACCGTCTACTCCAATCATTTCCCTAGAACCCATTTACTATAAATGGATCTTATATCTATTAAAGATTCAACCAAAGTACTATACTTTGTTGATTCTTATAGATACAAATACAGATTATATAGTTCTTAACCACTTGTCACTATCTAGACTAGTCATAGCCTCTTCATAGGGATTTAGGATCATCACTTGATGGGGTTATCATCTATATGATCCCCTCATCAACTATCACCATTATTACAATTGATTTTGGTGTACGATGATATCTATATAACCTATAGGAAGCTTGTGTACAATAAATTCTTCTTTCTATTGATTTGTTAACTTCCTTTTTCCAAGAAAGGTTCATGAATCGTCCCTAATCCTCAAAGTGTGAGTCTTGAACCTTAAATGAAACTATTAACTCATCAAGAAAATAAACACTGGCATGCATCAGATGCTCTTTAGCTTGTATAAATAACTCTGAAATCTTTATTTCATTATGATTTATTTCCACATTATGAATTCCTTCACTATGGAATTCCAATCTATAAAGGTTGTCTTCCTTACCACAAACCCTTTGTGTTCAGAATGGTGTGGAAATATTACCTCGTTATTTTATTTGGGTATCCAACAAATCTATATTTGAAAGATATCAACTCAAGTTTAGCCATCATAAGTCGTTTAGTATAAATCAAACATTTCAAAATCTACATTTTAAGGTTTGATTTATATCATCTCCATACCACATATGGATTTTATCGACTGTTTAGTGGGACACAAGAGTTCATTAAATATGCAATTGACTTTAAAACATAATCCCATAGGAATATTTAAAACCTAGTGAATCACTGAGACAAAATCTAATTTTGTCATCGATAATCTATTAATTTATTGCTAAGATATTCACCTATACAGGTTGATATCTTACTTCCTTCATACTCTTATATACTTGCTTTCAACTTCACTCAATAGTAATTTGAACATTTCAAATTATTTATATTGGTGTTACATTTGGTAAACACATATATATCTGTTATATAGTTTGTGAAGGAGATGAAGTAAGAATATCTATCTTTGGCTAAAGTTTAGACTGGCCACATACATCAATATATAGTGGACAAAGAACTCATTAACCTTGTCTCAATTTTCATCAAAATGAGATTTAGTCATATTTCATTGAGATAAGTCTCACAAGTTTCATATGATTCAAAGTCATATTCTTCAAGGAAATCTTCCATGTGAAACTTGTAAACTTTTTCTCACAATTTATGACTTAGTCTATAACACCAAAGATAAGGTTTGATTAGTACGATTATCTATTTTGATTTATGACCAAAAACAATTCTAACATTGTTACGTAGTTACTTTAGGCAATTATAATCACCATATTATAAGTATCCAATGGGGTGTAATTCATCACTATGAAAAACTCCATTGGTCATTTTATATTACATTAATACACCATAACTATCTTATGATCAAATGACCATTTTTTTCGAAAACAAGTTTACGAACAAAAACAGTTTTCTTACAGTATGTTCTGCCATATGCATCTTTAAAGAATTAGTTATTACAATTGTGGTTGCAACAATTGCTCCATTACCAAAATTATAATTTAACTTCTCTTATTCTTATTTGTCTATTAATCTTTAGAGTATGCAACATTTTGCATATTCCTAGACTACTACGAGTATCCAATACCCTTTTCGAGTAATTAATAGAAGTTCAAGAAATTATGGAAACAATTTCCATTAATGTCCTTACCTTGTGCCTTGGTATTAGATAACTGGTATCTAAAGGTCATACTAAGTTACTTATACATCTTCTAAAGATATTTAAGGATTCATGGGAATATCATGCTTAAAATATCTTTTGGAGTTCATAACTCATGGATACAAGAATATAAACTTAGTACCATTACTAAGTTCTTATTACTTTAGACATGCATCATATACATTCTATGCATCTTCAAGAGATAATTTAGTCAACAACTCATTTAACATATCAATGAGTTTCATGTGCATAAGAAAGACTCTCAAGTTGCGGTCACAACTTTAGAGATTATCCAATCCAACTTGGGATACTTAGAGAAGTGGTTTAGCAGAAATATCAAGAAATCCAATATTAGGAAGAAAAGAGAATTAACGCTTTAAGAACACATTATATAACTGACAAGGATAAGGACTTTTATCCAAGAGATATATAATTGAAAATTTTAAAACATGAATGAGCCCCCTGGTTGTCAGGTCGTTTCTCACGCATAATTAAAAAGAATATTGAAAACTTTAAAACATGAATGAGCCCCCTGGTAGTCAGGTCGTTTCTCACTCATAATCAAAGCGTGGTACATTACCTATTTTATCATATAAAATAAGAGACTCAAAACTATTTAGCCCCTGGTAGTCAGGTCGTTTCTATTTAGTTTTGTTGAGTTGATCCATCCTATAATTGAATATTATCAATCTCACATCCTCTGGGTAGTCCAGACCAAAAACGTAAAATCAATAAGTTAATCCTATTATCAACAACCTAGAGTGTTTATAGTTTGTACTCGAACTACAAGTCCACCTGGTTGTCAGATCAAAACTTGTAAACTTAACAAACTAGAAACTCTATCTGTGATGGATAAGTCTCACGAAATATCTCATATTTCGTCTTTATAAACTCAATAATTTTAATAATCAAGTGGAAAAATTTAGAATTCAAAATTCTAAACTTTGGAGTGGAAGCAGCGTTCAAAAACGGTGTGACAAGAGCAACCAACGGATACCGAACAAATAAACAAAATAACTGGATGATGGATATGTTCAGTCGGTACAGGTCTTACAGTTTCGTAAAGTTATTTTTACTTTAAAAAAAACGAATCAAATATCAATAATAAAAAAATATCAATTATAATATATATCATCTATATATATTACAAAGATATATTTTACTAAATATATTAAAGAATGGTTGTACTATGATTTTTTCTAAAGAAAAACACAGCAACACTTTTTTTTTTTTTTCAAAAGCAACACTACTGTAAAGACCATGATAAGTTCTCCTTTTTTTTCAATTACCGAAAAGAATAAAGAAAAAAAAATCACACCAATTTTCCAATCAAAAGAATTTATATAAAAAGTTTTTTATACAACTAACAAAAAGGAATGAGAAACAATTCCTCATAAATGCTTTCTTTTGTTACGAATGAACAACTTATCAAAATAACTGCAACATTCAATCAAAAGAAATATTTATATAAAAAGCATTATATATAACAAACAAAAGAATAGGAAACACCTCTCCAATTCTTTTCTATTGAATGATCACCATATCAAAATTACTACTCTCCATCACAGCACATGCAAACGGCGGCTGCAGAAAAGAAATACTCCTTTTTTCTTTTATCAAAATCAATCAACAATTGAAGGACCCATATAGCAGTAGATTAATACGATGGTTTTCGAACAAAAACATTGAGGTGGTCAACACATACTGTTAGCTTCATGAATAATTTTCCTTTTCTTTCATTCATAACATAAAATAAAATACTTAAGAAAACACAATCACAAACGTTACAGCACCACTGTTTATGACGAACAAGGAATTTTTTTTTCTCTTTTTATCAACAATTGAAATAAAAAAATTTATAATCCAAACATCATCCTATATACATTATAATCAGATGAACAATCAAATCATATCTCATATAATTTTATTCTAATACAAAATAATTTATTTTTTGTATAAACCCTTAGAACAAAAATCGTATATTATCAAATAATAACATGTTTAAATATCTAAATCGCAACAATTGGCTCTGATACCACTTGAAGGAATCGCAATCATGGTTATATCAAATATATAAGCAGCAGAAACAAGTAATTGCAATTTTAAGCCAATCTAGTGCAATTTAAGAATTCAAACAGAAACAAAGTTTCGATTACATACCTTAATCCGTTGTATGAGAATCGAATTGGCTAATTCCAGCTTCAAAAACTTGAAGCCTCCACGCTTTGCACACCGAGCTTGAGCCTTGCTTTCAAAATCAAAATTCTGACTTGGAAAAAAACCTTTTACTTTCTTGTGTGTTTTTTCTTGGAAGAAAAACTGATTAGAGAGTTATTCCTATATAATGACTCTCATTATATTCTTATAACTCAAGAGAAGAAAATGAAAAGCCAAGAAGTGGAAAAGCCAAAAGCCAGGAACGTATAATGAAAACTAATTATCTTAATAATTTGGTCCACTACCCACTTCTGAAGTGGACTTGGACATTTTACATTATAAAAAAAGACTTGACTAGCCTAGCGGTTAGTGACATATTTCACATTGCTAGAGGTCCATGGTTCGATCCACGAACCTATGACCTTTTTCCCCTTTTTTTTTCTTTTGCCTTAGATCGGTCTTATATTGGAATATAAATTTGTGCTAGCAAATCAATATACCAATATTCCAAGTATATAATTAACTAATATTTATTATCTAATAATAAAATTAATTAACGTCATGAAGCAAGTACAATGCACTCGTTAGTGTGCGACTACGTGGGTTCATCGTTAAACCGGTAGTAGTTAATTAAATTAACCACTAATCGAGGTTGACGTCTAACAACACTCCCCAACGACCGGATAACGTGAAGTAACTCTGTACAAGGAACCCGGTGAAGAATCATACATGTATTCCCTCTATCTTTACAGCTCCGGATCATCCTGGGATATGGTACAACTGTCAAATCCCATTAGAAAATCAACTACGTTACACGTCGATTATCAACGATTGACGAATGACCTAAGAAACTCATTTCTTCATTCATTCTATCACCTTGGCCAAGGATTTGATACAATCGTTATAATCTTATGACATCGTAGAGCTCAAACTCTTTACCTAGAGTTGATAGATTCCATCTTGAATCATCCCTAGGAGCATATATACTTAGCTACGTCCAATATCCTTTCGACTAGTATTATGACACACTAGTAGTCCAGTATCAAAACATAACAAGCACATACACTACTAGTGATGATCTCAGGTCAAAGGATTACAAGTATAAAAATCCTTATAGAGATTAACCTACTTGACAGTTCAAGGTAATTAACCATTAGGAATCTCTAGTTTTAGTCGGTTCGATAATCACATCTCTATGTGCATTATCTATGCACCTAACTCGGTAAACGAGAACTACCGATATTTATCCAATAAATACTTGTTAGCTACATATTAATCTAACCGGATTATCGAGGTCCTAACTCGATGATCCTGCGATTAAGAACAAGTTTAGATTAAGTCCTCTAAGCTGGATTCTCATTATCATAACACCTTATGATATCTAGTTCGTAACTTAATCAAGGATTTGCCTTTATATTATGTAGATTAATACTATAATCATAAAGGCTTGCCACAGATTCAAGGAAACAATTTCTTTAATCAAAACTGTAGGGATAACTATTATCGTGTACAGTAAACACTTGTGTTCAATTCATTACAAGACGATCGGGGCTAGGGCATAATTCCAATACTCAGAAATCTCAAGTTATACCAATACCATTGAAATCTTAACCAACTACACTAACTATCTAATAAGAATCAAGATGATTCTTATAGTGGTTAGATTATTTAGCTATTATAGAGGTTACAACTGCTCTAATTTATTCAGAAATCTAAGCTTCGTATCTAAAACCGAGAGAGAAGATCAACGAAAATGAGAAAACAAAATAATGAGTCAAAATCTGAAAAATCAAAGCTTATATATGGAGTGGTAGAGTTTTGATTAGGGTCGTCCAATCTTATTAAAATTAATGGCGGAGAATCATTCTGCGGCGTTAAGTAAAACTCTATTGTGTTGGACTTAAATCCAATAAGACTGAAAAGCCTAATAAGGATAATTAGTCCAAAACTATATAACAACCAATAGGCCATGCCTAAGATAAAACACAAAAGTTACACTTTCACGTAAAAATATAATAATAATCTCCACCTTAAAGTGTTTATTATAGCAAACACCTTTTTCATCAACATCTTAGGGACACCATAATGGAAGCACCATCTCAATTGCCATCACTGTCCAATAGTACCTACAAAAACAATTCAACCAATAAACAACAAGTCCAAACAAACTTTGAACTTGGTGGTTGACACTTGTTTAGTACCCATATACGAAGGATTCAACGTAGAAACTGTTTTTTACAATTTAAGTTCATCATTAGCCAAAATATCTCTAATAAACCGGTACTTAACATCTACATGTTTAGTTCTTTCATGATTTATATGATTTTTGCTCAAATTTATAACACTTTGACTATTAAAGAAAATTACATAATCACCCTTGACCAACTTAACCTCTTTGAGAAAGTTTTGAAGTCAATTCCTTCAAAAAATCTGCTATAACAACATATTCTGATTCAATAGTTAAGAGAGCTACCAGTGGCTGCAACTAAGATTTCCAAGAAATACAGTTTTTCCTTAAAGTAAAAAAGTAAGTAGTAGCAGACTTTCTAGAGTCTCCATCACCTGTAAAATCTAAGTCTACATAGCCAACAAGCTCAAAAAAAGTATTATGAGTGCCATAATACATTAAAAGTAGTATTCGCATAAGCTAAGACATATTTAAGAGTAAGCCAATAATCATAACTAGGATTAGACATATATATACTAAGTAAAGATATATCGAAAGATAAATTAGGTTTGGTACTAATCATAGCATGCATAAGTGAACGAAGAACGATTGAATAAGGCACATTCTCCATTTTAAGAATATCATATTGTGTATTGGGACACAATTTCTTAGACAAAACAAAGTGTCCATCGAACCATACATGTTTGCTATTCAAATTACCATACTTAGAAACTACCATTTTCATGTAAATTTATAACTAGATATATTCCTATTAATAATTATGCCAAGAATTTTTCTAGCATTACCTAAGTCTTTCATACCAAATTTAAATTTCAAAGCATTTTTAAGTTTACTTATAAGGGATAAGAAACTACTAATAATCAACATATTATCAACATATAACAAAATATAAATCCCACAAATTTTCTGTACAAGTATAATAAAAATATGCATTATATTGGGATATTCTGAAACTAAGGGACAAAACAAAGAAATCAAACCTCTTGTACCGCTTCATTGGAGATTGTTTTAACCCATATAAGGATTTTTTTAGAAGGCACACATGATCAAGCAGTTTGGTATCCATATGGACTTCAGGCGGCCTCATGTAAATTGTTTCCTCAAGGTCACCATGCAAGAAAGTTGTCTTAATACAAGTTAATACAAGCATAAAACTGATTGTTTTAAATTTAACAACATGAGAGAAATTCTAAGTGAAATCAATTTCCTCCCTCTGGGTATAACCCTTGGAAACTAACCTGGCCTTATACCTAGGGGATTAGTTTCAAAACTACCATCCTTCCATTTATAAAGCCATCTACATTATACTAACTCAGCATTTTAATAACTAAAGTTTAAGTTTTATTAAGTAAAAATAAATTAATCTCATCGATCATGGCATCAACCCATAGTTACTATCCTTAGAACTCATATCATCAAGATAAGAGTACGTTTCATATTCTCTGACCTCAACTACAGCAGTTAAGGCAGTATACACAAGATATGGATATGAATACCTATTAGGAACTTTGGGGTCCCTTTTCTGCATATCTCTGGCCAACAGGTAATCTTGTAACCCTTTTACTAATGAACCAGTCAAGTGATCAACCTCCTCCCCATCCTTAAATAAATCAGGTTGCTCAACACCTTCTTAATCATCATCATCATGTTGTTGGGGTTTATCCATGTGATGGTCTTTGGAAGAAGGATCACTTGAACTTCCAGGGTTATGATACTCCACCTCAAACTCATACTCCATAGTATCACCAATAGGTTCAGCTAAAGCATCACTACCTGTAACTGAAACATTATTGCAAGTATGTTGGCCTAACGTCCTTTTAATCTTGTTTCAATATTTTCCAAATCTCGTTGTAATATCCCTGAAATTGTGCATTATACTTAACATATTTTATATTCTACACTTAAAAACCTTTTTTGAAGGGATTTTTCAAACCGGACCGGCATACTGGTGCAAGGACCGATAAGACAGTGGTAGTCGTTACCCAACGGTCACATGACACGTTGCATTCTGCCCATTGGAAAAAATGAATTTAGCTTTCATCCGAGGTGTAAAGAGATAAATCTCAATCATCTTATATTTGCAAATGACCTTCTTATTTTTATGAAAGCAGATATAAAGTCAGCTATTGTCATTAAAGAAGCTTTGGACTTATTTACGAGATGTTTTGGTTTACATATTTATTTTCACAAAATTGAATTATATTTCGGAAGTGTTAAGGATAATATTATAGCTGAGATATCAAACATTTTGGGTATTAAAACAGGTAACTTACATGTGAGGTATCTAGGTGTTCCACTTAACTCTAAAAATTAAGTGTAAAGATGGTAATGTCCTTGTTGAGAAGATTTGCGATAACATTAAGCAGTGGAGTTCAAAGTTTCTATGCTATACAGGTAGAGTTAAGTTAATAAGGGTTGTTCTGACTAGTTAAATAATGTTTTGGTGTAGAGTATTTCTACTACCAAAGCAGGTAATATATAAATTGAATCAAAGAATGGCTGGTTTTTTATGGAAGGGAACAATGGAAGATGCAGCAGGTGCTAGAGTGTCATGGGAGAGTGTATGGTGTAGTAAAGAGGAAGGAGGATTGAACATTCCTAACATAGAGTATATGAACAAAACATGCCTATTGTTCACTTTCTGGAGGTTTTACTCACAAGATCAGAATCTCTGGAGTAGATGTGTTAGCACTAATATACTAAAAAAGAAATGCATATGGAGTTTGGATATAAACCAGCATCACTCTTGGCTTTGAAAGCAATTACTCAAAATTATAAGTGTGGCTTATGAGCTTATATACCATGTGGTGGGAAATGGAGAAATTACCTATATTCTGTGGGATAAGTGGGTGAACAAAATAAGTGTTCAAGAAATACTTCAAAAATAGCTTGATGAATCTAATCTGAGTTGTAATAAAATGGTCAAGGAATGTTTTGGAAGGTGTAGGTAGAGAATTCCACCATGTATTGGTAAGGCTTTTTCTCATATTAAATACATTGAGTTAGTAGATAAGCCTGATATTGTGATTTGAACTGAATGTGTAAAAAAATTGTTCTCATTTAAGAAAACTTTGAATAGAATCACTGAGCACAAAGATAAATTATCTTGGAGTGATGTTATTTGGGCAAAATCGAGTATTCCTCGCTGCTCCTTCATTGCTTGGTTAGGGGTATTAAATAAACTCCCTACTAAACTCAGAATGAGTGAATTGGGCCTGAATGTGACTAATACTTGTCTACTTTGTCAAGCAGAAGATGAAGATATTGACCATCTATTCATAAAATGTAAGTTCTCTAAAGATATTCTGCAGCGCTTACTTGACAATTACAATTGTATTAAAAACAAGATAAATTCGATTGATGAGTGGATAAAGGAGAGTCAAAAAACTTGCGCTAATTATGAAGACATGCTTGTGCTTAGCGCGTGTTTAACTACTTTTATGTACTTCATATGGTGTGAGAGAAATCGTAGAGAGCATGGAGAAAGGGAGCTTAACAAAGATAGAGTTTATAGCTGCATTATTTCTTTTGTAGCTGTTAAGCTAAAGAGTAGAATGTTTAAATGTAATAGATTAGCTGAGAAGATTTGTAATAGTTAGATTAATGTCCATGTATTTGTGTTGGTCTTGTAATAGGTCCATATATCGAGTAGTGGTGAAAGTATAAGCCCATTTGATACTGGGCTAAAGGTGTAAAACTTGATGTTGGTGCTTAATATATAAAGTTTGATTTGCTGATAAAAAAAAAAGAATTGTCCAGTATATTGAATATCTTCAAGCCCCAAACAATTACAACAATCCGCAAACTCCTCAAAATCACCCACCGTAACACTTTTCCCTCTAATTCTCTTATGCGAAGCAAGAATATTATTAAAATATCCCAAGAGAAGCCACGAATCATCAAAAGTAGCGGCAAAATCAATAAGGTTCTTCCACAAGTCTCTACGTATTTTTTCATTTAAACCATATATAAAAGAGGTGTATAGTCTTAAAGAAGTAACCTTGCACACAAATTTACAATGAATGGCTTGAGGTGTTCTCTCGATGATATACACTTGCACCTTATCCAGGTCCCAAACAACAAGAATCCTCCCATGCTCAACAAGATCAAAATTATTTACACACTTGCAACCTCTTAGCATACTACTCATAGAATGATTAACACGAACCATATTACTTTTAGTCTCCAAAATACCTAGAATATCAATATTTTAATGCCTTATTATATCTATTATACCCCGCCTCTTGTGGGGAGAGCCTAAACCCCTCGTGTTCCAAGTTGTAATAATCATTAAGAACTTATGGAGGGTTTCCCCTTATTCGGGCTCCTAAGTTGTGCGCATTTAGCCTTCTAATATTTCTTATTTTGCCACACATACTCTCGTCTTGCAAGAGTGAGTTTTTATAGCTCGCCTCACGTTGCTTGGTTTTCTTACTAATAACCATCTCAAACGGACATTCCTCCCTAAAACGGCTTTTAGAAAGATTTATTATCGCTTCGAATTCCGAGAAAATTACCATTTCAGCCGAGCATGGCCCCGAACCCACTTGGAAGGTTTTTATTTCACAGCTGCTATCCAATTCAGGGGACGGAATTAAGATCTAATTTGTGATTTCCAGGTTTTTGTAAAATCTATGCTGTAACAAGAGTGATCTATTGCACAACATCGACGGAAAGTAGAGTACCGGTCTGCTACTTACCATAATTCCCCTTGTGCTACACTGGAGTTTCGGAAATAGGCCTCTGCTGATGCGCTGGAGTACCTGAGATTACTTGCTATTGAGATGGAGAAATCTGCTGCATAGAAGTAACAGCTCTAGCCAGACTGATCTGCTGGGAATTGAGATGTTCTTGAGAAGTAGAAATCTGCTGCGTTACTTGATTCCTCCTAGAGCTATGCAGCTGGTGGGTGGCGAGGTGTATTTGATGGGTGAAGAATATGCAGTCGAGCAGGAAGTTGCTGCTTTGAAACTGTCTGCGGCTGTTTCGAGGAATTCTGCAGCATAGGAGAGCTGAGAGGATGCAACTGTGAGCTGCATATTACTTTGATTATGAAAATGCGAGGAAGCTGCTATAATCTTATTCTATCGATAGTAGTAGGGCCCAGCTGGAGTAACGCTAATGAGATGTTTTTGCATTCCAACTTCTAGAATTTGCACTGGAGGTCCCTGAGTTTAACAAAATTATTATCCTTATGAACACCCAAGGTTTCTCTATGTTTATTTGTTCGCACATCTCTATCATAAATGTAAAAACATTTGTTACTCTCATGCCCAAAATCTTTACATTTCGCGCAACAAGGAGGTAAGTTTTCGTATTCAACTTTTACACAATGCTTTTTCCCTATATGTGATCCAAAAATCACTCTAGTTTTCCTCTCCTTTCTCAAATCACATACGATAAGTAATCTCGCGTAGCTAATATCTTTTCTTTCAAAAGTAATACCATCCGTGCGAATCGGTATACCGACTTGTGAAGCAATCTTGGCTAAACCATCATTAGTTCTAGCTTGTTCCGGAAGTTTTCTTAACATGACCCAAGTGGGTATTTTATTAATCTCGAGGTTGCCAAAGTAAAAAAAATCTGGTATTTCCGAAAGAAGGAGCCGCCCATACGAAAGAAACATGCCATTTGAAAGGATACTCTTTTTATCTTCATCTTTACCAAATTTGAATATTAACCACCCGATTGGATGTTTCCTAAATTTACATTCTACATTCCATTCTTTGACAATCCTTCGAATATCTTCCATATCCGGAGATATCTTCCCGGCTACATACCCAATTAATGAGAAACCAAATGCTTGTTCTATAGTTAACACATCACTTTCTAATTGTTGCAACATATCTCCTTCTACGGGCTCAAAATACTTAACCTACATTCCCACCGTTTTTCCTATTATTTTGGTGCACGTTCTTAAAAGCAAGTCTTTTTTCCTGTTCACAAGTTGAATGGGTATCTCCAGAGCATTTTGTATCGGCGTCAAGTTTCCCGGTCGATTTCACAGGTTCCTTGGTGGTCGTTTCACGCCCTCCGATGACCACATTCTTAAATACCAATGTGCCCTCAACGTCACCTTCTCTAGGTTCCTCAATCACCAAAACATGTGACTTGCTAATTTTATTAAACACCTTGTGTGCTACGAATGTTTCCCATATATTTTCAACTATATGCTTATAAAGTCCTCAACACACTTGAAGAAACTTTTTCCTAGCTTCAATAGATGTATCAAAATGTTATTGGTTCGTCAAGCCATCAATAGAATTATCCTTTAAATTTGGGGAAGAAAAATTAGGGCTTGAAATCCCCAAATTTCTTTCTAGCATTTCCACACCCTCTCCAAAGGAAGAAACAAGGAGAAAATTTCCTAGTTGTTTATGATTTAGCGTGAGGCTAGTCATACCCATCAGAGATCGGGGTTCCGGGTTGCCCACGACGTGAGGTTCATGGGGTCTGGTGGCTCCTTGGTGGAGGAGACATGGTGTAGAAGAAAATCATCTCTCGGGTCCAAATCGATCTTCGGACAAGTGAGTCGGGTCCATTGTATGGTGATGATTCGTGAACAAAAAACCATGAGATAGGCGATAGATCGAAGTGATCTAGGAGAAAACTCTCTTACCCCTCTCTATATTCTCTCTCTCGTTTAATTATGGGTGAATGAGACATAGGGTCTTGGAGACTGGTTTTTTGCTCTATAAGGAATGAAATAAATCTTAGTTCTTCCAAGAGACCTCAAGGATGACCAAATACTAAAATACGTTTATATAGTACAAAAAAGACTAAAAGACAAAAAAAGGAATGTTAAGTGTTGACACTATTCATTTCTGGCCACCACCCACTAACCTCCGGCCACCCCCTCCGACCTCCAACCTCAGGCAACCACCGCCGACCTCCGGCCACCACCCAAACGTCGAAAAAGTATAGAGTATCGGAAAAAAGTACAAAGTATCAGAAAAAGTATATTGTATCGAAAAAATAGAGTATTGAAAAAATGTATAGAGTACCAAAACAAAATTTATTGAGTATCGTAAAATTGGATGAGTACTCCATACAAAAAATAGAGAGTACTCCATAAAAAATAGTGAGTACTCTATAAAAAACAGTGAGTATTCGATAAAATCAATGAGTATTTTTTTACATTTCAAACTAATTACAAAAGAATAACAAAACAAACTAATTACCGAGAAAAGCTAACTAACTAAGTACTGGTTGACCAGATCTGGACAAAAAGAAAACTATTTCTACTTAATCTACGCGTACTGTGTACGCATTCGAAAAAAATTGCTTGAGAACTGCTACACATGTCGTCGTCTGCTTCTAGCGATAGACTATCTCTGGCAGAAAGCGCAGAGGTGCGACTGCTTTACGAAGGATGATCAGACTTCACAGATCTCGCAAGCTTCGTCTTCTCCGACGAGCTCAGGCTGGACAAAATCTTGAAGCTCCATCAAATCTCGAAGCTTTAGCACTTACCGACGAGCTTCGTGACCGGATCTCCTCACCTCGACAACGATGAGCTTCTATGGCGGCGAACTCCTTTGAGTGGCAGCAGTTTCCTTGCGCCGGAGTGCTCTCACGCATAAGGAAATCTCCGAAACATCTCAAAACGCTGGACACGCTTGCTTCTTCGAACGACGGCCATATACCTCGGAGCTCGCGGTGGATCTACTCAAAAACTGTTCTTCACAGCTGGATAAACATGAACGGAGCTCGCGTCTTCGCTATCGGAGCTCGCATCAGATTCACGAACGGAGCTCGCCATCATTCTACATCACGAACGGAGCTCGCCATCGGTGGTTTGTTTCATCAATGTTCATCTTTGGCGTGAGAGAGAGAGAGAGGGGGGGTTTAATATTTTCTAAAAATATATTATTATATATATATAGAGTGAAAAACCAAAAAAAAGTAGAAATATAATAGGATTTTAATTTTTAATTTATAGTGTTAAAATTTGTTTGAAATTTTTAATAAAAGAAGAAAAAAAGTAGAATTAAAAATGAAAATTATCGTAGCAGATGTTTTCTCTACCTCCTCTACCTCTTAGATAAAAATCTCTTAATTTGCAGTTCTCTCTAGTTTCATTTTTCTTTTTTGTTCAGAGAGAGATACTTATATACATTAGAGGAAATTATAAATTAGATCCCAAAAACCAAAAACTAAATTTTTTTTGATTAAAGTCCTAGTTGGGAAAAATTATTTTTTAAGTCCCAAATTCAATTTGTCTGGTTGAATTTTTTACCTATTTACCCCTATTCTTATTGGGTATGGACCCAACCCAAGTTTGTATCATGATCTAAATTATAATGTGATGGGTACGGACCCAATATATTTTTTTGCAATGGGTTTTTTAAGTCTTTTTTACCAAGTCTTTTATGTCTTACAGTCATATGGGGCCAGACCCACATCCTTCAAATTTTTTTTAGGCTGTGCCCATTAAGAATAACTTTAAATATACAAGTGGATTATTTTTATTATGTTTGTACTACACAAATTAACAGCACTAAAATTATACAACAATGTAGGGATGTACCCATTACTTCCAAACCTTACATGGGGCTGGCCTAATAATGAAGCAAAACAAAAAATTCAAAAATTGTAAACTATATCTATATGGGGCTGGCCCGCGCTACACAAAAACCCTATATGGGGCTGACCCATGATACACAAAAACCCAATGGGGCTGGCCCCATTACACCTAACCAAAAAAAACAAAAAAGCATCGCGATCCACAAACACGAATGGCGATGAATGGCGGTGACGACCGCGGCCCAGACCTGCTCCAACGACGCGATCCAGTGGCGAGAAACGGAGATTTTGTTCAGATCCACGAAACTGTGTTGCTTCGATGTGCAGCAGAGGTGGAGGAGCGCAGCGCTGTGCAACAGAGGTGGAGGCGGTGCAGTAATTTTCGTTGGTGGTGATGGTGTGCAGTAGCGGTGAAGCAGTGGTGGTGGTGGATCTCGATGGCTTCGTTCTGTGACGAGATGGGTGGCGAGGGTTTACTGGTGGTGGTGTTTCTGTGACGAGATGGGTGGCGAGGGAGGGCGATGGTTTACTGGTGGCGAGGGAGGGCGATGGTTCCTGGTGGAGGGAGGGCGATGGTGGTGGTGGTGATGGATGGAGGGCGGTGATGGTGGGACTCGGCATAGTTGGTCAGTGGGTTGGTAGTGGTGGGTTCGGTGATGAAGGTGGAGGTAATGGTTGTGTTAATGGTGACGGGGTGATGAAGGTGGAGGCGGGGATGGGTGGTTCGCCGGGTTGTTGAGAGAGAGAGAGAGAGAGAGAGAGAGAGAGAGAGAGAGAGAGAGAGAGAGAGAGGAGAATGGGGGAGGGGGTTTTGGTGTCTTAATGGAGTTTTGGGAGGGTTTTTTTAGTTTTCACTGTGGGATTATAAGCGGAGGTATTTTTGCCATTTACCTTTACTAGTTAGACTTTTTAAATACTAATTAGGAGGTGAGATTTAAAATGCAAAGTTATATGGCTTTTAGGCTTTATAATATAAATGTCCCTATATATTATTTAAGGAAAAGAAAAGTACTGTACTATAAGATAGAACTTGTGTAAAAGAGAACAACTATAAATGTACTTGTCCAAAAGAAAACAGAAAAACAACTATAAATGTTTACTCCTATGTCCCTTTAATCTTATCAACATTGTTTGTCTGTTACCTAGTTAATCTCGCGAGGACATTTTTCCTTCGAATTGAATTCATTGGATACATGAAAAAGCTATACATGACCATAACCGTATCATCTAACTTTTTTTTTTTTTTTTTTTGGACATTGTGGGGGTGCTAACGCACCCAAAAACAAAAACAAAATTAACCTATCCCTAATTTCCTAAAAGCTAAAGATAAATCGAAAATACTACACGGATTTCGATAAGCAAAAATTGCCGTGTGTCTAGCCTCCTTCGCCAATTTATCCGCATTCCTGTTGAGCTTCCTACTGATGTGTTTGAAGGAAATATCTCCGAGCTCTTCAGACTTACGGGTAATTCTTTGTAGGATGGGTTGGACATTCCAACGAGCTGCTGACACTAGCTTGATACCTTGAATAATCTCAAGGTTGTCTGAGTGAATAGTAATTTTTTTCCCCGGAAAGTAAGCACCAATCTGTGTTCCTTTAAAGACCGCTTCTGCTTCTCCTTCCAGGGCTGAGTTACAGTCCATAGTCATGCTGTGCTTGATTGGCGTGTTATTTTCTTTTTGTTCACCCCATATTGCTATCCCTGTTGGTTCCCATTTATTTGAGAAAGACGCATCACAAAATAAATTAATATCTTGTTCTTGTTCCTCTATACTTGACTCGGCGTTTGTTTCATTATTATTTCTAAAACCTTCATATCCTTTGCTTATCCAGTTAATCCCATGAATCTCTTGCATCAGTTTCTTCGATGTATAGTTGATTCCTGCTCCATCTACAATTGTTCCTTCATGTGTAGCCTTCATTTTCGCTTTCCATATATTCCATAAGTTTATCATTAAGAAATCTCGTACAACATTTTCATCCCATCCTCCTTTAGTATAGGCCTTAATTATTTTCATGAACCATTCTTCTATATCTTCCTCCTGTTCTTCCATAATCTTTATCTGTAGAACTGAACCTGCCCAAATATCCTTGCACATTGTACATTGGAGAAGTAAATGTTTGACATCTTCTTTTTCATTGTTACACCACAAGCAATTTTTCCCGTCCGCACATTTCCTGTTGAATAAGTTCACTCTAGTTGGAATTGCATTGTTGATTATTCGCCACATAAAAAGTTTAATTTTTTTTGGTATGTTTGACTTCCATATTATTTTCCATATTTCAGAATCTTCCATAGCTTTGGTATCTATTGTTGAGGCTTTCTTCCCATTTTTTTCTTCAATCATGACTTTATAACCTGTTTTGGTATCATATTCCCCATCTTTCGAGAACGGCCAGATGTACTTGTCATGTATCCCATGTTCTTTAATTTTTGTTTTTTTTATGATTTGTATAATCGGTTTTGGAAAAAGATTATCTAAAATCTCTGTGTCCCATTCATCTTTGTCTTTTTTCATTAAATCACTAACTTTCATTAACGTAGTCCCTTTTGGCTTCTCTAATTCCCATTTAGTATCTATCCACCTTTCTTCCCATATATTCGTTTCCTTTCCATCACCTATTATTTTTATACCATGTTTCTTTAAGAAATCTCTTCCTTCTATAAGGCTTGACCAGCTCCATGTCCTGCTTTGTTTTAATTTACATGTTAAGAAATTAGACTTATTGAAGTAGATACCTTTTAAAAGCTTTGTTGCAAGGTTATTAGGGTTATGCATTAGACGCCATGCTTGAGCCGCAAGAAGGACTGTATTCATTTTCCTGAAATCTTTGAAACCCAATCCTCCTATAAGTTTGCTTACCGCAATCTTCTCCCAGGCTACCCAGTGTATTCTATTTCTTTCACCTGAATTCCACCAAAAATTTGCGACAGCTGAAATAAGTTTGTTACAAAAGGAAATTGGAAAAGAAAAGATAGACATATAGTAGTTAGGTATAGCTTGTAAGATAGCTTTAATAAGTACTTCCTTTCCTCCTTCAGAAAGAAGCTTAGCTTTCCATCCTTCCGTATTTTTGAAAACCTTTTTTGCTATCCATTCTAGAGATTCCACTTTTGATCTCTTGTGACAAAGTGGAATCCCTAGGTAATAACCTAAATCCTGTGTTTCTTCAATCTTCATAATCTCAACTACTTCTCTTTTAATTTCCTCTGGAGTTTCTTTGCTAAAAATCATCGCTGATTTATGCAGGTTTATTCTCTGTCCAGAAATATGACAATAAGTATCCAAGCATTCTTTGAATTTATTAACATCTGTATTCTCAAGATCGATGAAAAAAAGAGAATCATCTGCAAAAAGAAGGTGAGATATCGTGGGGCAGTTTCTGTTAATTCTTATGCCATTGATGAGTTTATTCTCGACATAGCTATCCATTAAACTAATTAAAGATTCTGTCATAATAGAAAAGAGAAAAGGGGAAAGGGGGTCACCTTGTCTAATACCTCTGTCCGGTTTAAAGTTTTCAAGTCTTTCACCATTAAAATTAATATAAAAAGAGGAGGAGGTAATGCAATTCTCTATCCATTTTATCCAGGTGTCGTTAAAACCCAGTTGCCTTAGTATCTTAAAAAGGAAAGACCATCTGACTTGATCATATGCTTTAGCCATATCAATTTTGACAGCAGCCATGTTTTTCCCCTTTTTCCTTTTCCTGCTCATATAGAAAGATATTTCTTGTGCAATAATGATATTGTCTTGTATAGCTCGCCCTTTAATGAAAGCCGATTGTGTAGGTGAAATGATTTGATTCATGATTACTTTCAATCTATTTGAGAGAATCTTTGTAATAATTTTGTAAATAAAATTAACACACGAGATGGGTCTAAAGTCTCCCAATTCTTCTTGGATAACCCCTTTTGGGATAAGTGTTATCAATGTATCATTAATAGATTCTACTGAGTAATTGTTTTCAAAAAATTCCATAATAACTTGTGTAACATCGTCTCTGATAATATCCCAAAATTCTTTGTAAAATTTACCATTTAAACCATCTGGTCCCGGGGCTTTTGATGCCGGTAATTCCTTAACAGCCTTCTCAATCTCAGTGATATCCGGTTTTTTTGTTAATTCTTCGTTCATACTTTCTGTAATTCGAGGTTTAATTAATGCTATAGCTTCATTAGTGATACTCTCATCCACTTCGTTATCTTCAAAAAGTTTCTTGTAAAATTCTTGGAAACAACCTTTAATATTATCAGTGTCTTCTATCCAAATACCATCCTTATTTTTAATTCTTGTGATCCTATTTAATTTTCTTCTTTTTATAGTTGCTAGGTGAAAAAATTTAGTGTTTTTATCTCCATAAACTAGCCAGTTTTGTCTTGCTCTATCGCTCCAGTATTTTTCCTCTTTGTCATATTCTTGTTTAATTTTTTCTTTAATCTCCATTTCTTCTTTAGTGGAATCAATATCATTCTCTAAGTTTAGCTTTATGAGTTTGTCTTGTAAATTTCTAATACTATTCGCATGATTCTTAAAGTTTTTGTCGCTCCACTTCTTAAGTTTCTTTTTAGTATATTCTCTCTTTTTTACAAATTTATTAATGGGGATATAATCTTTAGGTATTATCCAACTATCACTAACAATATTTCTACAATTTTCATCATCAAGCCATCTAGTTTCAAACTTAAAGTGTTTTTCACCAATTTTCATATTTATATCGAAATGAAGAATTAAGGGAGAGTGATCCGACCCTATTGCCGGGGGAATATGAATTTGAGATCTTGGGTATCTTCGTATCCACTCGTACGTTGCAAGTCCTCGGTCAATTCTTGTTTTAACATTTTTCTCCCCTTCCATCCTGTTTGACCAAGTAAAGAAACAACCATTAGATTCTATTTCTGCTAATGAATTACTATTTGTAAAGTCAACAAAAGCATTAATATGATCAATATTAGCTTGGTTCTTGCTTTGTTTCTCCGTTATGTTAAGTATCTCATTAAAATCACCCATAATAATCCATGGTAGATCAATGTCATTACTCCAATTGGTTATATCTTTCCAAATGTTAAGCCTTAGATTAAAATCATTAGGTGCATGTAAGAAAATTAAATAATACGAGAAAGACAGTTCATTAATAAGGACAATAACATACGAGCTACAACTAGAAACGACAAGCAAACGCACATAAGAGTGCCACAAAACCAAGAAGCCCCCCGGAATGAAAAGCATTTCCAGAGGGTTCCACAAAAAAGGAGTTTTCAAAACCCAAACGAGCCAACACATTCTGAGAGTCCACCTCTCGCATCATAGTCTCACAAAAAGCCACAACACCAGGTCTAAATTGAGCCACCATCGAGCAAGCTTTGGATAATGTCAAGGGTGCTCGAATACCCTGGACATTCCAAAAGATGGTCGTCATTTTGCTTTTGCGGCTTTCCTGGAGTAGCCGCCTCCACTTTTGCTTTCCAACTCTTCATCCCCATCCTCCAGTGCATCTTCATACTGAAAATTCATATCATGGT
The DNA here is from genome assembly GCA_029959085.1 of Nemophila menziesii. Classification (NCBI taxonomy): domain Eukaryota; kingdom Viridiplantae; phylum Streptophyta; class Magnoliopsida; order Boraginales; family Hydrophyllaceae; genus Nemophila; species Nemophila menziesii. The sequence goes on from JARWIR010000128.1 coordinate 361,103, forward strand.
CATCTCCCCCTCCTATATAATCTTTCTCAAAATAATTCTCACTAGATTCAAAGTTCCCTTCCTCCTCTTCTGGTTCAAACTGTGAGTTGAATTCCTCGTCAAGTTTAGAACTGTTTTCTGACTCTTTACCTTTGCCTTTCACTGGGTAGATTCCTTCCTCGTCTTCTTCCTCATTTTCCAACAGATTAAATTGATTATTGTTGACGAAATTCTCAATTGGGTCCACCACTCTGAGTTTTTTAAAATTCCCTGTAACTTTGGATCCAATCTCACCACTTCCTGTCTCGATTCGAACTCCTTTCCCATCTCTTCTTCTCTTTATATTATTTTGGGAGTTAGACGAAATATCCATGTGGTGATCAGTAGTATTGCTGTTACTTGCAACATATTTCCCTTTAATCTTTTTCATCTCTTCTTCAAAAGCGAGAAGCGCAGCTCTTATGTCACCCTCGTTTCCGTCTTCACCTTGTTGTGTTATACCATGATTTTTTTTAAAAGCCTCCATTTTTAGCGCTGATTCATGCAACTCGTTGCGAATGTCATGCATCTGCTTATTCCAAACCTCCCAATCTTGGTTCTCTTTCTCTCTTTCTTCTTCAGTTTGATTAAGATTATTATTCTTCTTGCTAGTACCTCCCCTTTTTGTATAGTTGAATTTGCTGAGGACATCTTCTTCATCGTCTTGAATTTGCCTCCCTTTAGCTTGATTATTAATCCTGACACTCGAACCTGCATTTTTTACATAGTTCCCACCATATAAGAAGTTAGAAAATTCACCATTAACTTTAATATGTAATCCATAAATAGGATTAAAGGGTGGAAATTTTGCCACGTTGTCTATGCTCCATGATATTTTCCTGCGTTCATCTATGTCTTCAGTTTGTTTTATGACTTTAACTGGGCAGTCACCATATTGGTGACCAATTCTACCGCATCTAAAACACAAGAGGCCCGTATTCTCATATTGGAAAAGAACCCAGGCAGGACCTTCTTCCTGATAAAGATAAGCACCAGGTGGTAAAGGTTGTTTGGTATTGATCCTTGCTCTAAACCTCAGGACTTTCACATCACAATTCTGGGTAGTTGGGAGATCGACAGCTTCTATCTTGATAAAACACACCTCAAGGGCTTTGACAGTCTCCACATTGTTCTGTATGAAAGCTAGACCTCTGACTTGGACCCAGATGGATGAGTAATCAGTATTGAGATCATTGAAATCCACCGTGAGAGGCCATAAGGTTAGGCTGAGGTGAAGCTTCTGGTATAATCCCGGCCTCATTTCCCAAACTCTTCTAAACTCCTTCTCATTGAAGATCTCCAATTTGAACATATTGTTCTTCACATCTGTTAGCCTATAGTGTCCTTGAATACCCCACCTATCTTCAATGTAATTTCTCAGCTGAACTGCATAGATTGGTGAGGTTCCAATGGCTTTAATGAGAATAGCCTTTTCTTCTTTCATGCTTTCTGAAAGCCTTGCCTTTGATCCAATATTGATAACCCCAAGCTTCCTAGCTTTATGATCATTCAGAGGGATGATAGGAAGGGCATGGTGTTCTCTAGAAGCCATGTTAACACCTGTAAGTAAGATCAAAACAAACACAGAGCACACACCGAAACAACAAGAGCACAGAACAAGGGTTATGAAAACTGAAACGTAAAGATTAGGAAGTAAAAGGGAGGGCTGAGAGAAAGAGCAATTGAGGAAATGAAAGGATTGAGTGACTAACCGAGGTGAGATAACAGTCTTATATAGGCAATAGAAATTGTCTGTGTTGATTACCTTGGTTCTGCTAGTTTGAGGCTCATTGTTACAACACCATTCTTGAAAAGTGCAATAGACTCTCACGCTTCTTCTATTCTTGTACTCCTCATCCAAATTATTACTCACAGTAATAATTGCTCTTGAGATAATCAAAGAAATTAGACCAATATTTAGTTTATTGTTTTGGCGTCTACTGTTGTTATCTTCTTTAGCGTCTCTTCGATTTCTTATTTTTATTCTTCTATTGATTTTGATTAAATCCTGCACGCCATATAAGATAAAACCAAAAATGATGGATTTTGGAGAGAGACTCACCTCGGAACTCGGTGAAGCCACTCCTGCAGCCATTTTCATCTTGATAATCCCAAACCACAGTTTGGTTTCTTGCTTAAGCCACCCATTATTACTCTTGATTATCTCGTTTCTCCTCACGAAAGGGTTTTGCCCAATAGTGGAGTTTTGCTTTCGATCTAAACGCTTTATCCCTAAAATGACATTATTGAACCCTAACCCTAGCTTACCTATGCCATCAGATGAGACCCCCATCACCGCTAAGACCGTAGGAAGCGTGTGAGATAAACTCCACGCGTGAAGAGGATCAACGGATTATGACAATAGCTCGTGAATAACGAAAAGATTAGAAATTTTTCGATCAGAAGATCGTATGGAGAAGAGAGAAGGGAGAGGGCGTGATTTTAGAGAGAGAAATTAGGGTTTATTTAGTTTCTACCATCCCGCTAAGCTATCTATTACATTTTCCCCGTATCATCTAACTAGTTCTCCAATTTTGAGTAGGATTGGCACGTGTATAAAACGGTCATTTCCTTGTTATTTGTGAAAAAAAAAAAAAATCGGAATACTGGGAAAAAATGAAAAACAAATCGGTTCGTCCACATTATATCATAACCCTTAAAGTTGACTATAATGGCTAAAAGGACAACTGCAGGGCATTTAGGGCATTTAGTGGTCATTATTGCTATCAGGGATGGCAGCCTGCACATACAATAAATGTTCTTGTTTCGAATATCTTTCCAGTTCTTCAGACTTTTGGCATTTAACATTTGACAAGAAAAAGGGCTTTTTGAAAGGAAATGAAGTGGAATAATTTCGAGATTGAATCACTAAATACTGTATAGGTTTAGGACCACGAATCAATTAATAAATCGTCGATTTGCTATAGCAAAGATACAACGAAGAAACACATGATACACATCACTAATATGTTAGACACATAAGAAGAAGACGATCTGGGGAAATATTTAGGAATACTATTATGTCATAAGTAATCTAAGATACAATCCTTACAATGGATCGCGGAAAAATTGTTTAAAAATAGAGAAGGGTGGAAAGCAGATATCTGATGGGGGTAAAGAAGTCTTCACCAAAGTTTGTTCTCCCGGGGTTACCTACTTACTCGATGTCTATTTTTTCCTTTCCAATTACTTTATGTAACAAATTAATATCGGCTATATCGATTTTTGGTGGAATTCAAGTAAAAAATCAAGAATACACTCGCCTGATAAAAATTGGTCGTCATCAAACTTATTGGGGACATGGGGTTCAAGGATTTTAAGCGAATGAACACGACCCTTTTGGCGGTTAGGGCATGGAGAATTTTACGTAATCCAGACACGTTGATAGCACGATTATTGAAAGGTATTTACTTCCCGAAAACTACCTTTCTCGATGTAAAATTAAGACAGTCTCGAACATGGTCATGGGCTAGTCTAATAGAAGGCCACGATATGCTGAAAAAATATGGAAAATTTCATATTGGCAATGGTAAATCAATCAATATTTGGAAAGATAAATGATTAGATACACAATGGAACTTAGAACAATCGCAAGGAGCTCACGTGGAAAAGCTTAATGAATTCTGGGTCACGGATCCTACAAAATGGAACACGGATTTGCTCAACGAACTTTTCCATGCTCTAATCATTCCAGTCATACTCAGGGAAAAACTTTTCTCGACCGACGTCCTAGATAGATTCATCTGGCCATATGAAAACAACGGTGAATACGTGACAAAACGGGGTACAAGGTTCTTACAGATCACGAAATTTTCGAGGAACCTCACCAATCCACTGGCATACCCAGGGGGTGCACTATGGAAAACAATCTGGAGATCGAACGTCCCAGCTAAGGTTAAATCTTTACTTGGAAAGCATGTAATAATGCAATTACAACAAGTAGAAATATAGAAAAAAGAAAGTGTGAAGTACAAGGCGGCTGTAGATGGTGTTGTGCAGAACAGGAAACAGTGGAACATCTGCTGCTCACATGTGGGATCTCAAAGCTCACCTGGGCAGAATCGGCATTACAGGTACACGTGGAACAAGTAGAGATGGATATAGGAGAATGGTTCTTAAATATGGTAGACTTATATACTGCGGGGGATTGGAAGAAGGAAGTAGTAATCTCATATATGCTATTGTTGATTCGGAACTTATGAAAATAAAAAATGAAAAACCGACATAATAACTTGGAAATAGATCCTGATGAGGTCACAAACAAAAATATTCAGGAACATTTTAGAAACGACAGGTTTACAAACAAGGCCACTTACCCAGTAGGCACTGGAACACCAGAATTCAGGAATCACGATCTTGATTTTAATACTACTTTCGCTAATCACTTGTGACGCCTTATTTACACAGACACATCTTTCCACTGGAATAGGGGTTATTCAAATCAATAAAGACGATGGATCACAGGTTAAACACATGACGACAGCCTGTTGTAATAACAGTAAAGTAGGGGAAGCACAGGGCGTCATCACAACCCTAGAAATTGGGAGACAATGGCCAAACAAAGAGAAGACGGTTTTCTATGATAACCTTGATTTTATTCAAGGTATCCAGCAAGTGTCGGCGGCTAAATAGGAGCTCAGACCGTGGATCAGGCACATACACAAACTGGCCGGGAAAGCGGGCCCAGTTTATTTCAAGCACATTCCACAAAGGTTCAATATCGGAGTTGGTCTACTAGTAAAAAAAGTCAGACACAGGACACTAGATGAACACGTTTCTTCAGACGCTCTACTGCACCAATTCTCGAAGCTCGGCATAGGCTAAGTACATTGGTGTTTTTAATGTTTAATTTTCTTTATGTACTCGTTCAAAAAAAGTTAATTAGCTTTAGGAGTAGTCTTGGATCACAGGAATAAAAAGCGGATGAGGCTCAAGCCCACACTGAACACGGCTTTCTTTAAAAATGTATATTTAAGTTTGCTAGCAAATAAATTCCCCCCCCCCCCTTTCTATTAAGTAATATTTAATATATTAAGAAGAATATAATTTTTTTTAAATACAAATTTTGAAATATAAAATAAAAGAATACAAAACAATAAGTTTTTCTAATACGTGCATCGCAACTAATTTCACATAAAATATGCATGTCTCTCATGTTTACCTCTAAGTAAATCAGAACTAGATTATCTATATAGAGGGAGGAAATTTGAATCATGTACCTCTCACTTCACACCTTTTAAGTATAAAAGAAAATAGCAACTGATTACAAAACAGTAGTTTCCTTAGTTTAGTGCTACACGTTTGTTGAAAACTATTAATGGTTTACGTTCTTTTTCCCCCTTTAATATATGTACTATATTATACTCCCTCCGTCCATTTTTATTTGTCCTACTTTTTGTGGCACAAAGATTAAAAAAGACATTAAATACATTCCATCTTTACTACATTGCCCTTATTTATTAAGTAGAATGTCATTTAATGCACCATTGCTTTTAACTAATTAGCTAAGGGTAATATTGGAAAAATGGTAGAAAAATGTCTTGATAATATAAAATGGACAAATATTGTTGGACACCTTCTTTTAGAAAGAAGGACAAATAAAAGTGGACAGAGGAAGTAGAGTAGATTCTATTTTTAGGTAATTATTTATAGTTTAATAATATTTTTAGACCAAATATTTTAAGAGTATCATTTCTAAATCATATCACTAATTTGGTTAAATATTTCATAAATTTTAAAATAAATTAAATTTTTTAAGTAAACGATATATTTACTTGGTCACATCATAAATTAAGAACTTTATATGAAATGGACAAATCATTTTTAAGATTTATGAAATATCTAATAAATTATACTCCCTCCGTTCCACTTAATTTGTCCACTTAGCTTTTCACATATATTAAGAAACATAATAAATATATTCACCATTACAAAAATACCCCTAATAAAGTATCTTGATATCTTAAATGTGTATTGGAAATATAAATTTTAATATTTTAATAAAGGTAATAGTGGAAAAAGTAGGAAAAAAAGTGTCTTGAACTCCTAAGTGGACAATATATTTGAAACATTATTTTTAGTAAGTGGACAATTTCGGTGGAACGGAGGGAGTAAAATGGTCTAAAAATTTTACTTTTGAATACGTTATTAGCACACTTCTGAAATGTTTGGTTTAAAAATATTTTTAGACCATAAATAATGACCTATTTTTTATGAGTAATGTTAGGTATCACCTAAAAATCACCCATGAGGTGGATCCTGGGTGGTCCAATCATACTGTTTCTCTTTCTTGACTACTTTGTTTTCTCTCTCTTGCACGGTTGGACAACTCAGGATCCACATCATAGGTGATTTTTGGGTGATTGATTTTTGGGTGATATCGAGCATTACTCATTTTTTATACCCTCTCTATATATTTATATTATATAATAGACTTTTTTCGACGGTCCAGATCTTCTACATAAGAGACCGTCAAGATCGCATGTGGCCCCTTAATTCACTCATTCGCATTAAATGCATTAATTGATTTTGACTAATAAAAATAACTTAAGTATCCATTATCCCAATCGATTAGCTATCTGAAGGTTCTATGGTCGGTCCACGCTAGCCGCGATCCTTTAAATTTTTATTGTTCCAGTTGTTTGGATATTTGACTTTCACCCAGGAGACCGGGGTTCGATTCCCGTCAATGGAACAAACTTTTTTAAATGCTCGCCAGGGGACCTGGGTTTGATTCCCGTTAATGGAACAAACATTTTTATTTTCCATGAACCATAAACAACGAACCTTGGATCTTGAACCACAAAACATAAATTTTAAACCTTATACGTTTAACCATAAACTAATTTGCTTGAAAATGATCCATAAAAAATAAAAAATTATGAACCATATATTAAAAATTATTTAGATATGTGTTAATATATTAAAAATAACCTTAATCTTAACCTTAACATTAATCTTAACCTTAACCTTAACCTTAACCTCAAACTTAATCTTAATCGTAACCTTACCTTAAACCTTAACCTTAAAACTTAAACCATAAACATCAAACCTTAAACCTTAACTTTAACACTAAACCGTAAACTTAACCTCAAACCTTGAACTTTAAACCTGAACCTTAACTTTTATCTTAACCTTAATTTTAACAGTAACCCGAACCCTAACCCTAACTTTCTCCTTAACCTTAAGGTTTAAATATTATTTCTAACCTTAACCCTAAACCTAACCCTATACTTAACCTTAACATTTAAACCTTATTCCTAACCTTAACCAGATAAGATTCATCGCGATGATATTCGACCTCAAACCTTAAATTTGATTACCTTAACCTTAATTTTAAACTGAAACCTATGCCTAACCTTATCCTTTAACCTTAAAGTTTTAAGCTTAATTCTAACCTTTTCCAGGTGAATATTTATCGCGCTGATATTCAATTTCAAACCTATAATATGATTAAACGTTAAACCTTGAATCTTAAAACTTGACCTTAAACTTAGAATTGACCTAAAGCTTGACCTTAACCTTAGACTTAACCTTAACCTTAACCTTAACCTAAACCTTAATATTAGCTTTAACCTCAACCAATAACCTCAACCTTAAACTTAACATAAACCTTAAACTTAACTTTAACCTTAACCTTAACCTTAACCTTAAACTTCATCTTAGCCTTAACCCTAGCCTTAGCCTTAACCTTGGCCTTATCCTTAGCCTTAACTTTAGCCTTATCCTTAGCCTTAACCCAACCTTATCCTTAACCTCAAGGTTTAAACCTTATTTGTAACCTTAACTAGATGAATATTCAATGATATTTGACCTCAAACCTTAAATATTATTACGTTAACCTAAATTAAAAATTAATCCTAACCCTATCCTTATCCTTAATCTTAAAGTTTATAGCTTAATTCTATCATTAACCAGATGAAGATTCACCGTGTTGATATTCGACCTCAAACTTTAAATCTTATTAAACCTTAAACCTTAAACGTTATATCTTAAACCTTAAACTTAACCTTAGCATTGACCTAAACCATAAACCTTAACCCTTAGACTTACCCTTAACCTTAAAAAAGGAAGAACACACCCCTTACGATTTCTGTGTATCAATTTAACCTACTCAATTCATACTCCTTGATGAGTAGATTTGTGAAGTGTATGAACTAAGAAACTTTTGAATAACTACAATGAAGGTTGGTTGTTTAGTAATATATATACACAAACAAACAGCTCTTTGTATATTTTTTTGATATATTTTTGAAAATTATGTTGTGATAGGTTAAATTTTCTCAAGAGAGAGAGAGAGAGAGAAGGGTCTTGTATTATAGGAAAACGTGGCTTAAGATTCTCTCTCGTTGGTCTTTATTCTGGATCCCGAAATCGTAGATTGGATGTCTTGTTGACTAGGTCAGGTTTCTGATGTGTGTGTTATATATCCAAAATACAGATAACGACTATAAAACGTCTCTATTTTGACTCTTTGGATATTCGCTTTATCTTTGTGTATTTGATTCCCTTAATTCATATTATTCTAGAATAATCATATCGTAGGCCCAGTTCATATTTGTAGGAGATCCAAACCTAGTCTTTTATCTTTTCTTTGTCTTGATTTTCTCAGCTTCAATCTCCAATAAAGTTAGGTGTTCTGCCATTTTTGCTCCTCGACGGCCCGTCTTCTTTCTCTTCGGTCTTCATCTCCAGATGATCTTCTTAGGCAGTTTTCTTTTTCATAACTCTAGTAGTCCATCCCTATTCGTATTTTTTTGTGTCCAACTGATCTGCTTAGTGAAAGTCCTAGAGGGGGGGTGAATAGGATTACTAATAAGATTAATGCCTAATTAAAAATCTTTTGGACAATTATAAGTTTAAGTGAAAACTTCTAAGTCAACTAAATATATCAAACACTTATAGGATCATGCAAAGGATAGGTTAGAGGTTCGATATATAAGTATAACAATTAAATCGACAATCTAATATCTTACTACTCTAGAAGATTATAAGATAGATAAACTAGATAATTAATATCACAATAATCATGCTAGCATATTATCAAACATATAAAGTGCGGAAAGTAAATAGAGTAGGGATAGAAAGATACACGCGATTTATAGTGGTTCGGTTTCCCTACATCCACTACCTAAGGAAGCCTCCTTAGGATTTCAAGCTTTTCACTAAGCTCTCGTGTCTCTCTTAACCGGGTCGAGAACACAATAACCCTTACAACCTCTTCGATAACACGAAGGACAAACACTTGTGTAATCACAACACAAGGATACCAAGTATACTCCCTATACTTGAATTCTCTCTTAATCTATCTATTACAAGACCTAGACTTAAGAGGATAGAAACAAAGTGTTTAAAGGGTTGCTTATAAAAGCTTGTAACTAAACTCCTAAAAGAGTGGATATGAACTATATAGCTTGTAAACTCCTCTTGAGTAGATAGAACCTTGTGGCTTATTTGATTAACTCCTTGAAAGGACTTATAAGCTCACTAAGATTGATTTTGACTATATATAGCTCTTGACACCTTCTTGAATGATAACAATTAAGCTCCTTAATGTTTGTAATTAGTTGGTGTAGTTGTAGCCTTCAAAGAGCTTCAATTTATAGTAGAAAATAGCTTCCAACGGTCATAAGGCTTGAGTCCAACGGATCTAGTAATCTCCCAACGGATATATTCCTTATGACTTAACTTTTGTGCAGAAAAACCTCTCTTGCGGTGTACCGCAAGTATCGTGCGGTGTACCGCACCTCAACGGTTAGATTTTCTAACTCTCTGACGGGCTAGCCAATGCACCGCGCCCTGGTCCGCATTCTTGGTCCGGTGTACCGCGCCATTTGTCTGGTGTACCACACCAAGCATCTTTGAAGGAATTTGACTTATGCTATGATGCTCGGATCAATAAATCTTCTTCACGAAAGTTGTAGATAACATCATTCTTGTAAACATTGTAGTTGATCATTAAAGCTATATCTCAAGGAACAAAAAGATATGAATAAAAGTGAATGCAATGAGATATAATAAGAATGGTATGAAAAGTGTTTTTGATGAATAGTGCAAGATAGGATGAATATAATAAGAGTAATTAGCACACTAATCATAAGAGGATTTGTCACATTAAAACAACCTATTAAGGGGGGCTATATGCCAACACTTAGGTTGTCGTTTCCTGTAGCAGCTCTGGAGCTCCGTCCATGTTTGTGTTTGTTGGAGTTGCTAGTTTTTTCATTTTGCCTTCTTGTGTATCAATACATAAAAATATCTTTTGGACTAACACTATTTACAACTACACTATGTCTTATGGCCTTCCCAAATTATTTTGTAAGAAACTATCAAGTATGGTTGCTAATATTTGGTTGGATTTTCCTACAAAAAGAAAAATCACTAAGTTGCAGAAGATAGTTATTAATAGAACTATTGGAGGGTTAGTATTTAGAGAATTTAAATAAATTAATGTTGCACTTCTGGTAAGTCAAGTCTGGCATCATCTGAAAAATCTAGTCTTTCTATAGCTAAGGTTCTTAAAGGTGTTGATTATACTCATGACAACTTCATGGAGGCTAACAGTCACCATGTTAAATCTTAGATCTGGTCTAGCATTGTTAAAGGCATGACAATTGTTGATCAAAGAAGGATTATGTTAAATTTGAATGGTCGATCAACTAACATTTGATTTGATCCTTGGCCAGTTTTTTTTATATTTAAGAAGCGGAGAATGTGTAATATTGAATAGGTCTCCCAGATCTTTTTTTTTTGAGTACACGGGAGAGCCACTTTGGACTCGGAGTCATTTTGACTCCAATGAGATTCGATCCCAGGACCTCTTGGTCTCTGCGGAGTAACATAACCACTAGGCCAACTATCCATCTCAATGATGAATTTCTTTGGCTACATAACAAGCCAAGAAGCTATTCCACAAATTTAGGTTATCAGTCTTTAGTTAAGACTAAAGATATGGATAAATGTCAAAGTTCAAAAAGGCATAAGTAATGGATTTTTTAATTTATAAAGTTATTTGGAAGTTAAATGTTCTAAATTAAATTGACATTTTTGTTGGAAGATCCATAGGAATACGATTCAAACTATAAAGAATCGCGTCTTATTAAAGTGTGAGAAGAATAAGTTTTATGAATAGCATGAGAGTTTTTTGCATTTTTATACTATATTTTTAAAAATATTATAAATATAATTCTATTTCAAAAAGATTTACAAAAATAGACCATACTAAGAATTGAGTTTCCCGTAATATATGAGATAAATTCTCAAAGATTGAATTTGAAAATTAGTTAATGTATGGAAGCTTGGAATGGAGACTTGTATTCATTGTTGCGGTGAGTATAATTTGGTCAAGACGGAACGAGGCAATCTTCGAGAATCCTGGTGCCGTCCCAAGATTGACCAGGCTTAAACGGGATGTAATAAGGGTTGCGAATGAGTTTGTCTCTGGGTGGGGAAAGGAATTGGATGGTGGGGTAATAAAAATGGCAAAAAATGAGCTTATCAAGTGGGTGAAACCCAAAGGTAAACTTAAAATGAATATCGATAGGAGTTATGATCAGGATAGGAATTGAGCGGGTATTGGTGGCCTACTAAGGGACGAAGAAGGTAATTTTGCGGCGGAGTTTGCGGGCCCTTGTGTGGTGGAATCTCCGATCATTTCTGAAATCTTAGCTTTGCATTTTGGACTGAATTGGGCTTTGAATCGTGGCATCACTGAATTATATGTTGAAACCGACTCAAGAGAACTTCACGCGCTAGTGAAGGGCGGTGGTAGTTCTACGAGTTGGAATTACCATATAGGAAGTGAATGTATGGATATGTTGAGGGCTAATCCGGGATTGGAAGTAGCGTGGATTTATCGAGAAGCAAACATGTGTGCCGATAAGTTAGCAAAAAGTGGAGCAGAATCGAGTGGTGATGTCTCCCGATTTGTTCTAATTATTAGCCCTTTGGAGACATCCTTTTAGGTGAATAAATGACTGATTTGATAGGCTTTTAGGCTTATTTGATCATATTGCACTTTCTCCCCTTGGAAATTAACTATTTGCAGAATCTGAGCTTTTGTGCCTAAACTTGACTATTTTTTAATGCAAAGTTAATTGGTTTTTGAATCTCATGAAAGACCAATCCAAGGAGAAAAAGTGAGAATAAAGTCTTAGTGTATTTTAGAGTGTTAGGAAATGATTTCTAGTCGATTTTCTATTTTTAGTACACTTTCCTATTTCGATTTCTTGATTTATTGATTTATTCTTTTTAAGCATATGCGGTTTAATTATTTATTTAGTGTGAAGCTTTAAAGAGATAAATGGTAATTACTTAGAGACCAAGTCAAGATAAAGATGAAAGGAAAGAAGATTTACATGGAAATAAGAAGATTTGGTAAAAATTTATTCAAAGGAGGAAAAGATAAAGCTGCCTTTTGAAATCTGAAATCCAGCCACGTTTTAGGAATTAAATCATAATAAAAGATTGGCTAGGATTCTGGACGAGTGGTCTGCACCAATAGAAAGAGCTTTCCAAGACAAGTGGTTTCATATATTGGAACTTCTCAAACGGATAAGTATTGAAAAAGATATGACCAAATCAAATCAGCAGAATCTTATCTTTTAGAGCTACGAATTTAAGAGTCTTTGCCTTGTCTTCCACTCCAAGTAATTCGACCTAGGGTCTTCCAACACCTATAAATACACCCCTTAGACCTCATTATTCAGTACCTCTCACAATTCATTCATTATATACATCCTTAGAGAGAGAGTCAGAGACTTCAAGAGCAAGAAGGCAAAGGAGAAGCTAGTGCTGGAGGATTCTGTTCTTCCATCAACAGTCATCTAATCCTTAGGTTATATAATTCTTTTCTGTAATTAAATATGATGTCTTTCTATTTAGTTTCAGTATTTTATATTTCCATGAGCTAAACTTTTATATATTTGAGAATCGTAAAGGGGATGAACCCTAATTAATTTAATCTTTGTTTTGAATTTGGGATTAGTTTCTAGTTTAATTTGAATTAGGTATTTCATATTGTTTCTTATTTTATATTAATTGCACTATCAATGAATTAGCTAATCGGAGATAGGTCATAGTAATTAAGCTATTCACTTTGGTGGGGAAGTGATCGCCTTGACGGGGGGTTTAATTACTGAACTAGATAATAAACGTAAGGTAGAAATTATTGATCCTGACGGACTTAGTTAACCTTATAGCCAATTGGGTAAAATAGTGTTCATTCGAAGGTAGCTTATATTCACCCTGACGGGGTTTGTAATACTGTAGGATAGCTTCTAGGTCCACCCTGACGGGGGCTAGGAGATTATAGATTCCCGACTAATATACTAATACCAATTCTACCCTTAAACATAACATTGATTATATTAGTTAGGAGGATTCTTTGCGAGACTCAAGTATTTCTCTTTTATGAAGTCAGTCTTTTATTTATTTTAATTTAGTTTTTATTTATTTGTATCTTTAGTTATTAAGAAAACCAAACATAAATCTCTTCTTTACTTTTCTGTTAAACAATTATTCTTACTATCTGATTAATACTGGAGTTGAACCTAATCCGTCCCTGAGAACGAACTTGTTTATCATATATTACTTGGGACAACCGTACACTTGCGGTTAAGTGGATCCTTTATTTTTGCACTTAATTTTATAACACCCTAGGACCCACCAAGTGGCGAGCCTCGTATCTTAGAGGATCCGCCTGATCTTTTATGGCGTTTTATTACTAGGGATAGGAGTGGATGTATGTTACCTAAACTAGTATTAGACCCTCTGTGAAGGAATTAGTTGATTGTATTTCGTCAACTTCGGCTTTTAAAGCCTCATTTGTATGAAAAAAAAAGTTTTTATCTACCTATTTCATTAACTATCGTTTAACATTCCATCTATTTTCCTTTTAATATAAATATTTTATTTTTTTCACCTACCAAATAATTTATTCTTATATATGTTAATCGTAATATAAATAAAATATAATATTTGTTAATTTAACATATACAAAATTATACTAAATTTTTCATTTAGATTATACTTAAACTAATAACTAAATTAAATAATATAATTCTATTTTATAATTTAATTTTTATTAAAAAAATATATTTTTATTTTTTAAATAATTCTAGAAATATAATTTCTATTATATTTTATAATTAACCAAATATTAATATAAATTTTATAACTGTATAAGAAAAAGAATCTTCTTATTTTAAATTTAATTTTTTTTTCTCTAAACTAACTACAATATTAACATAGCTTACATAAATAAAATAATACTCTATATTCGTAATTAAATTATATATCTAAACTAACCATAATATAAATAAAATAATAATTATTAATTTAACATATACAAAATCACACTAAATTCTTTATTTAAATTATATTTTAATTTTTTTTTTGTCATAAACCAAAAACAAACCTAGCCTATGCCCCTATTGGTACATAGATTATTAAGACTATTGAAAAACTCGATCACAAACTCGCTGGGACAACTAGATACATCAATACACATCCTAACACACTTGGCCAATTTATCAACTACACCATTAAATTCTCTTTGAACGTGACAAACTTATCAATTTGGGAATCGGCCTATCTACCTCCAGGCCTCAGTGACCATCAGACGAATTCTCCAACTAATTCCTCCCCTTCGGTTAATACCTTGAATAACTTCAAGGTTATCAGAGTAGAAAGAACAACTCTGAAGACCGAGATATGCAGATCTCATAGCAAGTAGAACTGCCCAAGCCTCACCCTCCGCCATGTTATTAACTCTCGCCCTCCTAGTGATTTATTAAATAACTTCCCCATCTTTATTAATCGCAATAGATACCATGCTAGCAGGATCCCATGTATTAATAAAGTAGGAATCATTAAGCCAAATATTATCAGCAACATCTGTGAGCATATGATTCTCCTCAACCTCTGCATGTACCACCGAATTCACCTCACTTCTTACTTTTGTTTAATTAACTGCCGCTTCCCGTCACCTTCTCGTCGCCGCTCACCTCCTAATCTCCGCTCACCTCCTCGCCGCCGCTCAGCTTCTCGTCACCGCTCAGTTTTTCGTGGCCCTATCTGATCGCGGTTCCCTCGCCGATGCGCTACGTAGTCTATCTTCTCCGCCGAGATCGTTCGTGGATCCACAACTACCGACCTCCCTCTCCTTCTTCTCTGCTCTGTGAATAAACCCACCACCACTGCCGATACAACGAAGACCTGATGGGGCCGCCGAGACCGTTCGTGGATCCAAGTAGCATATGATTTGTTTTTTTATAAGGTCAAACCGTACGGCCCAGCCCCAGTTTGTTAGTTGGATCTGATGGGGCCAGCCCCAGATAGGGTTTGTTAGTATAGCAAATTCGTTCTTTTTTTTAGTATGGTCGAACCGTATGGGGCCAGACCCAGGTTTTTATTTGGATCTGATGGGGCAAGCCTTAGATAGGGTTTGTTAGAAAGGGGGCAGCCCCAGTATGGTAGTTGGATCTGGATATAGTGTAAATTGTTTGTAAATTGTGTACTACAGTGTAAATTGGACATCTAGTTATGTAATGCAGCTTCAGTAGTGTGTAATTTGGTGGATCTGTAAAATTTGCATCTTTTAGTGTTTATTTTTCTGGTATTATAGTAGCTTTATTATGTTGTGTGTTTTGTTCTAACTGGGTATATAGGTCTATAAAAGGGGAAATACTTACGTAGTACAAGACCACACATAGATGTGTGGTTTATTAATTAAATAATGAGGATCTTCAATAAAGAAAGATTTGTTTTTCCAAATCACAAAATAAGAAAATGAATAGCTTGTTTCTATTGAACGAAAAATGAGGTTCTTAAAAATAAATTATATTATTCATTAGTATTGTATACTTTATATAGTTTTTAGTTGTCATGTGTACTGAACATAAATATTAAATTTACTACTTTCTTTTATAAATTATTTATATTTTTTAATTTTATCATACATATATATTAAATTAAAAATAAATTAATAAATAATAGGATAGTTTTTTACCATTCAAATAACCAAAATCTAACAAATAGTATCCGTCTGATAATATATATACAAACCATAAAATGAAATTAATAAAACTTACAAAATATTTTGAACCCGACTTAATATCAAACAAAACTATCTAAACTTTATATATGAATAGGTAAAATTTGGGATGTAAACGAGGCGAGGCGAGACGAATACTAGATGTACAGACTTGTTTGTTTAATTTCTCGACCCGAGACAAGCTTAAATTTAAACGAGTCGGGCCGAACCGAGCTCAAAAAAAATAAATGTCTAAAAAAATTAAAAGTATCCAATATAAGATTGAAAGTTAATAATATATTTATAAGAAGATAATATATTAATTTATAATCTTTACAATTTTAAACGAGCTCACGAGTTAAGCTCGAGCAGGTTGTTTACTTATCGAGTTTAAAATGGAGTTTGAATTTGTTTATATTCGAGCCGATCTCGAGTGAGTTTATCTTCGAGCTGAGCTCGAGCTGCTCGCTAGCGGCTTGGTTCTTTTACAGTCCAAGGTAAAATAAATAAGAAATGTTTTTATTAAAACTGAATCTTGTCAATTTTTTAATACATATTATCAGACATAAATTATTTGTTAGATTTTGTTTTTTTAATGTTAAAAGACTATCCTATTATTTGTTAATTTGTTTTTAATTTAATAATATATATTTATATATATGATAATATTAAAAAATAGAATAATTTTTATAAAAAAGGTAATATTTGTGTTCAATACACATTAGATCTAAAAACTATAAGAAGTATATAACATTATTAAATAATATAAATTATATATGGCCAGTACTCTCCGTTTAATAAAAAAAAAAAGCTATTCATTCTCATTTTTAAGATTTTAAATAACAAATATTATCGATCTTTCTCTTCTTCATTAGGATCCTCATTTTTTTATTAATAAACTACACATCTATGCGTGGTCTTTTACTACGTAAGAATTTCCCCTATAAAAGACTTAATAAAAAAAACTAATGAAAAACATTGCAAAACGTTTTGAGTACGTACCCATCAGGTTAATTCAGACCGTGATAGTGAGTCGAAATGGGTCCGTACCCAGTAAAAACAGGGTAAAAATATAAAAAATCAAACCAGCAAGTTAGAAATGGGACTTAAAAAAGGTTTTTTGAAACAAGATTTTAACCAAAAAGTTTTTGATTTTGGGGTTTTAATTTGCATTTTCCTCTGTTATAGATAACAATGACATATATAATTTTTGGTTCTTTTGTAATACGTCGTTTGAAAATCGATGGACTAAGTCGAGTATTGTTGTATTGGAACAAACCCGCAAGAGGAAGCGGTTAGTTTCCATGGAGATTTTGATAAGTATATTTTAAGTTTCGAGGAGGGAGTTACGACGATCATCCATGATAGCGAGAAAGTAAGACCACTTCTAATTGTAAAGTAGTATTTTAATATTCAAATAATTTCAAGGTTACTCAAGGTATTCACAATTCTAATCAAACCAGATTATCAGTCATATTCTACACAATATTAAAAGGATAGTTGAATCTAATAATATGAAATTTAAACATATTTCTCAATCTTTGAATAACGATAATTTAATTATGAGGTTTAGATAAATTGATATAACACTTATACAAAACTTAAAACCAGATTTATTTACCGAGTTATTAAGCCTTTATGACAAAACATCTATTAGACAATAATTTGTAGATTATTTCTTTTAGTTTCTTGTACTTTTTTACTTTTCTAATAGTGTTGTAATAATTCTACTAACTAACATACTAAATTTATATATATATATACGAAATACGACCCGTGCCTAAAGGCACTACGAAAAAAAAATTAAACGATGTAGAAATGGCTTTGCACAATAGGCTGGTATCCATTTGTATCATCAACTGAAAGTTAGAAGTCAATTTAATGATGTAAACTTAAACGCTGCCGAGTTTCTCTATTTTCCGTGAAACCAAATTTAAGAGATTTAATCGTTTATTTAAGATGGAAATAATATTTTTTTTGTTAGTGTTTGGTGTGGGGGGATGCCCAATTTTTTGTTAGTGTTTGATAGATTACAGTATAAGTCCTTATAATTCTATTTTAATTGCACTATAAGTCCCCTATTACAATTTAACGAATATAATATCATACAATAAAATATTCATACAAACACAACAAATCAAACTTTTGAAAAAATAAGGTTGAAGTGAAGTTTCTGAAAATCTGTCTATATGATATTTTGTGAAGGAAATAAAGTTGAGGTCAAGTTTTTTATTTCAAAACTCAGGGGACCATGGCCCCTTCTCCCACCCTATTGCTTATTACATTATTTAAGACTCTTGTTTAAAACTTTGGCCGAAACACAGTACATTATATAGGGATTGAATATCAAACTTAGACATAGCCTATGTATCTATATAATAGTGAGAAATAATATACGTGTAACTTTTCTTTACTTTTTATCTTACGTCCATCAGTTAAATATCCAAATTGTAACTTAACCCCCTTTCTCATAAGGAAGTTACTTGTACGTCCTTCTTAATGATCTAAAAATTCAGTTAAAGCAAGCAAATTGTAATTTAAGCAGCTTCTTATAATGATATGTCCATATACATCATTTAATATGATACTTGAACCTAAATATGTCCCCCTAATTCAAACATATCAATTATTGAACAAAAAATAAGATATTGATATCCCAAACTCCCAATGCTAAATGTGGTTATCTTTCCTTTGAAGATGAGAAATATTGTTATATCCACTCTGTTGACTCCAACAATACACTTAGTCTTCATAACTATCTGCAAACTAATGTCATATTATAAATGTAAAATTTAGGTGAAGACATACCCCTTCGAAGATCTCCGGGTAGTAATCAAGAAAGAATGGAAGTTAGAAAAATGCAAAATATGGGACAAATGATAATGTGAATATCAATATTTTTGTTCTCTGGATAACTAAAATAAGGAAAATGCAGAACATAAAAAAAGGAAAAATGCAGAATATAAACAGAGAAATGTAATAATATAAATAAATGGAATGAGGAGGCTCAGATTTATTAGTAGAGCAAGAATAATATGTTATGTCATATGCTCTGAAATCCTACAAAATATTGTCAGTAAGTACTGATTCAAAAGAGATTGTAATAATATATGAATGTGGACTCTCACTTCAATAAAGCATTGATAGTTCCGGAGAAGTAAAAATCAAAAGCTTAGCATTTTTCAAGGTTGCTTTCATAGCAAACTCTTTTCGCCTCATATCTTCAACCAAAAGGTCAAATGTGGCCTCATATCTTGTATTAGCTAGAAATATATACAGAACAATACTATCATAGGGGGCTCTGACTTTTGGAAGCTTGACTTTCATACTTAACACTTTGGAAGTAATGCTAAACTAAGAAGAGGTGGAATCATAATAGCCTCATTGTGTACCTTCTAGCAACCACGTTTTAACAAGTAAGCCAGAAATCCTTCTAGTGCATCCTCATCATTGTTAATGAACCTCCACACGTGGCATTCCTTACAATATACAAATAATTTAAGAAAATTAAGCATACATAAATTGTCCAAATGGGAAAAGACCAGTAAACTAGACAAAAGCAAAAAAAAGTCCAAATGGATCAAAATTCCAACTAAACAAATTAATATCATGCAAACAATACATATAAGGGATCAAAATTTAAATAATAAAGAAAAAATGCAAACATTATATAGTATAGGACGTAAACTTGGATATAAAAGAGAGAAATGATATTGATAACCTAGTGAATAATATATTTATAGAATAAATGGAGAATATATTATATAAGATCGGTGTCAGAAACCTTGAAAAAATGAGATAAAATAAACAATCAAATTAACAAAAAGATCAAACAAACAACAAATTAGCATATGGATGTATTTGCTATTGTTTGTATCATAGGTGTACAGTTCACTACATTTCATAACAAAAGGACTGATGGTCCAATTAATCCCCAAATTACCGAATCAGAAACACCAACCACCTCAGAATCATCGAAAGAAACAATCAACCACCTCAGAAACAACTTAAACAAAAAATAAATCCGAATCTGAAAAAACCGTAACATTTTAAGAAAATACGGATAATTGGTTTCTTGATAAACCCTTGGATTTATCAAAATAAAAAGTAAAAATAGTCTGTCTAGATCCAAATCTTTCTGAAAAATAAAACAGGAATTTGAAACCAGACAAAAACTAAAATCACACAATTAAAACGAAAAACTGACAAAGAAAAAGGAAAGACTTACATTGATATATTTTCCGAAGGATGCCATTGTTTCTCAATTTTCATATTTTTGTGAAAGTAGCAAATGGAGCCATTAACAATGATCAACAATACTCATATCTTGAATGAGTTAGCTATCTAGCTTTGGTTTATTTGTTTTCCCTTCAGATTAACCTTTGAGTTTCGGAGGGAGAGTCGAATCTAACTTTCGAGAATGCTTCATGTGCAAAAATGAAACAAATAGTTTTCGATCTCACCAAAGCAAATGCCACATAGATCATAATCCTCCTTCCTATAAAAAATGTTTTACAATATAGAAAACGAATAAAAGAACTCGCGAAGCTAGAAAAAGATCTTACACTTAGGATTTGAACCTTGGTCTAGTAATGGGATAGACCCCGGAACCATTACACTAAACACATATATGGGAGTACCAGTGCCTTGCTAGGGCATTATAAGCTACACGAATTACTGGAATTAAATAAGCCAGTGAGGCAAATAAAACCAAATAAGAAGGAAGAAATACAACAATACAGTATTAATCAACAGTATCTTGATCCGTAAAATAAAACGCCCCAGATAAAATATCTGAATCTGCACATCTACCACCCGCCGCCGTGAAATTTATAGAAAGCGGCTGATACCTAAGTCGGTATAGAAATCATTAGTGGGCGTTGTAGGCGGCGCCAAGCCATGTGACATGAAATTAGCAAAATAAAATTCTCGAAATAAGTAATTATACAATTATAAGTAATATGTATATATGCTGATACATTCAGTAATTATTTATCAAAAAATTACCAGTGCAACAGAATTCAATTCCTCCCTTTGAAAAATGTTGAAAATAAAAGAACTAATCAATTGTTGAAAATAAAAACTAATCGATTCCTTCTGCATTTTTTAGAGTTTAAATGTTAAAGATTAAGTTTTACCGTAATTTGAGTTCTTCAGTTGTTGATGGCGTAGGCAAACCGGTTGATGATGGTGGAAAATTATCCCTGAGTGGCAGCGATTTTCTTGTGTAAGAGAGCGGCTTAGTGAGAAGGTGAGTGTGAAGAATTTATTTTTGTTTTTTGTTCCAATGCGATGCGAATGTGAAGATATGAGGTTACCAACTAAAGAAATGACTTTGAATCCACCTAAAGTCATGAACCCAAAGCCAACCAAATTCAAATGAGAAACAAAAAAAAAACCCTATCCTTCTCACCTGTAAGCATTTATCAAATATGAATTCCATTTATTACAAAAAAAAATTCATTGCACATGCTAATTTTATCAGGGTTGAGCATTCATATTATATCACAACATAACAACTGCCAAGAGACTGTCATAAGAACTGAGTTGGGTTGTTTTCTACAGATAAGGAGAATAATGTAAAAAATCAGACCGGTCTTTAAATGTTCAATTAATCCAAAGACTTTTGCTACAATTTAGCATTAATAGAGGACTGATAGTGAAATATACGCTATTCTTAGCGCACCACTTCTTATACGGTAAAAAGCTTCCAACGGTCATAATAATGGCCATTATCAAATTTATATATATATAATAAATTATACTTAAATCAATAATTATGAAAAATTGTAAGGCGTTCTCTTGTTAGTGGGAAGGTGATTGTGAAGATATTTTTTTGTTTTGTTTCCAATGCGAGTGTGAATAGATGAGTATACGCTATTCAAAAATATAATAAACATCACTTTAATTATACTTAAATAAGATAATTCTGTAAAATTGTAAAAATAGTGAGATTAAGTTAAATTAAATCAATTATGGTAAATAATTTTTTACCTTCATTTGGGTAGTTACTGGTGGAGAATGTTCCCGAGTGGTGGCGGCGGTTTTCCAATGCTTGAGAGCGGCTTGGTGGAAAGGTGAGTGTGAATAAATATGTTATACTTCAATTACATAATTCTAAAAAATTGTAAAGTGATGAGATCAAGTTAACATTAAATCAATTTTGTAGAGTTTCAATGGTAAAAATGAATTTTTAATTTATTTGGGCTCTTCGATTAATGGCTTAGCCAACCCGGGTTGATGATAGTGGAGAATGGTGACCGCGGGTATCTTGTGCAGGAGCGCGGCTTGGTGGAAAGGTGAGTGTGAAGAGATTCCTTTATGTTTTTTGTTCCAATGTATGCTAATGTAAATGGTAGGAAGGTGAGTGTGAAGAGGTTCTTTTATGTTTTTTGGAATGTTAATGTGAAGAGATGAGTAATTCAATTTTTTAGAGTTTCAATAGTAAAAATTAATATTTACCTTAGTTGGTTCTTCGGCTAGTCGGATGATGATGATGATGATGGAAAATGGTCTTTGAGTGGCGGCGGTTTTCTTGTGAAGGAGGGCGGCTTGGTAAGAAGGTAAGTATGAAGAGATTTGTTTATGTTTTTTTGTTCCAATGGAGGCGAGTGTGAAGAGATGAATATTAGTAGGTTTTATGTTTTGAGAATTTTTACAAACTAAATAGAGCCTAAATTTTGAGGATTTTAAGTAGTTAAGTGGGAAAATTTTGAGTTAATAAGGAAAATAAGAAAATTAAGTAGTTTATGTTATGTAATATAGATATTATCCTCACATTTTTTTTTTAAACTTTAGTTTAAATATTTATATAATTAGGATATCAAGATATTTTTTTAAATTTTTTTAACCTTATTCTTTTAAAACAATATAATATATATTTTACAATCAAAAGAAAAAGATATTTTTATGATAAAGAATATAATTTATTATATTTTTTAACTAATTATTATTATCTTGTCTAATTTTTTTCTACCTTTTTAATGTACTAAGATTAAAAAAGAATATGTAATACTTTATTTTGTACATTATTATTCTTAATCAATATAAATGCAATTATTTATTGTAATTTTTTTTAGAGTCAATTGTTGATTGATGCCTATTAAAAAACTTATTTAGAAAAAGGTACCTAGAATAAGATACTTTATTGAAAACAACCCCATCCCAAATTACCCTTATAATTAACAGTTAAAAAAAAGAAAAAGAAATTAAAAAACAAAACAAAAACTAATTAACACGCGCGCGTCCGTGAATTTTTTTAAAAATCGTCATAACTAATTCTAAAAAAAATCAAAAAAAAAAATATTTGGATAAATCAAATTAATATTTACGTCTATGATATTTTTCGGAATTTTCAGATTTTTTTGATTTTTTTGATTTTTTAAATTTTTTTTTTCCGCAGACACGAAATTCCATGTTTATTTCACGGTTTAAAACATGAAAATCCGTGTCTGCGAAAAAAAAATCAAAAAATTCAAAAAAAATCAAAAAAAAAAATCAAAAAAAAAAATCAAAAAAATTCTTAGACGTAAATATTAATTTGCTTTATTCAAAAATATAATTTTTTTAATTTTCTGATTTTTTTTTAATTAGTTATGACGATTTTTAAAAAAAAAAATCATGGACGCGCGCGTGCGATGGAATTAGTAGTAGTAGTAGGTGGTGGTGGTGGTGGTGGTGGTGGTGGTGGTGGAGGTGGAGGTGGTGATGGTTGGTTACATAAATGGTGGTTGTGGTGGTGGTTG
Source organism: Nemophila menziesii (assembly GCA_029959085.1). Lineage (NCBI taxonomy): Eukaryota > Viridiplantae > Streptophyta > Magnoliopsida > Boraginales > Hydrophyllaceae > Nemophila > Nemophila menziesii. The sequence continues at coordinate 384,899 of JARWIR010000128.1, forward strand.
TGGTGGTGGTGGTGGTGGAGGAGAAAGAAGTACCCTATTATTTGTTTAAAATTTAAAAATTAATATTGTATTATAATAAAATAATATATTTAATAATAAGGTTGTAAAGGTATAGAAAATATAAAGGGGATTTTTCTATAAATAATTATTTTATTAGGCATTTTTTTATAAAATAAATTATTGAAGGCATAAAAAAACAATTATATAGTTTAATGAGCTCTTTTTTTTATTTAATTAGTGATAATATTAGAAAAGCAACCAAAAATATTTTGATATTAAAAATGAGACAATTATTGAATACCTATTTTAAGAAAATTAGACAGATGGAAGTATAATTTTTATGTTTTGTGTGTGAAACTGAAGGTGTAAAAACTAAAAACGTGCATATATTATTTTTTTTTTTTTTTTTTTGGTCTAACGTGCAAGTACAGAAAAAGAGCCGAACTTAGCCTATCCCTAATCTCATAAATGCCGACCCCAACTCCAAGGGGTCAAGTTGACTCGGTGCCGATTGCCTAGCTAGGCGCGCGGCTCGGTCAGCCAAACCGTTCCATCGTCGCGGAAGATGTTTGAAGTCCAGTGCTCCATGAACCTCAATCATCTTATGGATACGCGTGATGTACGGACGGACTTTCCACCATGCAGCTGGCAACGACTTCAGGCCTTGAATAAAGTCAAGGTTGTCTGAACAGACAACAGTTCTCACTCCTGGGTGAGCCATGCTAAGTATAGAAGCTTCCAGTACAGCTGAAGCTTCCCCTTCCGCCGCTGAGTCTGTCCAGATGGGTTTCGAGAAAGTAACACGTTGGCCTGTGAGGGTATTTCGTTGAACAATTCCAATACCACTAGGCTTATCAGCAGAGAGAAATGAGGCATCGCATGTGTATACATAGTCAACATTGTCAAAATCAGTATCATTCATTGGGTTGACCGCCGGTATCCTGGTGTTAGGAGTTGCTGGGGGTGGTAGGGCGTCCCAAGAATCCCCAAAGAGATCCTTCATACCTGCATGAATAGTATCCACGATTTGTTGTGGTCGGATATTAAGTTGTTCATAAAGCATTTTCATTTTTGCCTTCCAGATGTTCCAAAGTGTCAATTGTATGCATGCTATTAATGTGTTCTCTTCCCAGATCGTATTGTCCATTGAGTCACAAGTTTTTGTTAGCCAGTCACCTATCGAGTCTGGATCCTCTTCCGGTATCCGTACCTGTATCGCCATCCCAGCCCATACCTGTTTTGCAAAGTTACAAGATTGCATATATTATTTTGTCACATCCTTTTATTTATTGTCCTTTTTACTTGGCCATAAAATTTACTCCTACTGGCAAAGTAGCAATATGTTCCTTTCAAATAGTTCATAGGAGTCATTGTAAACAATATTTCATAGGAGAGTACTCCTTCAAGAGCTTCTCTGTAGATTTAATTAATTAACATCTGATCTAGAAACAATGTCCTTCAGGAATTCTGCCATGAAGGTCCCTAGATGGACACCTAATACTACTCCTTCAAGAGCACTCCTTCAAGATTCGCCAATATCAGCAGCAGCTATTGGCTTTGTCTCTGAAGATCATGATCATGATATTCCACAAAAGAAGTTCCCTTTTGGTACTTTTCCTTCGAATATTCTGGAACCACCACATGTTACTGCCATCGACGAGAGTAGTACTCTTTCGTCTGAGATTGAAAGATCCTTTGAAATAGATAACATTGTAAGAGAGGACAATAACTATGGTCATTTGGCAAGTAAAGAAAATCGTGGAAATGGAATTTCTTTGACGTGGAAGGATCTGGTGGTGACGGTGGCGGACAAGAAAGAGGGACGTCGGCTGATCTTGCAAGGAATAACGGGATATGTTAAGCCCGGTGAAGTGTTGGCGATCATGGGCCCTTCTGGGTGCGGCAAATCAACTCTTCTAAATGCCTTAGCAGGTATCTACCATCTTTTCTTATAAGAGTGTCATTTAGTTCTCTGGTATTTATCATTATTAGATAAATATACTTTTCTAACAACTTATGTGCTGTTTGTTTTTGAAGTGATTAAGTAATTAATAATGTATCTTGAATTAAATATATATAATTTTTTTTATATTATTAACTAATTAAAAATTTTCAAATTTGAATGGTTAGAAAATATAGACTTTTATTAATTAAATTTATTAATAAACTAAATTAAAATTTCATTAAATACAAACAACTACCTCTTTAGTCTCTTATCGTGCCAAAAAAAAAACTCTTATCTAATTAATATATCATATCAATTTTTTATGAGATAATTCTCAATTAATTACAATTTTTTTTTTGTATACATGAGAGACTTTAAAAGCCGTTAAGCATAAGGATTACAAATAGAACATCGTTCTAATTAATAGTCTAGCACAACCCTAACGGTTGCGCGTTCACTTCTATCCCTCGTTATTAACTTCCACATAAAATCTGGAGGATCCTTGAAATCCAAGGGTATAGTTTGCAAACTCGCTCCTACCCTTGCTAATTATCCGCGCAAAGGTTCGCTTCTCTAAATATATTATGCAACTCGAATCTCGGGTAATTTCCTAGCAAAGAACGACACTCACTTACGATTGAAACATAGCGACTACTTAAGCTCCCACCGCCCTTCACTAGCGCATGGAGCTCCTTCGAATCTGTTTCAATACATAAGTCTTCATAACCCATATTAATAGCCCATTTTAGACCATAATGTAGTGCAAAAATCCCTGACACAAGAGGTGAATCAAACAAGCACGGACCATAGAAACCAGCAAGGCATGAACCGTTCTTGTCCTTAATTAAGCCTCCTATACCAGTCAATCTCTTATTAGGTGTAAAGCTTATGTCTATATTTAATTTAAAGCCTTCAAGGGGTTTAATCCATCTTACCATTACGTTTTTTGCAAGCTTGATTAAACCACCATCCACACTCTTTCCCCAAGCTAGAATAAAGTTACTAGCGAGGGAAATTATGGCTCTCTTAAGTTCTAACACGTGGGGTACACTTGTACCTTCATTGAATAGTAGTTGGTTGTGTTTCGTCCATATAACCCAAATAGAGGCCGCGAAAACATACGACCATTCTAGTCCCGCGATATTTGCCTTTGATCGGAGGTGCGCCTCTAGCCAATTCATAGCAGAAAAATAATTGTCATTTAGTCCCTGGTATTCCATTCCTTGTTGTTCTGCGGTACCAGGAGCAGGTCCTGTTTCCAAAGTGCGATTATGCAGCCATTTCGCGTTTAAGTCTAGCATCTTTTCTCGATCCAAGGAGCTCAAACCCGATAGCTTCCACTTTTCCAGCTCCACATTACTCATTCTCGGCGCCAGGTTAGGAGCTTCCAAGTCTGCAGCAGGTTCGCTTGTTCCAGCAGCTCCTTGCGCTCCAGCATCTTCAATCACTCCAGCAGCTCGCTCCACTCCAGCAACTTCGCAGGTTCCAGCTTCCGCAGCAAAGACAACACCTGCTCCAATTCCAGCGTCATCACCACCACGCGAAGGACCTGCACCTGCACCAAGACCAAGTAAATCCCAGACCAAGTACGCGACTTTACATTTAAAAATAACATGATAGAGATCCTCCCTTTGTGCTCCGCAAATCTCGCAACTTCTCGATTCCACCACATTCCGTTTAAATAAGTTATCCTTAGTTGCTAGACGATTCAACGCTACCCTCCAAAGTAGTATTCGAACTTTTTGGGAGCACTTAAGCTTCCAAATCAACTCCCAATTAAAAGGATCATCCGCCCCGCTAACTTCCATACTTTGAAAGGCTGATTTAACCGTGAAGACCCCCGAGTTTTCGAGCTTCCAGACTAACCTATCACCCAACTCGTCACTCCTTTCCTTAATCCCATCCCTGAGATCCGGAATCCCCGCTAATATAGCCTTGCCCACACTAGACTCATTCCCCTTTTGGATGCGATTCAACACACCCTCCCAGTAGTATTTATTACTCAGAATATCGACCCAAGCCACGGTATAATCGTGCTGTAAAATCTTCCACCCAAGCTTTGTTAATAAAGCCAAGTTATATTTCTCTGCACTTCTTATACCAAGGCCACCCTCTTTCTTTGATTTACAAATTTGATCCCAACTAACCCAATGAATTTTCCTTTCGGAGCCGCTCGAACCCCATATAAAGTCCCTCACCACCTTATCTATACTCTTACACAATTTCTTACTTTTCATTCCCAAAAGAAAGGAGGAAATTACTTTCTATCAACTTAATTTTCAATTAAACACATTGTCATAATTACCTTTCATTATTACTTTTATGTGATTTTTTTTTTAATTTTTTTTTTGAAATTTATTTCTTCTAATTTTTTTTTTCAAAATTATTTTATTTCCAAAAAATTTTTTATCAAATTTTTTTTTCTGATTTTTTTTAAAATCGAAATCCTGGGTTATGTGTTGTTGTAACACACAAATATAGATTTATGTGTTCATGTAACACACAAAGTCATAAAATTGATCTAAAGGATTCTCTTCTTTAACAAAATTGATTTTTCTCTTTATTAATCGCGTATACCCTATTTTTATTCGTTTTTACCTATCTTGATATATTATCTTTTTGTCCAAAACTTTTTTGTTATTTTTGTGTTATGTTTTAGGGTTTTGTAAAACTTAATTTTGTTTATTTCAATTCTGTGTATTCCTGGAACACACAAATCTCATAATTGTGTTTTCTTCAAACGCACAAATATAAGATTTGTTTATTCATGGAACATAAAAATCGAATTTATGTATTCCTAGAATACACAAAACTTGATTTTGTTTGTTCCAATTTAGTGTATTCCTGAACACACGAATCGCAAAATTATATATTTTTGGAACACACAAATCTCAGATTTGTGTATTCATGGAACACATAAAACTCAAATTTGTGTATTCATGGAACACATAAAACTCAAATTTGTGTATTCATGGAACACATAAAACTCAAATTTGTGTATTCATGGAATACAAAAACCTTGATTTTGGTTGTTCCAATTCTCTGTCATACTACAGCACACAAATCTCAGAATTGATTGTTCATGGAACACATAAAAAAAATCGAAAAAAATTTCACAAAAAAATTTTGGGAAAAAGAATTTCAAAAAGAAATCGAAAAATACATTTAAAAAAAAGTTAAAAATAATTAAATATTATTATAATTAAAGTAATTAATTAATTGTATATGGGTATTTTTGTAATCTTCTATTTTTTGTGTTTAAGTACTCCCTCTGTTCCATTGAAATTGTCCACTTACTAAAAATAATGTTCCAAATATATTATCCACTTAGGAGTTCAAGACACTTTTTCTCCTACTTTTTCCACTATTACCCTTATTAAATAATTGAAATTTATATTTCCAATACACATTTAAAATATCAAGATTCTTCAGCACTTGCTATTTATTCAGCACTTAACGGGGAGGTCCATGGTTCGAATCCCCTCCCTAACAGGTGTAAAGTAAGAGGTACAAGACTCGAACCCCTCCCTGAACATGGGCAACCTAGTTCTGATTTACCATGAGAATATATATATGGGGAGGCATGTATATCTCCGTGGGATTAGTCGGGCTAGCGCAAGCTAGCCCGGAACCCATGTAATCCAAAAAAAAAATATCAAGATTTTTTATTAGGGGTATTTATGTAATGGTGAATGTATTTATTATGTTTCTTAATATATGTGAAAAGCTAAGTGGACAAATTTAGTGGAACGGAGGAAGTATGAATTAAATTGAAGTTATAATTAATTGAGAATTTTTACACTATCTTTGTAATTAATTGGGTGTTGCCCCATTTTTTATTTATTTGATTTTCTAACAAAGTTTTGTAATTCATTATTATAAACTTTAAAATTTGTACGGTATATATTATACATTTTTTCGGTATTAAATAATTATTCACTTAATTTTTACTATATATTAAAAAATATGTTTATTATATGACTATAATGTCTTTCATAAAATATTTTAATATTACCGATATTTTTAATATTTTAATAAAGATAATAAAAAAATTGAATTAAATATTTGATATTATAAATAAATTATACTTTTATAAAAGAAACAACTATTTATGAACGAAAGAAATATTATTGATTGATCAAAGGTAGATCATTCTTAATGTATAATTTTGCTTCAGTGTCTTCTTTGTGATGATTTGATTAATTATATAAAACAGGAAGACTAGAGAGTTTTTTTTATTTCTAACATTTTATAATAAAATAATTACAGCATAAACCTAAATGGAAAAATATTTGCGATACTAACGTCCTCATTCACTAATCACTTAATCAGCCCATTAAGCCCATTAATTATAAGGCGCTTCTGTATGAAGCGCCTTTATTTTTTAAAAAAAAGAAAAAAATTACTGGCCATCGATCTTTGGCCAATACTTAATTCAAAACAATATTTACAATAAATTTTTGCTGCAAAACAATTACACAGATACAATATAACACCAATTTGCTCATTCCAATTTTTGCTGTCTATAATTTCAGCGTATTTTATATCTCTTTTTTTAAAAAAAATTACATCTTCTACTGTAAAAGGCTTCCAACAAGCTTAACAATGGCTAGTAGAAAAAATATAATAAATTATATTTAAATCAGAGAATTTTGAAAACTTGTAAAAGTGATGATATTTAGATTAAAAATAGATCAATTCATTAGAATTTGTAAAGTTTATGAAATAACTTTTAAAATTAGGTGATGAGATTACCTTGTACTGCTGTCTAGATTTCTTCTACACAGTAAAACCATCTTTAATGATTGCACCAAATAGATATTCTTCTATTGTTGATGTGAAAAGATAGGTTTTAAGGTGTTCAATATGAATACACGGCTGGGTATAATTAATTTTTTTAATAAAGGCGCTTCTTAGAGAAGCGCCTCATAATTAAATATGGACTGATTGGTTTAATGGGCTGGTTAGTTTCGGTAGGCTGATTAAGTGAATGAAGCGCTCCTCGGAGGAGCGCCTATATGTTAGTCTTGCAAATATTTTCCTGTATAAGTTTATGATGCAATTATTTTATTATAAAATGTTAAAAATAAAAAAAACTCAAGACTAGACTCAGGTACAAGACAAAATGGAGAGATCCTCATCAATGGGTCCAAGCAGAAACTAGCTTTTGGCACTTCGGTAAAGTAGAAATATATATAATAGAAAATTACAGTTTCTTTTTGAATGCTTTCATAGTAAACTTTTTCAAGGCTTGCAATTAAAGAAATCAAGGATTAACGATAATCCTACTAATATTTAACAATTTATTAAGAAAATGGTTTATTAAACAATTTTTAATTGTGTTGATACATATTCTGATGTTATTTATACTAATTTAGGCGTACGTGACTCAAGATGACACCTTGATGACAACATTAACTGTAAAAGAAACCGTTTACTACTCAGCTCAGCTACAACTTCCCAACTCAATGTCTACAAACGAGAAAATAGAGAGAGCAGAAACAACCATTAAAGAGATGGGATTACAAGAAGTAATTAACACAAGAATTGGAGGATGGAGTGTTAAAGGACTAAGTGGTGGTCAAAAAAGAAGAGTTAGTATTTGTATTGAGATCTTAACTCGGCCAAAACTTCTCTTTCTTGATGAACCTACAAGTGGACTAGACAGTGCTGCATCATATTATGTCATAAAACATATTATAAAACTTGCTATAGATGATAATAGAACTGTTATTGCTTCTATTCATCAACCAAGTATTGAAGTTTTTCAACTTTTCCATAATCTTTGTCTTCTTTCCCATGGGAAAACTGTTTACTTTGGTTCCATTTCAGAAGCAAATGAGGTAAATTTCAGTATATCTTTTTTATTGCATTTTTTCTGTGCAACAAGAATTTAGGGTTGTTCTTTTACTGTGATTGAGCTAATTAACTATAATATATATATAATTCGTTTCAGTTTTTTAGTCTGAATGGCTTCCCTTGTCCACCTATGAGGAATCCATCTGATCACTACCTCAGGACAATAAACAAGGATTTTGATATAGTAAGTAGCAACTAATAATTAATTGTCCTTCAAAGAAACTTGAAATGGTTATTTAATACACAATTAATATGAATCTCAGGACATTGAACAAGGAGGACTTGGTGGACATGTAAGTGCTGAGGAAGCAATTGTCATTCTTCTTAACTCATACAAGTCATCGCAAACTTACCAACATGTTCAGCAAAAGGTGTATGATATATGCCAACAGGTCTATCGATTTACTTAGTCCATGCACTATCTTCATAGTCTTTCAAAAATTTACGGGTGTTACTAATATATTGATTTTGTGTATTGTGGTTAGTCCTTTAACATGTTAATCATCATTCATGATTGTGAGTAGCACTTCACTACAAGAAACAGTATCTTTAGCGGCAAAAAATTTAACACTAAAAATCTTAATTTTGCCGCTAATAGTTGTTATTTGTCGCCTTTATAAGTTCGTCGCTAAAAATATTTTTAGTAGCAAATTATTTGTTTTTGCCCTTTATTAACTTTATCTTTAGCGGTAAATATTGCCGCTAAAAATATAATTAGAGACCATATTGGTTTTTAAAAATATCATTAGAGGCCATTTTAGTTGTTGCCGCAATAGCTTCGCGGCTAATGCTAGTATTTTTTGTAGTGCTTATTCAACCTAATTTTATTCTTAAAAGGAGTTTTGAGAGTTTAGATTACTCGTTTAAAATTTAAAACAACTGAAAAATTCACAAAAGGGGAACTATAAGCTTGCAAAAAAAAATAAGAAACTACAGTGACACTTAATTTTTACTAAAGGTTACATTACAGTTCTTAATTGGCAGTATATACAGTCATGTATGAATAAGTAGTTATTTACATTAATTATATTATATGATGATAGAATGGTGAATCATTGGAGAAGAAAGGAAGCCAAGCAAGCTATATATCACAAAGCCTGGTTCTCACAAGAAGATCATTTGTGAACATGTATAGGGATCTTGGGTATTATTGGCTTCGATTTGCCATATATATTGCCTTGTGTTTGTGTCTTGGCACAGTGTTTCATGATACTCACTACACCTATGGTTCTATCCAGGTAAATGATTATTGTTTTATACTTACGGATTTGCAAAGTGTCGAACAAGTGTTAATCATATTAAGCTAAATCTTGATCTAGCTAAGAAGTGTGTAGTACTCATCAAGTTAATGTGTTCAGGTCAAAGGTTCAGCACTTATGTTTGTTGGTACATTCATGACGTTTATGGCAATCGGTGGATTCCCATCTTTTGTAGAAGAGATGAAAGTAAGCAAATCTCACTTCATATTCTTTTTATATTATTGAAATGTAATTATCGTTATTTATAACTATTGCAATGTAAAACAGATTTTTACCAGGGAGAGATTAAATGGACACTATGGAGTTTCGGTGTTTGTTGTTGGAAATAGTTTATCTTCCGTACCATACTTGCTACTAATCTCTCTAGTCCCAGGAGCAATGGCTTATTACCTTGTCGGGCTTCAGAAGAGTATTGACCACTTTGTATACTTTGCATTACTGCTTTTCGCGTGTATGATGTTAGTCGAAAGCCTAATGATGATTGTTGCAAGTATAATCCCAGATTTTATCATGGGAATCATAGTAGGTGCTGGAGTTCAAGGTGTAATGATGTTGGGTGGTGGTTTCTTTCGATTACCAGATGATCTTCCAAAGCCATTTTGGCGATATCCAATGTATTACATTGCGTTTCATAAGTATGCAAATCAAGGTTTTTTTAAGAATGAGTTCCATGGATTGACATTTCTTGATGAGAGACCAGGAGGGAATAATTCTACCATTAATGGTGATGTGATCTTGAGAAATGTTTGGCAAGTTGAGATGGGATATTCTAAGTGGGGTAATCTTGCTATTCTCTTTGGTATGGTGGTTTTTTATCGATTTATGTTCTTGGGAATTTTGAAATCAGTGGAGAAGTTCAAGCCTTTGATTAGAGCTTTCATGGCTCGTGCTGATAAGCAGCACCAACAAATTTGATAAAAGAAGGAACATTCGACACAATATTTTGTGTAAGTTATATTATGCCCCAGAAAGGGAAATGCTGCTAAATTTCATTTCACCACTCGCAAATCCAGACCACTGGTACAAGCAACAAATGAATAACACCTTCATTTTGGCTTGTTTTTTTTCCTTTTATTTTCTTGGTTTGGTAAACGGGTGTATTAATATGGGAAAGAGAAAATATGTACCCTGTACAATCCTCTACTTAACTCCAAAAGCTTAAGCATCATCTATCTATGCTTGATTATTTGCTTGTTAATTAGACTAAACAACTCCTAGGCTCAATTAGTACAAAAGTTGTTCCCACAACATTGGCACATGATGCTGCAGTTAATTTCTTAAATGTAATTTTTACATCCTTAAACGTTATACCCTTGCACAGAAGAGTTTATATGTTACAATCAAATTTATTTGCTACTTATGTATTGCTAATCAACCAACATAGCTCCCTTGGGCAACTACTATCTAAAAGTAAACCCATACTTATTCTATTTTATTTCATTTATCCCCATTGACGCTTTTTTTGTGTACCGACGCTACTTTCTCTGTCTTATTTCTTTTACGGTTAAAAAAGAATTCTATAAAAATTAAGAACAGAATATATGACATATTACAATAAGCTAAGCATTTTATTCAACACCAGCTGAAAAGTTATCAATTCGAATAAGGTTTGCTAAATGGGAGATAGGTTAAGACACCCAGCAAGATTGATTGAGATAGCTTGTTTTGCAATTTAATCAGCGGTAAAATTAAACTTTCTAGAGATGTGCAAGAAATTTACATTTGCATGACAATATTTGTAAATCGTCAAACAAGTGAATGAGATGACGATTTCCAAAAACCGTTATTTTTTATAAAAGGTTTCAGGATATTTGCACAATCATTTTTCAAAAAATAATATAATTCTTTTTTTTTTATAATTGGAGTCAATTATCAAGAAATACCTATTAAAAAAACTATCAATAAAAACGTATTTAGAATAAAGGGGTGTTTGTTTACATTTAATGAGATCTTACTCTGGTTTATTAAGACATTGGATTAATCAGACTGTTTGTTCTTCCTAGCCAATTAAGATCTGAATGCCTAAGATTTCAAACTAAGGTGTCGTTTGTTTTTTTAAGTAATAAGTGCTGAATGCTGAATGAACAACTGAATATGACTTTTCTTTTAAGAGACAGTGTCTGAATGATTAAGACTTAGTTTGAAATCTTAATGAAACAGACCCATTAAGAGCCATTCAGATCTGAATTGGACAGGAAAAACAAACAGTCTTATTGATCCAGTGTCTTAATGAACCAGATTAAGATCCCATTAAGTGCAAACAAACACCCCCTAAGTCCGAATCATTCAGACACTACCTCTTAACAGAATAGGTTTTATTCAGCTATTCATTTAGCATTCAGCACTTATTACTTAAAAAACAAACGACACCTAACACTTTTTATTAAAAAAGTCTCAATCCAAAATACCCTTATTATAAATAGTAATTAAAAGAAAACAAAACAAAAACTAATAAACACATACGCATTAATTTTTTTTAAATCATCATAACTAATTCTAAAAAAATTAAAAAAATCAAAAAAATAAAAAATTTAGATAAATCAAATTAATATTTTTTTTGGAATTTTTTGAATTCTTTTGAAATTTTATTGAATTTTTTTCGCGACGAAATTTCATGTTTTGAACATGGAATTTCATATTTTTAACATAAAAATCCATTCTGCGAAAAAAAATCACTATTTCAACAGTGAAATTCATGTTTTGAACATGGAATTTCGTGTTTCAAACATGAAAATCCGTGTCTGCGGAAAATTTAAAAAAAAAAAAAACAAAAAAAATTCAAAAAATCATAGACGTAAATATTAATTTGCTTTATCAAAAAATGCAAATATTTTATTTTTCTGATGTTTTTAGGATTATTTATGACGATTTAAAAAAAAATCACGGACGCGCGCGTGTGATGGAATTAGTAGTAGTAGTATGTGGTGCTGGTGGTTGTGGTTGTTGTTATGGTGGTGGTGCTTGTCATGGTGGTGGTTGTTGTGGCTGTAGTGGTAGTTAAATACATGGTAGTGGTGGTAGTGGTGGTGTGGTGGTGGTAGTGAGTGGTGGTGGTGGTGGTAGTGGTGGTGGTAAAAGTACCCTATTATTTGTTTAGTATGTAAAAATTAATATTGTATTAAAATAAAATAATATATTTAATAATAAGGGTATTAAAGGTATGAAAGATATAAATGTGATGTTTTCTATAAATAATTACTTCATTAGGCATTATTTTATAAAATAAATTATTGAAGGCTTAAAAAAACTGTTAGAGTGCTTAATGAGGATGCTTTGAGCAATAACCCCTTATAATTGTTAATTCGCTTCTTTACATTTAGTAATTCGGTATTTTATGGTTCAAAGTTTCTTTCTTTACAGTTTGTAATTTATTCATTTATTGTTTGTAATTCTCTTTTTTACAGTTCGTAATTCCGCCAGTTACATTTCGTAATTCGTTCCTTTACATTTTATAATTTATTCCTTTACCTTTCGTAATTCGCTCATTTACAGTTTGCAGTTACCTCCTTTACAGTTCGTAATTCGCTCATTTATGGTTCGTAGTTTCCTATTTTATGGTCCGTAGTTCCCTCATTTACAATTCGTAATTCGCTCAGTTACACTTCGAATTCCCTTCTTTTCATTATATAATTCCCTTCTTTTCATTATGTAATTCCCTTGTTTACCGTTCGAAATTCTCTTCGTTGCATTTTTTAATTCAATTATATATAGTTCATAATTCGCTCATTTACAATTCATAATTTAGTCAATTACATTTCGTAATCTGCTCCTTAACAGTTCGTACTTTGCTTCTCTTAGTTCGTAATTCTCTTCTTTACAGTTTGTAATTTACTTCTTTAAGTTCGTATGCTCCTATATAGTTCGTGATTCCCTTATACAGTTTGTAATTTCCACCATTACAATTCGTAATTTCGTTCCTTACCATTCGTAAGTTTCTCCTTTCGCTCCTTTACCGTTCGTAAATTGCTCTTTTACATATCGTAATGTTCTCATATACAATTTGTAGTTTCGACCTTTACAGTTTGTAGTCCTCTTTTTTACAATTCGTAATTTTTCCCGTTACAGTTCGTATTTTCCATCTTCATGGTTTGTAATTTGCTCAACTACAGTTAGTAATTCCTTCTTTTACGATGTGTAGTTCCCTCGTTTATGGTTCATAGTTTTCTTATTTACAGGTCGTAGCTACTCCTTTACAGTTCGTCGTCACTTTTTTACGATTCTTAATTCGTTCATTTATAGTTCGTAGTTTCCTTATTTACAGTTCATAGTTTGTTCGTTTATAACTTGTAATTTTCTTTTTTACAGTTCGTAACTCGCCACTTTACAGTTCTCAGTTACTCCTTTACATTTTGTAGTTCTCTCCATTACAGTTTGTAATTTTCTCCTTTATGGTTCGTAATTCTCTCATGTACAACTTTTAGTTCTCTCATTTACAATTCGTAGTTTTTTTCATTTACGTTTCATAGTTCGCTCATTTACGGTTCGTAGTTCCCTCCTTCATGTTTCGTAATTCTCTTCTTTACGTTTCGTAGTTTCCTCTTTTATGGTTCATAGTTTGATGTAATATATCTTATAGTTTCCTCTTTAACCTTTCATAGTTAACTCTTTTATGGTTCATCAATCGTTCTGTCACAATTCGTACTTTGTTTTGCTCCTTTACAGATCGTAATTCGCTTATTTACGGTTCATAATTCGTTCATTTATGGTTCGTAGGTTTGTTATATACTTCATCATTCTATCTTTTACGCTTTTTTTCGTTATTTCATAGTTTGTAATTCTTATTTTTTTAAATTTGTAGTTTACTCTTTACAGTTTGTAATATTTTTTAATTTATGTACATTTTTTATGATTTATTAGTATATATATATATATATATCTGTGGGAGGGGGGGGGTGTGGATCAGTTAATTACACGGAGAGTGTAATTATTCCCAATTAATTACAACTTTAAGTTAATTCACAATTAAGAAATGTAAGAAAAAAAACTGATTTCATATTTCATATGAACGCTTCTCTTTTATTTTTCTTCTTCAATCTGCTATTCATAAAATATACACCGATCAGAAATCACAAGGCTCTTAGGTTGTGGAAATAGAGGTCTCTCTTCCATTAAGAAGATACATGGCCGCAAGATAATCAGATTTCCAGACGACTCAATTTCGCTGCTTGTCAAGAGGTAATGTTAAAACCTCTGGTTCTTTAATTAATATTTAATTAAATATTGCGTATAGTATCCGAGCATGTAATATATTAATTAGATTTTATAATTTGTAATTTTTGTGTTCGTAAGAAAGAAAAGAAAAAGTTCTTTTTGTCGAAAAAAAATTGACATTTTTTTGGGTTAATTTTCGTGTTGCGCCGCTAGATCCTTAAAAGTGTTGTTAATTGTTCTGGAAATAGAGGACATAGAAGACAATTAGATCTGTTAAAATAATTTATTTATCTTTTAGACGAATGAAGTTTCTTTTTGTATTAATCTTTGGATCTGATGTATAATCATTATATGGGCTTGCCATCATAATTTTTATTTAATTTTGGTCAACATACATATGGGCTTTGTTTAATTTTGGTTTTCGGATAGTAATTTTTTATTATTTTTCAGATTATTCTTTAAGAAAAACAAAATGCATTTTGTAGGGTTCGAACCCAAACTACCTATTTTAGTAAACAACAGACTAACCAATTGCACTATATAAACTTGTTGTTAATCAATAAAGTGTGGAAATATATATTGTTGTTGCGAAATATATTTTTCTTAATTAATTTGGGTAGTTTTTTGCTCTTATTTTTCTAGAGAGAGAAAAATGATGTGTGCACGATCCCACGGATCACGAGCATTAAGGCTCAAACTTCTGACAGATTACAGAAAGCTTCACACGAACGTAAAAAATCAAATATTACAAAAGTTACAAGAACACTGAAAGAAAAACAAGTTCTGAATGACAGTATCGATGCACTCACAAAGTATAAGATGCGACCTGACTACACTTTATTGCAACATGTAGTAGTTGTGATCAAGTTGATACCAGATGTCCTTGATTGGGGTGATCACATGTGTGAAGAACATATGGTTTTTGATTTTCTTTATACTTTTCCAAGAATGTTGTAAAGGGATCTTGAAATCCTATGGGATGATGAGTATCCCGAGGACTATGTTCATGGTAGACAAGTTACATATGCTTGACTAGTCTATGCTTTGACTGAATCTCACTTGTGGAGGCAATAATAGTTCCACTAGGTTAGACCAGTGCAATTGTGGGATGCATTCTCCAACTACGGATGTGGATAAATATGATCCAATATGTCTCTATGAGGAAGTGAACTTTGAGGAGTCAATTTCTATGTTTGTGATTTTGGTATGAAATTGATATGTCAGTTAAAACTTTTAATAGGTAGTTTGTAAAATAGTTTGTTACTTGAGTTTTATTTCTTTTCTTGATCGTTAAGTATAACATTAATTGTTTTTCTTATAATTAAGTAGTTTTCCTATCAAACTTGTCTTTTATTATGTATGAATTCAACTTGCTTCTTTATATATATGTTTTAGTTGTTTCATACTATATTTCTCTATTCATGTTAAAGTAAGTGGGAGTTCTAGTGGAACTTATTTTGTAGTTAATGAAATTAAATGATTGGTTAAGACGAACAAAATATGGTGATCCATGATTAGAAATATAGTGAACTTTCTTTACTGGTGTGGCCTAAGGTGTGATAAAAAGATATATAATTTAGATGCAAATAAACACCCTAAGCTAACACGGTACTGCAAGTATTACAGGACGTATGCAAGTTTTAATGATAAGAAATTTCGTTCCTCAGGGACTGACGAAAGTTAGAGAGAACTTATGCAAATTATCAAGTGCAGATATAAAAGATAGAAAGATAATACGCAAAGAAAGAAAAGGAAAATAGATTTTTATTTGGTTTTTATAAAGGAAACTAAACTACTAAATAAAAGACAGAAAATAAATAAAAGCAAAGAAAAGAAGATAGTATGAAAGATATAACTTAGGTTTTACTAGTATGCACTAATCCTTCTAATTCTAGCTATTAGATCTAATTTATAAGGGAGAATATTAGCTCTTGGTATACTTAGTCAGGATTCTAAATTCACATACCTTAGACCTTGAGAGCGACTAAGGGAGCTACGGCACAACCAGGAAGTGATGAAGAATAGGGTTATCAAACGCCACTAAGGCCCTAAACAAATACTGCAATCCTGGTGATATGGTGGTTAAAACAAACCCTAATGACTATCTAGTTAGAATCATGTTTTGTCAGAACTAATATCGACACTAGACGTTATGTGGTGGTTCAATAGTTAAACACCCTGGTAAGGTGACCATCTAACTACTATTAAGGTAATCCTATACTCGTGCACTAGCAAGGAAAACAATCAGTAAATCAAAACACATAATCAAATATAAAGGTAAGTAGCTAATATCAGATTAAAACATATAATTCCCAAAGAAACTTAGATAGAAGAATTAGAATTCATTGTTTATACATTATGCAAAACCTAAGCTAATAGAATTAGTTCATACAAAGAAAAGAAGAGAAAAGAATTACAAAATAAGAGGTTGAAGGAGACATGATTGATGCACAGCTCCTTCCAGACTTCTTCTCTTTTGTTGCAGCTTCCTCTTGGCCTTAAGGTCTGCCCAAGGATGATTTTAGAGTGTTAAGAGGCTGTATTTATAGGGTATAGGAAGACCTAATTCGTTTTTTTGAAGGAGAAGGAAAGTAATGGACTCCTAGTCCAACTCAAATTCGTATGGAAATAAAGATAAACATTGCTGGACCGTTTTGAGCATATCTTCTTCGTTATTGGTCGGTTTGAGCTCCATAAGATACCAAAAGAATCACAACAGAATTATCTTGCCCCTAAAGAAGGAAATTACCAAAATCGACCTATTTCTTAGGTAAAAACGCATATCTTTAGACGTGTATGCAGAATCCCAGATTTAGGCAGCTTTTCCTTTTCCATCTTTTTAGCTTTTGTTTCCATATCTCCAATTACCATGCAAATCTCTTTCCATATCTTGTAGTCTTTGACTTGGACTCTAATTAATCTCCATAATTATCTTTAAAGCTTCATACTAAATAAACAATTAAACCCAATATGCTCTAAAAATAATAAGAGGAAACTTCAAAAAACAGCCCAAATCCAACCCCAACCCCATTTTAAAGCCTAGTTACAAAATTGTTCTAAATAAAGCCTAGTTTTAAAATTTGGTTGGATTTTTCTCAATTCTACCCTTTTCCTTTTTTTTCCAGCACTTTGTGTTTTATTAATTCCATCTACGGACAGATCCGTACACATCGGTCCGGACTTTTTATCGTTTTTTTGTTTTTTTAAAGGGTTTTAAATTTTTTTTACATAGTCCAAATACACTTAGGGCTGTACATAATTTTCGTTTTTTGTATATATCCATGTCAAAGGCTGTCCAAGTATGTGTCCATAGGGCTGTACATAGGCCCGGTTTCTCTAAAATCCATATACAATAAGGCCAAGGATTATCCATGTCTGTACATAGGCCCAATTTAATCTACTCACACACACACTCATTGTTATAGGATAGGCTGCACCCAAGCCCAAAAATCTTTTAAATAGGTATGTTTTAAAAAAACCAAAAGAAGCACCTCAGCCCATTATGTCTGGACAGTTATTGGCCCAAGCAGAAATCAACTCAACATGGCTGGTCCACCTCAGCCCATTATGTCTGGACAATCCGGCTTAAAAAAAAAAAAAAAAAACACACAGCTGGGCTCGCAAACGGGGAAGGATCGGGGTGGAGGTTGTGGGAAGCAGAGAACTGGTGCGTGGTGGTGGGAAGACGAGGAGGGAATCTGTGGTTCTGGTGGTGAGATTGGAGGACGGAATCTGTGGTTCTGGTGGTGAGATTGGAATCTGCAGGTGAGCCTGTGGTGGCTTCGTTGGGGTGCGCTGTGGTGGCTTCGTTGGGATGGCTTCGTGGGGGTGCGACGGCGGCGAACGAATGGAGGTGCGAACGATGGTGGTGCGACGGCGTCAGTGGAACGCGCGACGGCGGCGAGCAGAGATGAGCAGATCTGCAGCGCAGCTTCATTTGACTGCGTCTCCGTCTTCTTCTGCAGCGAGGATAGCATCGAGCAGTTGGGGTGGTGGGCCTGGGAATACGGAGGAGAAGGGGGAGGATGTCATCGAGCAGTTGGGGTGGTGGCGTGAAGCAGCGCTAGTGGTGGCTCTGTGGAAGGTGTCTCGGTGGAAGGTGGAAGCAGCGATAGAGAGAGGGTATAGAGGGGAGGGTTTTGGTTCTCACTGTATAGAGGTGGAAGGAGGGCATCGAGACCTATATGGGTCTTTTGTTTTTGGTTTGTGTTGTTCACTGTATGGATTAGAATTAGTAGGGGTTTTTGGGTCTTTTGCTATATAATTGTTGGGTAATAGTTGAGTTGTAACTACTGATTTGGGGTTGGGCTTTAAAATGGTATTCTAAAGTTGTGGGGGCTGTAAATAAATATTCCCCCAAATAATAATTCTACAAATCAAGACTCAAAATAGGAAAGTGCACTAAATTAAACTAAGATCGACCTATAAACTAATAAATAAGCCTAAAATGATGTCTCTGAAGTATATTATATTATCACAAATGAGGAGACATCATTTACCACTTATTTTGTTATCTTTCTTGTTCATTATATTTGCATGAATATCATTGAGTAGTTAAATAATTGTATGTATGCTAATGGAAATCTCTTACTTTATAAGAAAATGACATTGAAACTCATCATTGGTGATCTCAACGGAGGCAAAATGAATGGCGAGAACTATAACCTTTGGAAGATCAAGATTCATTATGGTCAAGATGAGCAAGATGTTCTTGAGGTTATTAACAATGTTATTGCTCAGCTTAAGGAAGGAAACACATCTCAAAATAAAAGGGACATGTAGACTTATGAGAAGTGGAAAAAGAGAGAGATTCCACTGCAAGAGGCATGTTGATGAGCTCCATATTTGACGATCTTGTCTATGAGTGCCAATAATACCCCCACTGCTCACGATATGTAGAAAGCTCTTAATGAAAAGTACGAGGGTACGCCTATTACTAAGTTGAGTCAATTGATCATTAAGTTTGACACTTACAAGAGGAAGCCTAATCAAACTAGGCAATAACATCTCTGGAAGATGTCTAACATGATTAGGGAACTTAAGACTGAAGGTCATAACCTTACTGATGAACATCGGGTTCAAGTTGTGATCATGTCTCTTACAAATAAGTGGGAGCATTTGAAGATAAACCTTACTCAAAATGACAATATCAAAAAAAAAATTAATGATGTCGCTCGCCATGTGATGTTGGAAAATAAACGTCTTGATGCAATTAAGCCTCAAGGTCAGACTTATATATTGCTGAGTCAAGTTCCCACAAAGCATCTGGTTTTAAGTGCAAGAACAATGGGAAGAGAAACAAAAATAAGCATGCTTCCAAGAAGATAAAGAATGGTGGTAACGATAAAAGAGAACGTTTTTTCATAAGATAAAAGACGAGAGTAAAGTGAAATGCTATGATTGTGACAAGATAGGTCACTTTGCTCGCAAGTACAGAGAAAGATAGCAACGTCATTTACTTCTTGTAACTTTACTTATGTTACCAGTACTGTATTGCTAGTTGATTCTAATCCTTTATGGACTGTGGATTCAGAAGCGACAAACCATGTAGCCAAAGACCGAGAGGCATATGTAGATTACCATCTAATTCCAGATTGAACACAATGGATATATGTACAAGACAACAACAAGGTTGAAGTTTGGCACTTGCAAGTTGAACTTGTGAGGTGGTAAAACCTTATAACTGCATAATTTACTTTACGTACCTGACATTCGATGAAATTTGTTCTCCGTCACTATTCTTCTAGAATTAGGTTTTAATAGAAATTTTCATACCAAACAAATAGATATTTATTATGACGATACCAAACAAATAGGATGATGATTCTCTATGTGTGAATGATGGAATCAAGCTTCGATAATATGGGTTTAAGGAATTTTTAGAAGAAGATTTTGAAAATCATGGTTTTGATTTTTGGTTTCTAGGTGTTTTGATGTGATTTGGGTGGTTGAATCTTCTGTATAATGATGTAGGAATGATTTGGATATGAATTCATGGTGATTTGGTAGTGTTTTGATGTTAGGTGAAGGTTTTTTGAAGCTTTAATGGAGTTGGGAGAGGTTTGGGGAAGAAAGAGAGGCTTAAGTATTAATAAATTCGTGCAATAACTAACCTTCTCTTCAAAACCCTTCTTATAACCTTTTGTTAATGAATCTGGTGGCGGGCTACGGTGTATCGCATGATATTGCTGGATTTCGATTTTACATTTTATCTCTAAACCAGTTTTTCTCTGCTCCATTGGATAGATCTCGAAAAAATATGCGATTTAGACTCGAGAAAAAGTGAATTCCGATACCCGAGCGTAAAGTTATGCCAGTTCGAAGATTTTGTAAATCTTTCACGCTGATAGGTGCGGTGCACCGAAGTACCTGTGGTGTACCGCAAAAAGCTTCTGTCCAGTCCTTTTTAACTCCGAAAATTTTCTATTTTTTCACCCCAAACTCGAACCCTTGCATACCTACACATCAAAAACACTCATACCTTCCTTATTACTGCAATATGCACTTAAAAACACATAAACTCACTAATCTAAACAAAAAACAAAAACATAAAATACTGTGGGATGTCTCCCATAAAGCACTTTTGTTTAACGTTTTTTAAAGTTCGACGTGTTACCTCAATTATCTCAATTATCTCATGAAAATTTCCAGTTTTTGTGAGACCTTATTGATGGAGACTTCTTGCGGATTATGCATGGGTTGTGGTGGATCTCGAACTTGATAGCTCGAACCTTCTTGATAGAAATTTTGGCTTCGGGCCCCATGAATATTTGTATTGCTTGTTGCGTAATAGTTCTCCATACCTAGAAAAACTGAAAAGAGACTAACAGGGAAAGCACGTAAAACTGAAAACAAATAAAAACTTCTACACTAAATAAACACAAAATAGATTTAACTTAAAGATAAATCCCCGGCAGCGGCGCCAAAAACTTGGTAGGGGCAAAGGTCTGATAAAATAATGGATAAATAAAGATAATAATAAAGAGCACACACCCTTGAGAACCACGGAACTCACTGCAAGTATCACATATCGTTTGCAAGTTTTAATGATAAGTTAAGTTCGTTCGCAGGGATTGTATCCGTTAGATCTACTTATATTTAACAAGCGTAGATGAATTTAGATGTTTAGAATAAAATATAAAAAGGATGAATATTATGAATAACTATCTGATGAGAAATAATAAATAAGAATGCAGATAAATAAATATGGATGTAAGTCTAATAGATTAAGATTAATATTATGAGTCTATTTTACTAACTTGTTATTCTAACCTGTCACAGACTAAGCATTATATATTAACCAGGATTCTAAATTCTACCTAGCCTTTTCTAGGTTTAGGAGCAACCTCTACACTACTAAGGATTCCTAAGTCATGATTGGTGATTAAATCAAACTTTATGGCTATCTAGTTAGGCAAGGGATCAAAACTAGACGATTATGTGGTGTTGTCAATAACTAAGAATAATCCTAAGATTGGCCAAACCTAGGGTTGTAACAATAAGTCAAAACACATAATAACAATATACGCCAAGCTCAATCAATTAAAATAACAAATAGTATTTATGAATTTAAGACAAAATAATAACCCAACAATTAAAAGTAAAACTTACAGAATAAAAGCTTAGAAATATGGTTGAGCATAAATCTATAGCTAAATACCCTAAATATAGAGAAGGTGAGATGTAGAAGAGGAGTTTGCCACCCTCCAACTTCTTCTTCTTGTCTTCCTCTATAGGTCAGCTTGCTCCTTGGATGAATAGCTTGATTCTAAGGATGAATAATAATTATAAAGACTAAGCTACTGTTTAAAACTGAGAAAATACAAGTAAGGACTAAGCCTAACCTTGAAACTGAGCAAGGACATGTTTACAATGGTTTAAGGGTGTATTTATAGGTGTTTAGGAACCCTAATTCGTTTTCTTGAAGGAGAAGGAAAGTAATGGACTCCTAGCCCAACTCAAATTCGTAGGTAGATAAGGATAATTACTGCTGACTTGTTTTTACCATATCTTCTTCGTTACTGGACCGTTTTTTACCCATAAGATGTCAAAAGAATCCTCACGGAATTATCTACGTCCCAATGAAAGGGATCTTCCAGAATCGGCTCGGTTTTGGAGTTATCACCACTTCTTTAGACGTTGCTGCAGAAATTCAGATTTATTTGATAGCTTTTCCTTTTCCTAATTGAACTCTGTTTCCTTCTATCTCCAATTACCATGCTTATCTCTTTCCATATTTTAGTCTTTGACTTAGACTCTAATTAATCTCCATAATTATCTTTAAAGCTTCACACTAAATAAATAATTAAACCCAATATGCTCTAAAAAACAATAATTTACTGAATCAAGACTCAAAATAGGAAAGTGTAGCATTTCTCAAGAAAATCGACTCATAGACTTCCTAAATCACTAAAAATGATGTCTCATCTTAACATAAATCTATCACAAATGAGGAGACATCAATTTGAAAATTATATTTCTTTTTTGTAGTTGATGTAATTGTTTCATATATATAATTTTTTAACTTCGAATTAAATATATCTTATAAAATAAATATTATTACTTATTTAAGTAGAATTATTAACATAATATAGTGAATTTACATAAATCCATTTCGGTTTTAATTTATTAAATCAAGCTATTATAATTTTTTTAACGAATTTTAGTATCAATTTTTTTTTAAAAGTCAAAGTTACTAATCCATGACTGCTTTTAGGCTCCGTAGGTAGTTGTTCCATAAACGGTGTTTCCAATCTGATGGGGGATGATGCGGTAACATCTTTGACCCACGAAGATGTGATGAAGTTGAGGTTCGCTAGCGAGGAAGAAGTGTATATGTTCAATAACACTTATGCTCGTGCAATCGGTTTTAGTGTTCGGAAGGATCGGTTGGATAAGGCGGCCGGTATAGATGGCGAAGTCGTTGGTAGGTTATTCGTTTGTTCATGTGCCGGGATTCGTCAAAAGCAATACTTAGAGATGAAAGACAGGGTTCGAAGGCACAGGGAAGAGACAAGGTGTCAATGTATGGCTCGCCTAAGAGTCAAATTTGATAAAAAATTTGAATGATTTGTAGTGACTCTCTACGTCTAGGAGCACAATCACGATTTAACTCCTACAGCTACCTACAAGGATTATTGCAGAAGATCCTGAACAAGCACGACCTAAAGGAACCGCCACTACTCAACCACGTAGATGCGGACACCAAAAGAATAACTGCCCCAACAAACGAAGCCAGTTACGCGACGAGGAGTCGTTAGTTGAAAGAGACCATGCAGAAGTGGTACACCAAATCCCGCCACAATTTGTGCTTTATTAGTATCGTTTAAATTATTTGCATGTTAATTTATTTACCAAAGTATGCAATGTAAGTGAAGAAAATCCCTTCGGTTAAGTCACTTGGAGTGAAATCAGGGACTAGTGGTGACCTGGTCTCTCATTGATCACTACCGCTCGAGTTATCATAAGACATAGTAGTACTAATTTGTAGTGTATGTGGAATTGGTGTGTTTGGAGAAATGAATAACGTCCTGGTTTTATAGAGAGGTCTTGAAATGTTATATAATGAAAAAATTATATAGTAGCAAATAGTGATTGTATGACGTGGACACAAATCTAGATGATTGAGATGTTATACAAACACATAGACACAACATTGATAACATTATTGTCTTACTACTTACATTTGACCGGTCAAATTTAGGTGACTAAAAATCAAAGCGCATTGGTTACTAGTTAAATGGTTTTCATTCAAGGTTAGAAGACTATCGGTCAAAGTTAGTCTACTATTGGTCAAACTTAAATGGTTTTTAGTAAAAGTTAGGTGGTTATTAGTTAAATAGTCTTAATTCAAGGTTAGAAGACTATCGGTCAAAGTTAGTTGACTATTAGTCAAACTTAGGTGGTTACTAATAGAAGTTAGGTGGTTACTAGTTAAATGGTCTTCATTCAAGGTTAGAAGACTATCGGTCAAAGTTAGTTTAATATTGGTCAAATTTTGGTGGTTTTTAGTAAAAGTTAGGTTGTTACTAGTTAAATGGTCTTCATTCAAGGTTAGAAGACTGTCGGTCAAAGTTAGTTGACTATTGGTCAAACTTAGGTGGTTACTAGATAAATGGTCTTCATTCAAGGTTTGAAGACTATCGGTCAAAGTTAGTCTATTATTGGTCAAACTTAGGTGGTTTTTAGTAAAAGTTAGGTGGTTACTAGTTAAATGGTCTTCATTCAAGGTTAGATTCGGTCAAAGTTAGTGGACTATTGGTCAAACTTAGGTGGTTACTAGTAAAAGTTAGGTGGTTACTAGTTAAATGGTCTTCATTCAAGGTTAGAAGACTATCGGACAAAGTTAGTTTACTATTGGTCAAACTTAGGTGGTTTTTAGTAAAAGTTAGGTGGTTACTAGTTAAATGGTCTTCATTCAAGGTTAGAAGACTGACGGTCAAAGTTAGTTGACTATTGGTCAAACTTAGGTGGTTACTAGTAAAAGTTAGGTGGTTACTAGTTAAATGGTCTTCATTCAAGGTTAGATGACTATCGGTCAAAGTTAGTCGACTATTGGTCAAACTTAGGTGGTTACTAGTAAAAGTTAGGTGGTTACTAGTTAAATGGTCTTCATTCAAGGTTAGAAGACTATCGGTCAAAGTTAGTCGACTATTGGTCAAACTTAGATGGTTACTAGTAAAAGTTAGGTGGTTACTAGTTAAATGGTCTTCATTCAAGGTTAGAAGACTATCGGTCAAAGTTAGTCTACTATTGGTCAAACTTAGGTGATTTTTAGTAAAAGTTAGGTGGTTACTAGTTAAATGGTCTTCATGCAAGGTCAGAAGACTATCGGTCAAAGTTAGTCGATAATTGGTCAAACTTAGGTGGTTACTAGTAAAAGTTAGGTGGTTACTAGTTAAATGGTCTTCATTCAAGGTTAGAAGACTATCGGTCAAAGTTAGTCTACTATTGGTCAAACTTAAGTGGTTGTTAGTAAAAGTTAGGTAGTTACTAGTTAAATAGTCTTCATTTAAGGTTGAGGAAACTTCTAAAAGCAGCCCAAATCCCTTTCCAACCCAATTTTAAAGCCTAGGTTAGAAAATGTTCTTTTTAAAGCCTAACCCAACCAAACCAACTCTTTCTCTCTCTTACTTTTTCTGACATACATTTCTTTGTTTTATTCTTTTGTTATTAACTATTAATCCGTATGCAGTCCGTACCATTGGGTACGTACATTTGTTTTGTTATTTCCATTAATCCGTATGCAGCCCGTACTATCGTGTACGTACATTTGTTGGGGTTTTTAGGTTTTTATGTTGTGTAATAATTTTTTACTTTTTTGTGTATAGTTTCTCTACGTTATATCCATGTTAAAGTCCATGGATATGGGGCTGTACTTAAGCTTTGTTTTTGTCCAAGTCAAAATATAATCCAAGTCAAAATTTGTCCCAGTCTGCAACCATAGGGTTGTACCCTTTTTTTAGTGTAGGTTATATCCACGTTAAAGTCCATGGCTGTGGGGCTGTACCCAAGCTTCGGTTTTTTCCAAGTCAAAATGTACCAAAGCAACGGGTTTGTCCAAGTCATAAATTGTGTCCCAGTCTGCACCCATAGGGCTGTACACAAGCTTTTTTACTAAAATACATGTCCAATGAAATACAAATTATCCAAGTTTTACCCCTAGGTCTGTACCCAAGTTCGCGTACACAATGGGCTGTACACAAGTCCTTTTTTGTCCATATTCATGCCGATGTCTAATTTTTTACAGTAAAGGATCACCTAATATCTATTTGGCGGGATAATAAAGATCCCTATTGTCCAGACCTAATGGGCTGGTATAACTAATCCAAAAAACGAAACAACCAATAACATTATATCTTTTAACAACTAATCCAAAAAAATAAGCCCCTAATGTCTAGACCCTAATGTATGATAAAAACCCAACAAACAAAGGCTAGATAAAAACACATTTTTAAAAAGACAAGCTAGAATCCTATAATGGGCTGGACATACACGTTTAAAAAAAACAATCCTAATACGGTATGGTTTTTTACCTTCTTTAATTGGGTGAATTGGGTGAGTTGGGTTAAGTAACTATAGGCTTTATTATAGAACTTTCCAAGTTGTGGGGCTGTGAAATAATATTCCCCCTTTAAGGTTAGAAGACTGTCGGTCAAAGTTAGTTGACTATTGGTCAAACTTAGGTGGTTACTAGTAAAAGTTAGGTGGTTACTAGTTAAATGGTCTTTATTCAAGGTTAGAAGACTATCGGTCAAAGTTAGTTTACTATTGGTCAAACTTAGGTGGTTTTTAGTAAAAGTTAGGGGGTTACTAGTTAAATGGTCTTCATTCAAGGTTAGAAGACTGTCGGTCAAAGTTAGTTGACTATTGGTCAAACTTAGGTGGTTACTAGTAAAAGTTAGGTGGTTACTAGTTAAATGGTCTTCATTCAAGGTTTGAAGACTGTCGTTAAAAGTTAGACGACTATTGGTCAAACTTAGGTGATTACTAGTAAAAGTTAGGTGGTTAATAATTAAATGGTCTTCATTCAAGGTTAGAAGACTATTGGTCAAAGTTAGTCGACTATTGGTCAAAGTTAGGTGGTTAATAGTAAAATTTAGGTGGTCACTAGTTAAATGGTCTTTAGTTAAGGTTAGAAGACTATTAGTCAAAGTTAGTTGAATATTGGTCAAACTTAGGTGGTTATTAGTAAAAGTTAGGTGGTTACTATTTAAATGGTCTTCATTCAAGGTTAGAGGACTATCAGTCAAACTTAGTTGACTATTGGTCAAACTTAGGTGGTTATTAGTAAAAGTTAGGTGGTTACTAGTTAAATGGTCATCAGTCAAGGTTAGAAGACTATCAGTCAAACGTAGTTGACTATTGGTCAAACTTAGGTGGTTATTAGTAAAAGTTAGGTCGTTACTATTTAAATGGTCATCAGTCAAGGTTAGAAGACTATCAGTCAAACGTAGTTGACTGTTAGTCAAACTTAGAGACTTGTATATTTGGTATCGCGTTGGTTAAGTACGAGATGACAGAATCGTACGTGTGGGTACTTGAGACATTAACTGAGACAATGAGTGGGAAGAAACCAAGATCGGTTGTAACAGATGGTGATAGATCAATGGTATCGACGATCGAGATTGTTTACCCTAGGGTAGTCCAGCGTTTGTGTTCTTGGCATTTGAATCGCAATGCTGTTAAAAATGTGAAAGTTGAAGGATTTGGGAGTATCTTTAAGAAACTCATGTGGCTTCCTGTCACCATAGAGTTGTTTGAAGAAGCGTGGTGGAAGATGGTGGTGGACAATGATCTAGGGTTAGACATATGGATACGTGAGACATCATTTTAGGGGTATCTGATACTTGATTACTCAGATTAGAATCAATTACATGATGTACATAAAGTGGTATATTAAAAACTCATCAACTATTTTTCTTTTGTGCTTCTCAGCAGTACCTAAAATCTAAATTGAGCCAATTATCAAAATATACCTATTAAATAAAAATACCTAAAATAAGATTTTTTTATAAAAAATGGCTCAATCCAAAATACCCCTAAAATAGTAACTAAAAAAATTAGATAAAAAAAACCAATAAACATGGGCGTGCGTCCGTGAATTTTTTTTAAAAATCGTCGTAATTGATATACTATATGCGTCCTAGAAGGGGGGTTGAATAGGACAATAGAAATTAATCGGCTAATTTTATTTCAAGTAAATAAAATTAAAAGCTAATTTGAATCCTATTGTATTAGCAAACTAAATAGTATAAAACTAGATAATCCTAATAGACAATAATATCAAACTATTCAAGTAGGCATTTTATCAAGCATATAGAGTGCGGAAAAATAAAGAGTGTAGAGATAGAATACGATACACAACGATGTATAGTGGTTCGGTTTCCCTACATCCACTACCTAAGGAAGCCTCCTTAGGATTTGCAAGATTCTCAACTAATCTTCGTAACTCTTAACCGGGTGAGATACAAACCCTTACAACCACTTCAAAAACTCTTTGAAAGAAATACACTTGTGTTATCACCAACACAAGGAACCAAGCATAAACCTATGCTCACACTACTCTCTTAATCTATTACAAGAACTAAGAGGAAAGGGAAAAGTGTTTGGGGGTGCTTATAAAAGCTTTGTAACTAAACTCCTAAATGAGTAGATAAGAACTAATTAGCTTCACAATAAATATGACTTGAATGCTCCTTTGAAACCTCCTTGAATGATAGAATTAATTGCTCTTAAGATTGGTAGATGGAAGGCTTAAGTTGTGTCTTGAATGAACTCCATTTTATAGCTGAAAATATGGTCCAACGGTCATAATGCTTCTCTCCAACGGATCTATTTTATCTCCAACGGATATAAGCTTTGTCCTCTAGTAATAGTGCTGAAACCCTCTCGTGCGGTGTACCGCGGATGTGGTCCGGTGCACCGCGGAGCTGTTCGACTTATCTTCGAGCTTACTGGTCGGACTATCTATTGTACCGCAACCCTGGTCCGTGCCGTGGTCCGGTGTACCGCGACAAAGGTCCGGTGTACCGTGCATATTTTTGAGTATACTGACGGGCTATCATGTGCACCGCGCTTCTGGTCCGTGACCTGCGGTGTACCGCGTCACTCGTCCGGTGTACCGCGGAGCTGCTATTTTGAATTTCAAGCTAAAAAACAATGAGGTAAACACAACTAATCTAATGAGGGGTTTTGGAAAACATCTTAAGTGATACCAAAATGAATTTTAGTGTAAAAGATGATTTGTCGAATATTAAAACGGGAATAAAAACAAGGTGAGGCTAACAATCTCCCCCTTTTTGATGTTTGACAAATCATAAACTTTTGAAGATGCCTAAGATTAAGTTTTGATCAAAAACTCCCCCTCAAACTAATCACTAGAGTTTTTATAAAAACTCCCCCTCACAAAATGCATTTGAAAAAGTTTAACTAAAATTTCTCCCCCTTTGTCAACAACAAAAAGAACAAATGATACGATTTTGAAAAATTTAAGGGGTCAAAGCACATTTTGAGTAAAAACAAGGACCAAAAGAAATAAATGGATAACAATTAGAAGCTTCAAGGACCCTAAAACAACAAGAAAATATTAGCAACAATGTTATATACACAAAAAGTACTAAACACTAATGGCATGAAAGAAGGGTTAGAGAATTTGCATGCCAATCTCACAACGAATTTTCTCAAAAAGATCTTGGGGTAGAGGTTTAGTAAAGATATCGGCTAGTTGATTTTCGGAGGTGACAAATTCAAGTACAATATCCCCTTTTTGAGTGTGATCACGGATAAAATGATGACGGATTTCTATGTGTTTCGTTCTAGAGTGTTGAATGGGATTTTTGGTAAGATTGATAGCGCTAGTGTTATCACAACGAATTGGAACACGATCATACTCTAGGCCAAAATCTAGTAAGGTTTGTTTCATCCAAAGAATTTGAGTCACACAATTTCCGGCCGCAACATATTCGGCTTCGGCCGTGGATAAAGCAACACTATTTTGTTTTCTACTAGACCATGAGACAAGGGATTGACCTAAGAATTGGCAACTACCACTAGTGCTCTTCCTATCAAGTCTACAACCGGCATAATCGGCATCCGAATAACCTATTAGCTCAAAGGAGGTAAATCTTGGGTACCAAAGTCCTAGACTAAGGGTTCCTTTCAAATACCTAAAAATACGCTTAACGGCACTAAGATGGGTTTCTTTGGGAGAAGATTGAAATCTAGCACAAAGACACACGGGGAACATAATATCGGGTCTAGAAGCGGTTAAATAAAGTAAGCTACCAATCATACCTCGATATAGTTTCTCATCAACATCCTTACCATCTTCATCTTTGTCTAATTTTGTGGATGTGCTCATTGGAGTACCAATTTCTTTTGCATCTTCAAGTCCAAATTTTTTGATCAATTCTTTTGTGTATTTGGCTTGATTGACAAAGATACCATCTTTCATTTGCTTGATTTGAAGTCCAAGAAAGTAATTTAATTCTCCCATCATGCTCATCTCAAATTCCTTATGCATGCTTTTAGAAAAATTCTCACAAAGATTTTCATTAGTAGCACCAAATATAATATCATCCACATAAATTTGAACAAGAAGGATATCTTTTGAAGACCTTTTTATAAATAAAGTGGAGTCAATTTTTCCTCTTTTAAAACCATCATCTAATAAAAATTTGCTTAATCGTTCATACCAAGCACGAGGTGCTTGTTTTAAACCATATAAAGCCTTTGAAAGTTTAAAAACATGATTTGGAAATTTTGGATCCTCAAAACCCGGAGGTTGTTTAACAAAAACTTCCTCGTCTATAAAACCATTTAAAAAAGCACTTTTGACATCCATTTGGTAAAGTTTAAAATTCATATAGCAAGCAAAAGCAAGTAGCATACGAATAGATTCAAGTCTAGCAACGGGAGCAAAAGTTTCATCGAAATCAATACCTTCTTCTTGATTGTATCCTTGAGCAACTAACCTTGCTTTATTTCTAGTGATTATACCGGTGTCATCTAGCTTGTTGCGAAATATCCACTTAGTGCCAATGATAGTAGGGCCAATTGGTTTCTCCATTAATGTCCAAACTTTACTACGCTCAAATTGATTTAATTCTTCATGCATAGCGTTAATCCAATGATCATCTAACAATGCTTCTTTAATATTCTTGGGCTCAATTTGAGATAAGAACGCTTGATGAGCACATAGAGCAATAATACGAGAGCGAGTGGTAACACCTTCTTTTGGATCACCTAGAATTAATTCACTTGGGTGATCTTTGATATGTTTCCAACACTTTGGTAAATCCGTACTAGCTTCATTTAGTGTTTGATCATTTTCCTTGGGAGATTCATCATGAGACTTTATTTCTTGAGTAGGAGATTCTAAGGATTTATCTTGTGGAGCATCTTCATGTAATTCAACATCTACTACTTTCTTGATATTAAAAGGATTAGTCTCATCAAAGTCAACATGCATAGATTCCTCAATAGTGCGAGTATGTTTGTTGAAAATGCGATAGGCTTTTCCCTTAGTGGAATAACCAAGAAAAATACCTTCATCCGATTTAGCATCAAATTTTCCCAAATAGTCCCTAGTGTTTAAGATAAAACATTTGCACCCAAAAACACGAAAATAAGCAATGGTTGGTGGTCTACCATTCCAAAGCTCATAAGGGGTTTTCTTAATAAGGGGTCTAATTAGAACTCTATTTAACACATAACACGCCGTATGAACGGCTTCACCCCAAAAGTATGTAGGCAAGCTATGTTCTTTTAGCATTGTTCTAGCCATTTCTTGTAGAGTTCGGTTTTTCCTTTCCACTACCCCATTTTGTTGGGGAGTTCTAGGGGCCGAAAAATTATGCTCAATCCCAAATTCATCACAAAAATGCACAAAAGGAGAATTCACATATTCACTACCATTATCACTACGAATGCATGTAATAGAGTAGCCTTTCTCATTTTGCACCTTTCTACAAAGTTTTGCAAATTCATTGAAGGCATCACTTTTTAAAGCAAGGAACATCACCCATGTGAATCTAGTGTAATCATCAACAACAACAAAGACATATCTAGACCCTCCTAGACTAGTGACATCAACGGGACCAAAAAGGTCCATATGCAATAATTGAAGTGGCCTAACGGTGATGACCTTATTAATGGATTTAAAAGATGAACGATGTTGTTTACCAAGTTGACATGCATCACATAATTTATCTTTATCAAATTTGTAAATAGGCAAACCAACAACAAGATTTTTTCTAGATAATTTTGAAATTAAATCCATGCTAGCATGTCCTAAACGTCTATGCCAAAGCCAACTATCATTTACCACGGATAAGCATTTAATATGTTTACACATAAGACTCTCAAGATCAACAACAAAAACATTATCCGATCTTTTTGCAATAAACATAGTATCTAACTCATCATTTTTTAAAACAACACATCTAGATGCTTCAAATTTAACACTAAAACCAACATCACAAAGTTGACTTATACTAAGCAAGTTAAAAGAGAGACCCTCAACAAGTAACACATTAGAGATAAGTAAAGAGTTCATATTACCAATGTTACCTTTACCCAAAACGCGTTTCTTAGTGTTGTCGGCAAAAGTAACTCTATCACCTTTTGTTTTATATAAATTTGTAAATAATGATGGATTTCCGGTCATGTGTCTTGAGCATCCACTATCAAGTAGCCATATATTTTGCTTCTTGATGCTCAATCCCTACATACAAAAAATAATTTAAGCTTTAGGTACCCAATTTGGATTGGGTCCATGAGGGTTAGTGGATTTCCTTTTTAAGACCCATTTAGGACTTTTCCAAATTGGCACAAGAGATCCCAAATCCAATAATTTACGATAGTAACAATGAGATGCATCATGACCAAGTTTTTCACAATAGGTGCAAGTGATAGAAGATTTTGAAGAAGATGGGATTTCATTTGAAATTTTGGATTTTACAAAGACATTTTTCAAAGGTTTTTGGTGAGTGAATGGATCATATCCAACACCACTTTTTTCACAAGCCATTCTTTGAGAACCTAAAATTAAATCCAAGTTTTCTTGCCCACTAGTAAATTTTAAAATAATGGCATTTTGATCAACAATCTTTTTCTCTAACAAAGCTTTTTCTTCCAAAAGATTTTTCTCAATAAGATGAAGTTTCTCATTATCATCTATACATTCATCACAAAGATTTTGACAGTCTTCCAAAGCTTTCAAAACCTCTTTAGTTCTATTTTTCTCAAATTCTAAATCTTTTGTTAA
Organism: Nemophila menziesii; assembly: GCA_029959085.1. Lineage (NCBI taxonomy): Eukaryota > Viridiplantae > Streptophyta > Magnoliopsida > Boraginales > Hydrophyllaceae > Nemophila > Nemophila menziesii. Next base: position 417,882 of record JARWIR010000128.1, read on the forward strand.
AACTTTGTTTGTTTCAATAGAATTTAAAAAATCATTATAAAGAGAATCAAATGCCTCATGAATATCTTGTTCACTAGCATCATCATTAGTTAAAGAGAGTTTAGATTTTGGAGTTACCTCATCATGATTTGCCATAAAGGCAAAGTGAGTAGTACCGGTATCATCATCCGAAGAAGCATCTTCATCATTTTCAAGTTTTCCCATAAAAGCAACAAGATTGACATTTTCATTGTCACTTTCTTCTTCCTCCGAATTTTGAGTATCCCAAGTGATATTAGCATGCATTGCTCTCTTAGGTTTCTCCTTTTGAAGAAGAGGACAATAAGTCTTGATGTGACCAACTTTCTTGCAATGATAGCAAGTGGGTTCGTCTTGTTTGATAGCTCTATCATTCTTCTTGTAAGGTGAGGAAGAACTTCCTTTCTTGGCAAAGCGTTTGTATCTCATGAATTTTTTCATATCTCTTGCCAACATAGCTACTCCTTCATCTTCACTAGTTTCTTCTTCATGTGAATTTTCTTCTTCACTTTCCTTTCTTTCTTTTCGTTCTTTCAACTTGGTACTCATAGCATGGAAAGCAATAGATTTCTTAATCTTTTTCTCCTCATCATCTCTTATCTTTTCTTCTTCAAGCACAAGCTCCTCCGTCATGAGGTTGCAAATGAGTTCATGAACCGTCATTTTTGAAAGATCTTTAGTATCTCTTATAGAGTTGATCTTTGTCTTGTATTTCCTTGGAAGAGCAAATAAGATTTTTCGGCATTGTTCCTTGTTGGTGTATTCTTGACCAAGAGTCTTCAAGGTGTTACCAATGTTAGAAAATCTTTGATGCATAGCATTCAAGGCTTCATCGGGCTCCATACGAAAAAGCTCATACTTAGTGATAAAGAGACCAATCTTAGTTTCTTTAATATCTTCCGTTCCTTGATATGATAGCTCCAAGAGTTGCCACATTTCATGAGCGGAGTTGCATTCACTAACTCTAGCGTATTCCGTGACACTTAATCCATTAATGAGAATGTTCATAGCTTTGTTGTTTTTGGTGAGTTTAGCTATGTCTTGATCATTGTAATCATCTTCATTTTTCACCTCCGTAGTACTACCCGTAACATAAGGAACATAAGGACCTTTCTTGATAGCAAGCCATAAGAAGTAATCAATTCCTTTCACATGAATCTCCATTTTCTTCTTCCATCCAAAGTAGTCTTTTCCTACAAAAAGCGGAGGTCTAGTAGAACATGAACCTTCCGGTTGATTAGAATCCATATCGTATTAACTCTAGAAACGATTAAGTACAATAGAGCTAGGCTCTGATACCAATTGATATACTATATGCGTCCTAGAAGGGGGGTTGAATAGGACAATAGAAATTAATCGGCTAATTTTATTTCAAGTAAATAAAATTAAAAGCTAATTTGAATCCTATTGTATTAGCAAACTAAATAGTATAAAACTAGATAATCCTAATAGACAATAATATCAAACTATTCAAGTAGGCATTTTATCAAGCATATAGAGTGCGGAAAAATAAAGAGTGTAGAGATAGAATACGATACACAACGATGTATAGTGGTTCGGTTTCCCTACATCCACTACCTAAGGAAGCCTCCTTAGGATTTGCAAGATTCTCAACTAATCTTCGTAACTCTTAACCGGGTGAGATACAAACCCTTACAACCACTTCAAAAACTCTTTGAAAGAAATACACTTGTGTTATCACCAACACAAGGAACCAAGCATAAACCTATGCTCACACTACTCTCTTAATCTATTACAAGAACTAAGAGGAAAGGGAAAAGTGTTTGGGGGTGCTTATAAAAGCTTTGTAACTAAACTCCTAAATGAGTAGATAAGAACTAATTAGCTTCACAATAAATATGACTTGAATGCTCCTTTGAAACCTCCTTGAATGATAGAATTAATTGCTCTTAAGATTGGTAGATGGAAGGCTTAAGTTGTGTCTTGAATGAACTCCATTTTATAGCTGAAAATATGGTCCAACGGTCATAATGCTTCTCTCCAACGGATCTATTTTATCTCCAACGGATATAAGCTTTGTCCTCTAGTAATAGTGCTGAAACCCTCTCGTGCGGTGTACCGCGGATGTGGTCCGGTGCACCGCGGAGCTGTTCGACTTATCTTCGAGCTTACTGGTCGGACTATCTATTGTACCGCAACCCTGGTCCGTGCCGTGGTCCGGTGTACCGCGACAAAGGTCCGGTGTACCGTGCATATTTTTGAGTATACTGACGGGCTATCCTGTGCACCGCGCTTCTGGTCCGTGACCTGCGGTGTACCGCGTCACTCGTCCGGTGTACCGCGGAGCTGCTATTTTGAATTTCAAGCTAAAAAACAATGAGGTAAACACAACTAATCTAATGAGGGGTTTTGGAAAACATCTTAAGTGATACCAAAATGAATTTTAGTGTAAAAGATGATTTGTCGAATATTAAAACGGGAATAAAAACAAGGTGAGGCTAACAGTAATTAATTCTAAAAAAATAAAAAAATATATATATTTGGATAAATCAAATTAATATTTACGTCTATGATTTTTTTGGAATTTTTTAATTTTTTTTTTGCACACACGGAATTTCATGTTTTAAACAATGAATTCATGTTTTGAAAATGAAAACGTGTGTCTACGAAAAAAATCACTATTTCAAGCAGTGAATTATGTTTTAAACATGAAAATCTGGGTCTGCGAAAAAAAATCAAAAAAAAATCATAGATGTAAATATTAATTTGTTTTTTCCAAAAATACAAATTTTTTATTTTTTGATTTTTTAAAGAATTAGTTATGACGATTTTAAAAAATAATCACAGGCACGCGTGTGTGATGGAATTAGTAGTAGGTGGTCGGATGGTGGTTGTGGTGGTGATTATTATTGTAGCGGTAGTGGTGGTTAAATACATGGTGGTGGTTGTAGAATTACAATATTATTTGTTTAATATTTAAAAATAAATATTGTATTAAAAATAAAATAATATATTTAATAATAAGAATAGTAAAAGTATAAGAAATATAAAGAAGACATTTTCTATAAGTAATTGTTTTATTAGACATTTTTTTATTAAATAAATAATTAAATAATTAATTTAATAATTAGATACTTTTATTAAATATCTTTTAACAAATACCCATCTAAATTTTAACTATTCCAATATATATATATATATATATATATATATATATATATATATATTAGATTTTAGGGGTAATTGGAGAAAAATGCCTCCTTAATGAGGCTACTAATTTTTTTAAGCCTCTAACTTTTTTATTTAGAGATAAATGCCTTCTTAATTAAGTAATTAGAGAAAAACTCCCCTTAATTATTTCTTTTCCCTTTTTACCCAATATAAATATTACTTATTATAAACTAGGTAATTAATTCCCCAATTATTATCACACACTCACACCCAGATTCTCTCTATCTATTTCTCTCTCCTCCAACCGTTTCTCCATCTCCATTGCTAAGCTACTAAGCTCACGCATCTCACCTACATTCACGAATATAACTCACTATGATTACTCGTTTTTTTTCTTCTTCTCTAAAGGTAAACTAACATCTCTTCTTCCTCTCATGCTCTCTATCTCCTCTCGGCTCTGTTTTTTCCTTTTTTTTTTTGAATTTTTGGTTTCATTTTGTTGTTTTGCTGATTTGCAGGTTTGATTTTCTATATATACGTATACATGTGTATGTATTCTCTATTTTGAAAGCATTTTGATTCACATTTTCATGCTACTTTACAACTTGTAGCAATTCTACTGTTTTGAAGGTTTTTCTCTTCTAATTGCTTGTTTTGTTGTGATTTTGTGTTTATATTCTTAGTTTTGTTCATATTTTGCTTTGACATTAGCAAATTTTTGTGTTTAAGCTCTTTTTGTTATGATAATGTGTTTACATTCTTCATTTCTTCATATTTTGCCTCTTTTTCTGTAAATTTTGTGTTATATTCTTCATTTTGTTCATATTTTGCTTCTACATTGCTAGATTATGTGTTTAAACTGTGTTAATCGCAGTAGATTGTGTGTTTGAGTTGTAATTTTGTGAAGAGGTTTGTGCAGGCGCAGAATTCCATGTTTTAAACATGGAATTCCATGTTTTATACAGTATGAAACTGTATGAAACATGGAATTCTATGTTTAAAACATGGAATTTTGCTGATTCACATTTTCATCCTACTTTGCAACTTGAAGCAATTCTACTGTTTTGAAGGTTTTTCTCTTCTAATTGCTTGTTTTGTGTTGATTTTGTGTTTATATTCTTAGTTTTGTTCATATTTTGCTTTGATATTAGCAAATTTTTGTGTTTAAACTCTTTTTGTTATGATAATGTGTTTACACTCTTCATTTCTTTATATTTTGCTTACTTTTCTGTAAATTCTGTGTTACATTCTTCATTTTGTTCATTTTTTGCTTCTATACAGCTAAATTTTGTGTTTAAACTGTTTTACTCGCAGTATATTGTGTGTTTGAGTTGTAATTCTGTGAATAGGTTTATTGGTGGTCCTTTGTGTGTTCTAAAATAAATGCAAAAAGTAAATCGAACCACAACCGCAAGTGTACGGTTGTCCCAAGTAGTATATCTGATAATACAGATTCGTTCCAAGGACGGAATGGTTGATCACAATGTCTAACAAATAGTGATTGATGCACTTATGAAAATAAAAGATAATAATATGTTTGTTTGGTTTTTGTTATAAGACTAAGTAAATGAAAGACAAATATTAAAATGCAAGTAAAAGCTAAGACGCAAGTAAAATAAGTGAAAACGCAATATGAGATGTAGTACTTGAGAACGCAAGGATCCTCCTAATCTTACTTCCTAACTTATGTTGTTTAAGGGCTAAATTGGTCAATTACAATGGTCGGGATTCTAAATTCCTTATACCCCCGTCAGGGTGGACTATAAGGCGATCCTAGAGTGTCACTAGTCCCGTCAGGGTAAATATGATCCACCGTTGGATGATTAAGTTTTATTACCTCATTGGCCCTAAAATTAGCTAAGTTCGTCAGAATCAATAGCTTCTATTTTAGATTAAATAAATATTTCCGTACCTAAACCCTCCGTCAGGATGATCCAATCGCCACTAATTGGAATAGCCTAGATACTAACACCTGTTCTTAGTTAGCTACTCTAAAAACAGTAAAATAATCTCAATTTATTGAAAAGAGTAAAAACCCTAATTTAGTTTAATTCAATAAAAACCCAAATTCAACATTCGTTAATTAATAAGATTGGGATTCACCCATTGTTTGTTCTCAAGCACTATGAAAAGCTTAGCTCATATTGAAATTAAAAACTAAATTAAAAATATAGGAATTCATATTTGATTACAAAATTAAAATTGAAAGAACCTAATTTCCGGAATTGGAATGACTACGAACGGAGCTATAGACCCACTCCAGCTCTTGTAGCTTCTTCTTTCTTCCTTCTGTTGCTTCTCTCTGGTGTTTAATCTTGTGGAATGTGAATTGTGTGAAAAATAGAAGTCCAGACCTCCTTTTATAAGTGCAAATTCGGACTAGGGCTTGGACCAGAAAATAAAAGCCTAATTAAATGTCCAAGCCCACTTGCTAAGCCCAAAATCCCGTAACTGATGATAGGCCTTCACTAAAACAGCTTTTCCCGATGCGTTACAACTCCGATTGACCTCATTCCAGTTGCTAAAGTTCCGTAACTCGATAAGGAATGATTTCTCTTCAAAGGTCAGCGGCTAAATCATCGCTTAAGCACCTCGAAATCAGCAATCTATGGCCTGGAAAGTGGATTTTCAGCTCTAAAAATAATATCTTCGGGATTTGTCTTCAAGTCTTGACTCTAATTCACGATCTTTGACCTTCTCCTCGGATTCCTCTCCTAGCTAACATCTAAAACCTGTAAACTTTACACTAAAAATACCAATATTACGCACAAAAGTTTAATAAATTTTAAATGCTAGAAATAAAAAGGGAATTCCGGATTATTGCATATTTAGTCCAAAAGTCTATCAAATTAATTAAATAAACACCAAAAATGATGTCTCCCAAGGGTCGAAAATAAGAACAATTAGGGAGACATCAAGACCCCCAACTCAAACCTTTGTCGTCCCGACAAAGTAAAACAAAACAAAGGGGTAGAAGTAAGCGTATAAACAAGTAGAAGCTAGCAAATAAACCCTAAAGCAATTCTCAAAATAAATCTCATATAGCAAACTCTAGAAACTAATATACACATACACTAATCATGCAACATCAAACATAAATAATCTCAATCATAAAATTAAAGTCGCAATGCTTGAAGGTTACACTTGTACTCATCTCTGTATGATGGCTATAGGGTGGTCATTAATCCTAACTCGCTTTGAACGCTCCACCTAGTGTATTCCCTATCAACAGAATAATAAATTCACTATGCACTTAGGAATCACGAGGTCTTTACGGTTATAATATTGGCTTAAGGACGGGTGTGGATGTATATTTGGTAAATTTGAAGTGAGCTTTTGGCTCTCTCCTCACTTACCATCAACAATGTCCTCGAGCTTGAGTTAACGCTCAAAAGATGTTCTCACTCACCCATATACGCAACAATTTAGCGTCCCATGTCTACCCACTATAAACAAGATGATTTTCAGAAATTTCCACTCTGCCGGATGTTTTATTTATTCATATTTTTCTTTTTCTTTTTCTTTTCTTTTTTTTTTGTACAGAAGCAAACCGGGTTCCCGGTTTTGACGAATCCGGGTTCCCGGTTCCTACTGTATGGATTTTTCATTTTTTTTTTTCTTTCTTTTTCACTTTTTCTCATTCCCGGCAAAGGGTTACAAGTATATATCATCTGCAATTGTGCTACAATACAAAGCACATCAATCCCAACCCATTAAATTCCCCATATGTGGTCCCACCACCCCAAACTCAAGCTCGAGACATGTCTCAGGATTGTGATTCAAGTGCGGGTCATATGGTCATGCCTAAATATCTAAGGGATAATGGCTTATATCGTGGCTACAAAGAAAAGGCTAAAGGCTCAAAGTGGGCTAAGACGGATAATAATTAATACAAAGGATAGAAGGCTAAAAAGGCACAAATGGCTAACAAAGAACTGCCCCTATCATTTTCCTAAGTACATAGCTTGTCTTTAGTTCATATCTAGGTGGGTTCTCTACTAATTAGGATTTCACGTTCTACACACCAAACATATTCCTTGAGTACAAGCTTACTTCATTTGCATTGTTCATTAATTTTTCCTATTAATTACCTATGTTTGCATGCAATTGTAAGTGCGTTTTATATTAATCCCTAAAGTCCACTATTTACTATCATAGATTCATCAAAAGTATGCTTAAAGGGACATTTAAAATCTTCTATAGTCAAACGCAACTCCGAAAATTATTTTATTGAAAGCAAATAAAACATATAACACATAAAAACTGGGATGAGGCAACGAACCCCACCCCAAACTCAAAAATGAGTCGTGTCCCCACGACTCGAAAAGACTCAAAGCAATAAAATAATATACACTAAATGAGAAGGGATAGAAAACGTATCTTAACCAGCGCGAAGCTGGTTGTCGGTGTTGCGTCCCTGAACTTTATCTCGCGTCTAGACATCGTAAGTAGTGCTTTGAACAAGTAAAGTTCAACTTGTTTGTAACGTTTCCCAAAATAGTGCACCTCGTATCCTGTTTCTCTTCCAACACCTTGATTCTCGATTCCAACCCATCATCGGATCATTTGCCTCCTCACTTTCAGGTTCCTCAATCACTTCCCTCTTCTTAGGATTAGCCTTAATTTGAACCGCTTCAGTCTTGTTTGAAACTTGAAATAGGGATCTCAATAGCTTGTTCTTGAATAGCACCAAAAGCGTTCCTGTTTCTTGGAGAATTCCTTTGATAAGCACACATGAAAACGGTTTTGATAGGCATCTCTTTCCACCCCAAACTCAAAACTTCAAATAGTGAGAAGCTAAGGCTTAGAACTTTGATGTTTTGAGGCTTAAGACTTGAAGATTATGGTGGAAAATGAGATGGGTAAAGGCTAATTGATGTGTGGGAAGAGGGAATTGGATTTTATTTGAAGCTCGGATGAAGAACAATTGAACAAAAGTGGGAATTCCATGGTGCTTTGGATAGGAGATGAATTGAGTGTATGTTATTGTGGTGAAAGAGGGTAGGATTTGATGATTATGTGGTTGTAGATGATGATGTTCAGGAAATTTTGGGTTTTGGGAGTGTTTTTGGAGGCTGGGTTGAAGAAGGAGGTAAAAATCTAGGGCTAAAAGGCTTCAAAACGGCCCTGTCACAGATGAAACCGGGTACCCGCATTTGCAAATGCGGGGCCCCAGTTTCGCGTCGCTGTGTCGACGCGAAAAAGTTTTTTTTTTTTTTTTTTTTTAATTTTTTTTTGGGCGTCTGAAATGACGCAATAAATTTTTTTTTTTTTTTTTTTTTACCTCAAAACGCAGCCAAAACGCGGGGTCAGAGAATTTGCCCTTCGAAACCGGGTGCCCGCATTTGCAAAAGCGGGTACCCGCATTCTCGTCGATGGCGCGAGCCAAGACGCACCAAAACGCGACCTCCCAAAACGCGGGGTCAGAGAAATTGGAAAGTTACAGCTCCGAAACCGGGTACCCGCATTTGAAAATGCGGGGCCCCGGTTTGCGTCGATGGCGCGAATCCAAAACGCAGCAAAACGCGGGAAAACGCGGGACCCAAGACGCAGGGTCAGAATGTAGAATTTTTAGCTTTCGAAACCGGGTACCCGCATTTGCAAATGCGGGGACCCGGTTTGGCCCCTGGAACACCACAAATTTTCTCTTATTTTCGCCCTTTCGACCCCAAACTCATGACCTTTTTATCCCTGAAATCATCAAAAACAACTACCCTTCCTCATTTCTTAATAATAAACACTAAAGTTACGAAAATCAAACTATTCTAAATTGCAAAAATTTAAAAACTCAGCTAATATACAAGGAATTGGCTTTTGTTTAACGTCGTTAAGCTCGACGGGTTACCTCATTCATTAGTCATTGACATTTCTTTATATTTTGCTTACTTTTCTGTAAATTCTGTGTTACATTCTTCATTTTGTTCATTTTTTGCTTCTATACAGCTAAATTTTGTGTTTAAACTGTTTTACTCGCAGTATATTGTGTGTTTGAGTTGTAATTCTGTGAATAGGTTTATTGGTGGTCCTTTGTGTGTTCTAAAATAAATGCAAAAAGTAAATCGAACCACAACCGCAAGTGTACGGTTGTCCCAAGTAGTATATCTGATAATACAGATTCGTTCCAAGGACGGAATGGTTGATCACAATGTCTAACAAATAGTGATTGATGCACTTATGAAAATAAAAGATAATAATATGTTTGTTTGGTTTTTGTTATAAGACTAAGTAAATGAAAGACAAATATTAAAATGCAAGTAAAAGCTAAGACGCAAGTAAAATAAGTGAAAACGCAATATGAGATGTAGTACTTGAGAACGCAAGGATCCTCCTAATCTTACTTCCTAACTTATGTTGTTTAAGGGCTAAATTGGTCAATTACAATGGTCGGGATTCTAAATTCCTTATACCCCCGTCAGGGTGGACTATAAGGCGATCCTAGAGTGTCACTAGTCCCGTCAGGGTAAATATGATCCACCGTTGGATGATTAAGTTTTATTACCTCAGTGGCCCTAAAATTAGCTAAGTTCGTCAGAATCAATAGCTTCTATTTTAGATTAAATAAATATTTCCGTACCTAAACCCTCCGTCAGGATGATCCAATCGCCACTAATTGGAATAGCCTAGATACTAACACCTGTTCTTAGTTAGCTACTCTAAAAACAGTAAAATAATCTCAATTTATTGAAAAGAGTAAAAACCCTAATTTAGTTTAATTCAATAAAAACCCAAATTCAACATTCGTTAATTAATAAGATTGGGATTCACCCATTGTTTGTTCTCAAGCACTATGAAAAGCTTAGCTCATATTGAAATTAAAAACTAAATTAAAAATATAGGAATTCATATTTGATTACAAAATTAAAATTGAAAGAACCTAATTTCCGGAATTGGAATGACTACGAACGGAGCTATAGACCCACTCCAGCTCTTGTAGCTTCTTCTTTCTTCCTTCTGTTGCTTCTCTCTGGTGTTTAATCTTGTGGAATGTGAATTGTGTGAAAAATAGAAGTCCAGACCTCCTTTTATAAGTGCAAATTCGGACTAGGGCTTGGACCAGAAAATAAAAGCCTAATTAAATGTCCAAGCCCACTTGCTAAGCCCAAAATCCCGTAACTGATGATAGGCCTTCACTAAAACAGCTTTTCCCGATGCGTTACAACTCCGATTGACCTCATTCCAGTTGCTAAAGTTCCGTAACTCGATAAGGAATGATTTCTCTTCAAAGGTCAGCGGCTAAATCATCGCTTAAGCACCTCGAAATCAGCAATCTATGGCCTGGAAAGTGGATTTTCAGCTCTAAAAATAATATCTTCGGGATTTGTCTTCAAGTCTTGACTCTAATTCACGATCTTTGACCTTCTCCTCGGATTCCTCTCCTAGCTAACATCTAAAACCTGTAAACTTTACACTAAAAATACCAATATTACGCGCAAAAGTTTAATAAATTTTAAATGCTAGAAATAAAAAGGGAATTCCGGATTATTGCATATTTAGTCCAAAAGTCTATCAAATTAATTAAATAAACACCAAAAATGATGTCTCCCAAGGGTCGAAAATAAGAACAATTAGGGAGACATCATTTATGCAGTTGCAGAATTCCATGTTTTGTACAGTATGAAACTGTATAAAACATGGAATTCCATGTTTAAAACATGGGATTTTGTAAAGAGGTTTGTGCAGTTGCGGAATTCCATGTTTAAAACATGGAATTCCATGTTTTAAACAGTATGAAACTGTATGAAACATGGAATTCCATGTTTAAAACATGGAATTCTGCAACTCCACGGAAATTTTTCCCCTTTTCTACTTCTTCCTTTGTTTGTGTTACTGTATTCTAGTACTTATGTCATGAATTGTTTTATGCAGATGGTTATGGCTGTAGTTCGGTTCGGTTCTCAACGTTCTATGCGTTCGTTTGATCTTTTCCCGACTCTCGATTCTGTTTTCGATTACGTGTTTCCACGATTACGTGTTTCCACGATCCCAAGTAGCATACATTTGGTGGTCACAAAGATTTGGTTCTGAAAAGAAACCGTTGGAGTCAACTAATCAGTCACGTCGGTCAATGCCATATATTGTCAAGTTGCTCTATGATTATTTTTTATGATCATTATATTCTTGTAACAGTTGTTCAATAATCACCGGTTTAACAATTTTTACAGTTTCTATTGTTATGTTTTGGATCCTTTTTGTTTTTATATTGTGTTGTGACTCATTCCTTTATAATTATTATCTTTCTGTATAGGTTTCGATTCGAGTAGCTTAAGTTGTTAGTGTGCAGGTTAGTAAATTTTCATGTTCAATCATGGAATTTCATGTTTTCAAACATGGAATTCCATGTTTCAAACATGGAATTTCATGTTTTAAAACATGGAATTTCATTTTTTCAAACATGGAATTCCATGTTTCAAACATGGAATTTACAAGTCATTTTTATGTGTTGCGGATTTTGCCTGCCTTTTTGAGTTTTTTGTTGGTATCAAAATTGTTCTAATCAAATCCTTCACAATATGAAATACTAATCAATTTTCATTTCTAATCAAATTCTTCATAATACTTAATAAACTAACAAGTCATTTTAAACATTACAATCTAAAACATTCCAAAATAAGTACAATTAAATAAAAAAAATACTCTTTTCAATACAATAATAAAAACGTCAACACATTCATTAATATTCTTTTAGATAACTGATTCTTTGATCTTTGTTTTCGCTGAACTGCATATACACTCTTCAATGAACATAATCCACTGAGGGGCTGCTCATCACCTAGAAAAGCTAGTAGTTCTTCCTTTTCATTGCTTGTATCTTATCATCTTCTTGTTCATTAGTCAATCTTCTTCTTGGAGGCATTTTTACTTGTATTTACACAAACTCCAACCACAAGAAACAAATTAGTAGTCTTGACTTGATAACTTTTCTTCTTGGTGCCATTTTCACCTGTTTTTATACAAACTCCAAGCACAAGAAAACATATTAGTAGCCTGAATTGTGTTAATTCCATGTTTAACACAGTTATCAAAACATGGAATTTCATGTTTAATATAATTATCAAAACATGGAATTTCATGTTTTTATAAATGTAATAAACATGGAATTCCATGTTTAATACAGTTACTAGCAACATTCTGCAGAATTTTATATTATGCAGTAATTACACTATTAGGTCCCTAAACTACACATTCTATCTATAATACAGTTATCAACACATGGAATTCAATGATTTGATAACTGTATTAAACATGGAATTCCATGTTTAATACAGTTACTAAAAACATTCTGCAGAATTCCATATTATGCAGTAATTACACTTTAAGGTCCCTAAACTACACATTATGTCTATAATACAGTTTTCAAAACATGTAATTTCATGATTTGATAATTGTATTAAACATGGAATTCCATGTTTAATACAGTTACGAAAAACATGCTGCAGAATTCTATATTATGCAGTAATTACACTATAAGGTCCCTAAACTACACATGATGTCTATAATACAGTTTTCAAAACATGTAATTTCATGATTAGATAACTGTATTAAACATGGAATTCCATGTTTTATACAGTTACGAAAAACATGCTGCAGAATTCTACATTATGCAGTAATTGCATTTTAGGTCCCTGATTAACACATTATTCACATTTTATGACTCTAATCCATCTTTCGTTCATGTTGATCACAGTAAATTGAACACATTCATCAAATAATCCTATTTTAAACCCTAGAAACTTCTAAATTTGGTTTTTATATAAAAATCGGTAAGAATTTGCTTATAAATCACGCGAAATCAGTTTCGAAAGTAAGAAACACTATCAAAAACCTCAAAATAAACATAGAAATTAGATTATATTTGAGTTTTTTCACTTACGTATGGATTTTTGGGTGTTGTAATCAAATCGTTAGTTTGATCGATTGATTTTGTGTGCACCATCGCCGCCAATCGCCTCTGTTCCGATTCTTCTTCGCTGGACCTTTCGTTCTCTTAGTAGGTGTTTTTGTGTGTGTTGTGTGTGTTTTATGAGTAAACTGTATTGTATTGTGTATATTTTTTTCTTTTACCGATTTAGAATTCTAATTTCTTTTTCTTTTTTTTTAATTATCATTTGTAAGGGTATTTTGGGGTGGGGCTGTTTTCTATAAAATGTTTTATTGGGGGCACCTTTTTTTAAATAACTTTTTAATAGGCATTTACCTCTAATTGGCTCTAGATTTTAATCATCCCAAGCTAAAAGTTACCCTATAAAGAATTTCAGTCACCAACATAGTTAGTGGATAGAAAACTATTTTAAATTTACGCTTAGGCCTGGTTTGGTTTGTGAAATATTATCTATTTTTATCTTTAAATTAAATTTTTAAAAAATGTTTTTTCCGTTCTCCAATATTGCAGAATTTTTTTTATATTTTCTGAAAAACTGTTTTTATTTTTTTTAGCCAAACACATTTTTATTACTACTATTTTTAAAAATATAAAAAATAAAAACAAAAAATGTCTATTACTTTCACAAATCAAAAAAGAGTAAATGCCGCTTAGGGTCTTGAACACACACCCCCTCTTCAAGATGGGGACCCCGCCTAGAGCCTTTTCTTACTAAAGATCTCAGAAAGTTTTTAACACATGAACCCCAAAACTCCAATTACCTTATTACCCTTTTTTGTTTTTTTTCCTATATATATATTAGTTTAGAAACCACAAATTATATTTTCAGATTCAGTTTCTCTCACCTACCTCTCCTCCTCATTTCTCCCCTCCGACGTGAGTAGCTCCAAAACACACCACCACCACTAAAACACACCACCACCACCTTTCTTCTCGCAACCTCTCATGGCAGCCATGGAGGTTCACAGCGCCGAGGTCCGTGTGTAACAGATCGGAGCAGCCATGGACAATCTAATGGTGAAGACAAGCAATGGCCGGAGTTTCTCGCCAATGAAGACAAGCCATGGCCGAAGTTTGCTGGTTCGAGTGGTGCAGGGTTCACCAGATTTGCGTGCCACCATTGTTGCAGAAGAGTAAGCTACTGGTCGAAGCTCGAATAGTCTTCACGCGGTGGTGTTCGAAGCTCAACTGGTGGCCTCGTCGATGCTTGTGGTGGTTGACGGCGGTGGTGTCTTCTAATAACACCATTGGAGCTCTTCTAATAACACCACCACCATTGGAGCTCGAAGCAGCCATGGAGGTTCACATCTCCTTCGCGACGTGAGGAAGAGCTGCGCGGTGGTGCTCCGCCGTGCTGTTTCGCGCAGCAGCTCGTCGAGGCTTGTGGTGGCTGATGGCGGTATTGCCTTGTTCGTGACCACTGCAGCATCTCGTCGATGAGAAGACACCGGCGAGGAGTTTAGTTTTTTTTTTTACTAGCATACACAGTACGCTGTATTTTATTTTTTCTTTTTTCTTTTTTTCAGATCTGGTTTGACCAGATCTGGTCAACCTTGTAATTAGTTTAGGTTTTTTTTTTATTTTTTGTTGTAAATACTCCGACTATTTCACAGAGTACTCCGACTTTTTTATAGAGTATTCATTTAATTCGTTAGAGTATTCGTTTAATTCTCGGAGTACTCAGCAAATTCATTGAGTACTCAGCAAATTCTCGGAGTACTCTATATTTTTTCCGAGTGACCGGTGACTGGTGGTCCGTGGTCGGTGACTGGTGGTCGGTGGTCGGTGGTGGGAGGTTGGAGGTAGGTGGGTAGTGTTAGGTAGAGGAGAGAGAAATAGTGACATCACACTTTTTTGTCTTTTAGTGTTAGTAAGGGTAGGAAAGACTATTGTAAAAAATGAGGTCTCTAAGAAGAATAACTTTTCTGAAACTACTCTATAGAGAAGAAAGTGTGTTTCCAAGACCCTATATATAATTCACCCATCAAAAAAAGCCTTAAATCCTCATTTTCTTTGAAAAGAAAAAATATGTACTGATACAATTTGCAACAATAGGAAAGTATATCACAAAAATACTCAAATTAAGAAAATAATATTAATATTAATAAAATAGTTGAGCTGTAGATTTCTTGAAGAATCTTGATCGGAGAGAAACCAAAAAAAGTATAAATAAGGTGGACCAAGACAGCACCGAGACGAAGGTGTAAAAAAAAGGTAAAATACACCATTAATCCTTGTCTTCTGCTAAAATAGATAAAACATCCTTGTGGTTTAAAAGAGCAATTATACCATGTTATGGATTGGTGATCGAAATAGTAATACCATATAAATATCAAACCCAATTTTCGAACTACAACTGAAAAATGAAATATTATTACACCGAGCCAAGAAACTAATGAAATAATATATCATGACTGCATATATAACTCATGTTTGCATCGAGCCACGAGCTAAGTAAATATTACAGCAGACAGAATTCAGGTTTTGGGATACATATACTTGGTGAACTGACACAACTAAAGAAACTAAATGATGTGTTACAACCTCTGTTCACCGTAGGGTACGATTCACAATACGATTACGATGCACATATGTTTCGATTCGAATCAGGCTTCGAATCGTTGTTAGCCCAGGATGTACATGAATCGTTCTGAATCACTTCGATTCGTGCAATTCACATTCATAGACAAATACGAAAAAATCTTTAAAAACTCAGATAATTATAAAAAAATCACTAATTAGATGAATACTTACCATTAACCTTATGGATTATTTACTCTGAAAACTGAAACAATTTTTTGTTCTGTAATATTTTTATATTTTCATTTGGTGAATTTGAACCCAAACTATTTTAATTGATAAGACTTTTGTTATTTTATAATATTGAATAATCGTTCTTTTGTTTGTCAATGATACAGAATAACTTCTTCTTTTTTTAAAATCACTTGCAATGCACTGTTTTTAGGTCAGTAATTGCACTGCACTTTTGAGCATATATATATATGTGGATGTCATAAATAATAAATCTCTTATTATATTGATATATAAATGATATAAGGCTAGTTTTATTCATTATAAATAAAGTATATATTTAAATATATAATATTTTAAAATTTAATATATGAATCGTTACGAATCATGATTCGATACGATACGCGATTAAAAAATGTAATATTTCGATTCACGATACGAATCTCAATTCGTGAACTATGGTTACAATAATATGGCAAAACTATGTTATATTATCCCCTTGATACAAAAAAATAAATACTCTCACCATTTTAATGCTTCTTCACCCAGAGTCCATGGTCCAGAGAGCACAACTCCTCTTCATTAATAATCATTTTTGCGGCTGTCGATGATGATTAATTGGGGGAGAGGTGGAAGATACTTTGAGCGATGGATTGTAGACGCTAAACTCACCAAAATCGCTTTTGCCACTGGTAGTTAAAAAATTGTTCAACATCAAATCCTTTGCACAAATGAACAATCAAACAGTTATACAACAATATTATTTACAACTATGTAACTGTCAACTCAACTGGGATACTCCAATTAGTTATTCTTCAATTTTAACCAAATTATTTGTACGAAGTGTTGGGTGGGGGAGTGGGGGTTTACATCCCTTGGTGCCCCATTGTGTATCTAGCCTCGTTGATAGGAAAAAAACACAAAACCTAAGAACTCAGTCAGCTTTTATCATAATGACGACAATATAATGAAAGTAGCAACTGATTCTTGAGTTGATAGATATGAGTTCTACTTAAAGAGTTGAATCTTTGATGCATGGACAGGGGTGGATTCAGAAGATATTTCCTGAATTTTTTTAAGGTAAAGATAGAATACATAAATATATAACTAATAATGTCAAAATACAGATATGAGAATCCAATACCGTTAAATTTTTCATTAATAAATGAGACTATCCCTCCAAAAAAATATGTAAAGTAACATCATTATACTTAATTTATATACTATCATTACAATTATATTATTTTATAATTAAATTATTAAGTATTGTTATTATTAAACTCAAATCGAAACTTGTGTAAAAGAATTTTAATATTTAATAAGTCGGTCTTATAAAAATTAACGAATTTATAACTTACGATTACTATATTAAAGTATAAGGATTTTTTTAATAACGTTAAATCATGTTTTAGTGTATTTTGTAAAAGAATTACTATTATATTTGGAAAAAAGATAAACCAAATGCGTAAAAAAAATACTATTATAGTTGGAAAAAAGATAAAGCAAATATACTATCATTAGAATTATATTAATTTATAATAAAATTATTAAATATAATTATTTTCAAACTCAAAATCGAGACTTATATAAAAGAATTTAAATATCTAATAATTCGTAGATCCTAAAATGCATAAACATATTATACCACTAAGCCAGAATGACTTATGTGTCCTTTTAGAGCATGCAAGTTTTACATAAATGTTCGGTGAGGGTAAATTATTTTTCGAAACAAAATTATATTTATGTATGATAAAATTTACGGGTTCGGGGGGGCTTGATATCACGGGCTGACATTTCTCTCTCACTCGAGATGCAAGTTGGGGTCTTAAGCCACACGGGAGGCACTTAATCATGTGCGTTACTGACATGTGATATTCGTGATACAGGTGTGTATGGTTATTATTCTGTCTTGGCCGGTTATATGAAGCATGAATGTGATATCAACTCAGTGGATAGGCGTGGCCCCTTCCCAAACCTCGGGGGAGTGGGGTGCCGGGCGGCCTCCAAAGTATCGGCCCGTCTCATTGATCCCCCTAGGCCTATATAAGATCTTGCCCTGTGCATGGATGTCCATAATACCACAGAGGTAAGAAAATGGAGAATTTATGATAAGACTGAGGAGAGAAATTAAGTCTGTGATACACGTTTTAGATGTTTGACAAAGGTAGCAACAAGTTGAACCTTCAGTAACTGAAATGAGTTTAGATGGTCATTGGAAGATGACATCCATGTGGATTAGGAAGTAATGAGCATCTAAATGTGAATTTTTGTTTACATCATACATAATGAAGATTTTGTAAAAGTAATTTCATCCTTCGTGGGCGCTATTTGGTAGTTGAATTATTTTTTTAGAGTTCTTGATTAAAGGAGGGAGAACTGAAATTTTCGTTTAAGCGTGTAACAAAAGAGGGCTTAGAAAAAGTTTGAATTTCAACCATCTTTTGATACCACAAAGAAATTTGGGTAAACTATGTTTTAGGGCCTAAGACAACCTTAGTTTTTTAAAAAATGGCCCAGATTGGATACTAACTACCTAGTTAGGATCCAACTAAAAAAAAAGCAATAAAACCCTACCCACCCACCCCATTCATCCCATTTGCAGCAAATCTCGCCCCCTCCCCATTTGCAGCAAATCTCGCCGAGCCACCACCTCATTTCCCCGCCGCTTCCCACCTTCTTGCCACCATCCTCACTGCCATGAACCAGCGAGCCAACCCCGATCAAGCCACCACCACGACACCTACGCCTCCTTCAATCGCCACCAGATCTGCTATCTTCTAAAGCCCAACCAGATCGACGCCACCACCACGTTCGAGACCCACCACCAACCAGATCGACGCCACCACCACGTTCGAGACCCACCACCAACCAGATCGAGGCCACCACCACGTTCGAAAACCACCACCACCGCGTTCGAGACCCACGACCACAACGTTCAAGGCCACCACCACCACCGCGTTCGAGACCCACCACCACGTTAGAGGCCACCACCACGTTCGAGGTCCCACCACACCACCGCGTTCACTGGCGACGTCTTCTACCTCCGTCGAGACTCAGATCCACCGCCAACATTCCCACTCCGCTGCGCCCCACCACCAACGCCCCACCACCAGTGCACCACCACCCACCAACGACCTTTTAAACCCTACCAGCGAGCTTCCCAACCTCACCAGCAACACCCCACCAAACCACTCAACACCACCCATCTCAGCTAATCTAACACCCACCAAAACGAATCTCAGATCTGATTGTTTACTTTGTTTTTTGTATTTTTTAATTTTTTTTGTAGGGGTGTTTTTTGGAAATTAAGATATCCAGGGGGTCCTGTTTTGTTATTTTAGGGGGTAACCAGTTAATTGAGGGGGTTAACATGATTTTTGGGGGTAAAAATGATATTTTAGGGGGTAAAAATGATATTTTAGGGGGTATATACCCCCCGTTTTGGACTAGCCCGTTATTTTGGACAATATGAACTTAAAGGACTTAACTAAAAAATGGAATTTACTTAAAAAATGGTAGGCGTGTGCCCCCTAAAAAATAAAATAGGGGAATCTACCCCCCAAAAAATCAAAAAACAGCGGGTGCAAACCCCCTAAAACGTGACCCTAACCAGCCAAAAAATCTAGTTAGGCCCTTAAAAAACATAAGATCTAACTAGGCCCTTAAAATTCTTTTTTTTTTTTTTTGAATTTTAGACCTCAAAAAATATATTCCTCAAAAAATTTAGAGAAAAAAAAAGACATCGTGATCGAACAGAGATTTGACTCCTACGAATTTCCTTTAAATAACGGTAAAAGAGACATTGTCTGTATAGGGCCTAATTAGTTTTTATTACTTTTATGTATTGTACTTAATATATAAAAAAAAAAATTGAGTAAATTCAACATGCAAATTTATCTTCACGCGCGCATTCTTTCAACCAAAATGGACGTATGAATTAAAAAAAAAAAAAATCTCTTCTATTTATTCCCAAGTCCCAACAAATCAATGACCAAATTAAATTTGTAAGATTCCAAAATTCACCCTCGTTATACCCAACTTTATATTTTTCTTTCAACCTATACAAAAATTATTTATCATAAATGATTTATTGAATAATTAAAGTACAATTACATTAAATTTAATTTTCTTTTAAACAAAGAATATTTAAAATCAAATTTCAGTTCAATATATTATTTTAATTATAATTTTTTTATTTATCTTATTAATTATTCTACATGCTTCTGTCATTTTAATCAATTTGAACTTCATCTATTAAATTGAGTAATTACCTAAATTTTGTTAATTGGTTATTTTGAAGGGTTAATGACCCAAAAAATCAAAATAATATTATACTTGCCCCAAAGAATCATCCATTAACTTACTATTATAAGATTACATGTTTACCCGTCAAGGACGATTCCCGTCAAGGACGATTCCCATCAAGGACGATTCCCGTCAAGGACGATTCCCATCAAGGACGATTCCCGTCAAGAACGATTCCCGTCAAGGACGATTCCCATCAAGGACAAAATTTAGTTAATGATGTTATTGGGAAGAAATTTTGTCATTGATGTTATTGGGCTGAAAATAATATTATTTTGATTTTTTGGGTCATTTTCCCTATTTTGAATATTAATAGTTGTTAGGTATCACATATTTAAATTAAAATTTGAAAATTTTAGATTTGAAAGAGTAATATAATAATATTTAGGACGTATAATTTTCATAATATAATATTCTCAATATATTAATATTTTTTAATATTTTTTATGAATAATATTAACTATTATTAGAAATTTTATCTTATGATACATAATAATTTTATCGATTGAATACTAATTTACTAATTTATAAATGAATGATAATATAATAAATAATTTAGGATAGTAATATAAACAAGAGATATATAACGATTAAAAGATACCTTGATTTTATAATATAATATTAATTTCATAAAATATTATAATAACTTAAAAATTTGTGATAAATCTTATTTTAAATTTAAATAAGAATAAGGTGTTATGTTTGAAAATCAATTTAAAAAATTTTAAATTTATAATTACTCTAGTATGACCTGAAAATAATCTATATGGTAAAATTATAGAGTATTAACTTCAAACCTTTCATGGAACATCAAACCCTTAAATTTGTTATTAATTCTATTTTTTGAACATTTTTTAACTTCAATTAAAGAAATATATTTTTGTAAATTTTTATTATAAATTATTTTCACTAAAATAAATGGCTTAATGTAAAGTTTTGTTTAAAATTTTCAAATTTCTTTATAGGGTTGACTATGACTCTATTGACTAATGAGTTTTTTTACTAGATATTGGTTATCCTGTTGTAATATTTGGAGTGATTATACATATAAAATGGTTTTCAAACCATTCTAAATTTTATTTTATTTTCGAAATTCAAACCATTCCAAATTAATTTTAGGGGTCAAAGTGTTTATTTTAGAGCAAAATTAATATTTTCAGAATAAAACTTTAAATTTAAAAAAATTGTTAAAAATAATTTTAAAATTTAAAACTACTTTAGATGTTTTTAAAAAAAACATTAGTGTCTGTATGAAAGTGCTTTTTTTAAAAAACACTTCAAATTTGAGTCAAAGACACATAGAGTCTTTTAAAATTTATCCCAAAAAAGTTCAACAAAGAAATAAATAACCTTACAAAAAAGATTAAACACGGAGCCACAGAGTCTTTTAAGAACGACCTTAACTTTTACGGCTTCCTTGATGATTTTAAGACGGATATCTGTTAAACTTTTTGTGTTTTCTCGATGCTTCTTAGCACTTTTCCTAATCCAAAAAAAAAAAACACAAATAATTTGTTTAAGAAATTCTTTTTGTTAATTTTTTACACAAAATGAAATCCTTTTTTTCCTTTTTTTCTTCTATAAAAGTGATTTCTGTAAACAAATAAAGAAAACACTTCCATAAATTAGATTAAACTGGCTCTTAAATTATACATTTCAAATCTCGACGGATCTAAGGGGCAGTAGCCCACCACATCACCAAGCACGATAAGAAAAGAAATCTGTTTGAGAAAAAAATAGATAAAAAGCTTTACTAATAATGGACTAATGGATTCTAGTCTCCCAAATCTAAATTTTAACTTCTCTAACTAGATATTAGATATTAGTCATCCGAAGCTAAAAGTTACCCTATAAGAATTTCAGCCACCAGCTGTTGTAGCTTTTAACCCCTTAACCTTAACATAGTTAGTGGATAGAAAACTATTTTAAATAAATTTCATACATGCGGACAATATATAGACATTTAAATCCTCATTTTCTTTGTCCAAAAAAAAAAATCCTCATTTTCCTTTGAAAAGAAAAAGTATGGCCTGATACAATTTGCAACAATGGGAAAGAATATCACAAAAATACTCAAATTTTTTCAAAGAAAATAATATTAAAATTAAATAAATAGTTGAGCTGTAAATTTCTGGAAGCATCTTGATTGGAGAGAAACCAAAGAGTGTATAAATGAAGTGGACCAAGGCAGCACCAAGACTAAGGCTGAGTCCAAGAGAACCCCAATTCTAGGAAAATTCTTCCATACAATAAAGCAGTATATTATAAGAAAGTGGCTTTACAAATCTTCCACTAGAAAAAGGACACGTAGCCAAAAAATGTCCTTTTCTTGTTATTTACCTTCTACCCTTTTCCTTCATTTACTATAATATCCTTTATCACTAGTTATAATAAAAAATTAAACTAAACTAATGATATATCATATATAATATACTGTGGAATAAAAAATTGATAAAAATAAAAGAAATATTGTATGCAATAACTCAAATGTATAAGTGAAAATCCATTAAATATTAAATAGACTTAACTACTTAACCTAACTTATATATTAAATTTAAATATTATATTAAATATATAAGCTAAATTTAAATATATAATATCTATTTAATAATAATTTCAGATTTTTTATTTTTAATTAGTGAAATTTAGTTTTTTATATCCTATTTAATCATAAGTTAAGAAAAATAATATAAAAAAATAAATATAATATAATTATCTTATTATTTATTATTCTTAATTTGCTTAAATGGAATTTTTAATTTTAACTTATGTAAATTAAATTGAGTGAGTTTTTTTTCTATAAAATATATGAGTAAAAAATTAATTATAGTAAAAATATATGTAATGTCAAAAATAAAAATAAGAATACATGTTACATATGGAAACTAAAGTCCGTCCAAAAAAAAAAGAAAAAGAAAGAAATATATAAAAAATGGTTCGTCCATTAAAAGAAAAAATTTAATTGATATAATGTTATATAAAAAAAAAGAAAAATGACACACTTTATAGCTGTTACCTAGTGTCAATGGCAGCTTTCTTATTTCATACCTATTTTATGATATCACATATCTACTTTATTATAAGATACTTGTAAAAGGGTATATTTGACTTTTAATAATTAAATAAAAATAATGATTAATGTATGGAAGACTTCCCCCCAATTCTAGCTAAAAGCTAGAATTGGAGGTTGAACACCTATTTTTTAATACTCCAACCGAATCAATAGAATTGGGATCCCAATTGTGTACATAATTTTTGGAGGAAAATACAAAATACACCCCAACTTTTGAAAACTTTATATTTTAAGTCCTAGTTTAAAAAAAATCTTTTTTAAGTCCCAAATCTAACTTTCTGGTTTGGATGTTTCCTATTTTACCCCTGTTCGTTATGGGTACGGACCTAGAAAGACGAAATATCACGGAGACGAATAACGTAATAGGTACGAACCCAAATACATTTTTTTCCAATGCTTTTTTTATCCTTTCTATTAAGTCCAAAGATTGAAACTGGGGCTGGACCCAACACGTTTTTTTTGTGTTCTAATTACTCTGTTTATGTGTTTTTTATTAACTTTATATAGGGTCAGCCCCATTACTTACAATCCAACTAATTGGGGTTGTACCCAAAACGACTTACAGACACAAGAACAATTTTTATCATGTATGCTGTTACCCATATTGAACAAATATCTAAACCAAATTTTTATACCATAACGGGCCAGCCAAGCAACTACATGGGGCTGGACCCAATACAATAAAAACAAGAACACTTAGCCCATTACGAATTAAATTAAAAAAAGTAAAAGAAAAATAAGAACGGTGCTGGTTGAATGGGATTCTCGCGTCGGTGGTGGTGGCTGATCTGGGAACAGGGTCGGATTTCGAATCTCGGTGGCGCTGCATCGGCGGTGGGAAGGTCGTGTGAGATCTGCAACCTCGTTGTCTTCTGCAACTCCAGGCGGGAAGGGACCTCCAGCGACGGGATGGGGATGGGGCTGGGGGCTGGACCCATTTACAAGCTTGAGCCCATGGGGCTGGACCCATTAACAAGTTTGAGCCCAATAGGGGCTGGACCCAACAATCAAACGCGTTGCTGGAACTCGGTGATGAATCACTGATCTGGAGATGGATCTCACGAATGGGCCACGAATTTGAAGTTTTGGTGAAGAACGGTGGATTCGAAGATTTGGTGGGTGGCTGGTTGCGTTTTCTGGGTGGTGGTGGCAGATCTGTCACGGCGGCGGTTTTTGGTTATGCAGGGCCTTCACGGCGGCGGTTTTCGCTCACTGTGATGAGAGCTTGTTTACTGTGGTGGTGGTGGTTAATGGTGTGGGGGCGCCGTTCTTCTTCCGTCCTCGCTGGTGTCGGTTCTTCACGGAGGTGGCTTCCATGGCGGCGGCGGTGGCTTCCATCTGCGAAACCAGGATGAAGCTCAGATCCAAGGGGGTGGGTTTCGGGTATGCTTTACGGTGATGATGGTGGGGGGCTCCTTCATGGTGGTGGGGTGGTGCGGTGGCCATTTCACAGAGAGGGAGAGAGGGGTGGGGGGTCGGAGAGAGAAGAGATAGAGGGGATGGGAAAATTTCAGAACCTATAATTGGGTTTTGGTTTGGTTTTAGAGGAGAGGGGGGGAGGGGGGGGGGGGGGTGTTTGGGTATTTTGTACATTTTAGTTGGGTTCTAAAGAGTAGTTATGGACTAGTTGGATTTGGGACTTATTTTACAAAGTTGCCTATGGGTTGGGCCTTATAAAGTAAGTTCCCCTAATTTTTGCTTCTAATCTTTGCTACATCTGGGGACTTCTGAAACATTGCTACAATTCTTTTTTCTTTTTTTTTTATTCATTTCGACAGTAACTATAAAGTTATTCATATTTTCTTTTTCTTTTTTATTTATTTTAACATTAAAAGGTTAACTTTTATATTTTTGCTTGAACTTGTCGTTATAATTCTTTTTTTCTTCTTTGTAACTTGAAAGTTCAAAATTATTATTATTATTATTTTATATAAAGATGAATAAGAGATTAATAGAATTTCTAAAAAACCAATAGATATCGTTTATTATGTATGAAAAGTAAATATGTTTAATTTTAATTTTTTTATTTAAAAATAAATAACTTAAAATAAAGAAAAATAATTGCTAAAAATTATAATTATTTAAAAAATGATTGTAATTAACAGTAATTTATATATTAATATTCATAATATTTTTTTAATATTTAATAAACAAATCAAAGAAATAAATATATAGATAAAAAAACTAAATAAAAATAAAAAAATAAGTGAATTAATTATAAAAATATATATTAAATTAAAGATATAATAAAAAATTTAAAATTAGGTTGGTAGAATTGGGAAGCTGTTGGAGCAACCTAGTTTAAAGAGTTGTTATTTGATACGAAAAAGCTATTTGAACCCCAATTCTGGCAAAAATTGTATTGAGCTGTTGGACTTAGCCTAAGGTGTAAAAAGAAGGGTAAAATACACCACTAGTCCTTGTCATATGCTTAAATAGCAAGTATACTCTTGTGGTTTGACAGAGCAATTATACCCTGTGTTATGGATTAGTGATCGACATAGAAATAGTAATACTCCGCATAAATATCAAACCCAATTTTCAAACTACAACTGAATAATGAAATAATATCATGACTGCATATATAACTCATGTTTGCATCGAGCCACGAACTAAGTAAATATTACAGCGGACAGAATTCAGGTTTTGGGATACATATGCTTGGTGAACTAACATAACTAAAGAAACTAAATGATGTGTTACAACAAAATGGCAAAACTACGTTATATTATCCCCTTGATCAAAAAAATAAATACTCTCACCATAATAATGCTTCTTCATCCAGAGTCCATGGTCCAGAGAGCAAACTCCTCTTCAATAATAATCATTTTTGCGGCTGTCGATGATGATCAATTGGGGGAGAGGTGGAAGATACTTTGAGAGATGGATTGTAAACGCTAAACTCGCCAAAATCTCTTTTGCCACTGGTAGTTAAAAAATGTTCAACATCAAATCCTTTGCACAAATGAACAATTTCTCAGTCATACAACAATATTACAACTATGTAACTAACAACTCGATTTGAATACTCCAATTAGTTATTCTTCAATTTTAGCCAAATTTATCTTACAAACTACAAAGTGTTGGGTGGGGGAAGGTGGTTTGCAGCCCTTGGTGACCCATAGTGTATTTAGCTAGCCTCGTTGATAGAAAAAAAATGAAGGAAAAAAGCACAAAACCCTAAGAACTCGGTCGGCTTCATAATGATATCAATATAATAAAAGTAGCAATTGATTCTTGAGTTGATAGATATGGGTTCTACTTAAAGAGTTGAATCTTTGATGCATGGACATCTATATTACACCAAAGGTAAGAAGATGTAGAATTTGTGGTAAGACTGAGGGGGGAGTTTAAGTTTGTGATACAAGTTTTAAATGCTTGTCCAAGGCAGCAACAAGTAGAACCTTAAATAATAGAAATGAGTTTGAATGGACATTGAAAGGTGAAATCAATGTGGATTAGGAAGTGATCAGCATCTAAATGTGAATGCGGGTTTACATAATACATAACATAATTGGAGTTACCCATATAATCTAAAATCGAAGATTTTGTGAGAGTAATTTCAGCCCTGGTGGGCGCTCTTTGGCAAAGGGGAAACTTTTTCTAGAGTTCTTGATCTGAAGGAGGGAGAATTGAAATTTTCTTTTAAAGAGTTACAAAAGAGGGCTTAGAAAAGGCTTGAAATTCAACCTGTCTTTGATATCATAAAGAAATCTAGAGAAAAAGCAAAGGCATTGTGATCGAACAGAAATTTGACTCTTGAATTGCAACTGATTAAGGGTTGAAGAGACATTGTCTAGGAAAAAGAGGGCCTAAATTAATTTTTTACTTTTATATACTGTACTTAATTTTATTTTATTTTAAAAAGATAATAATTTGAGTAGATTTAAACTGCAAATTTATCTTCACAGGCATTCTTTCACCTTAAGTGGTAGTTATAAATAAAAAAGTCCTCTTCTAACCTATACACAACTTTATTCAAATTGTGGTATATATTCCTCTTTCAGAGCTAAAAGTTTGAATTCAAATTTGATTATATGATACCAGTTGTGGTATATATATATCAAAACATTAAATTTTAAATTATTGATCAGAAAGGCCAACAATTCTAACATGTTTTATAATGAGTTGCATATGTTTTATAATGGATGGTATGTGTCTTTTTTAAATCAAACAACTATTGATATTCTAAATAATCAATTCATAAAATTTAGCTAATTACTCAATTTAGTAGAATAAGTAATAAGATAAAGAAAAGTTATAATTAAAGTAATATACTGAACTGAAAATTGATTTTGAATTTCTTTTATTTTATAAAAAATTAAATTTGATATAATATTACTTAGTACTGAATAAAATCAAATTATAACATATACTTTTTGTATAGGTCAAAAAGAAATAGATAAAATTATGTATAATGAGGGTGAATTTTGGAATCTTACAAATTTGGTCATTGGTTTGCTGAGAACGTTTTTAACATATAATTTCATAACATCATATATATTAATATATTTTAATATTGTTTTATGAATAATATTAAATAATGTTAAAAGAATTATTTTTATGATACATAACAATTATTATTGATTGAACACTAAGTTAAGGATGATGGTATGATAGATAATTTGTGATAGTAATATAAAAAATATATAATAATCAAAAGATACCCTTGAATTCTATAATATAATATTAACTTCATAAAACATTTAATAATATATAATTTTGTGTAAAAAATCATATTTTTAATATAAGTAAAAATGAGGTGTATGTTTGAAAATCATTTAAAATAATTACAATTATTCTATCTGAAAAGAATCTACATGGTAAAAAGATATAAAGTATTAACCTTGAACCTTCATGGGACATTGAACCCCTTAAATTTGTCACTAATTCTATATCTTGAACATTTCTTAACTTCAATCAAAGAAATATTCTTTAATAATTTTTTGTTAATTTTTACTAAAATAAATAGTCTAATTTAAAATTTTGTTTAAAGCCTTCAAATTCACAAGACTGACTATTACTGGAAAAATTCCTGAGTATCTATTTGGAATAGGTGGACACTTTCTCTTTCATAAAAATATCAAAATGCTATCTATTTGAAGTGATAGTAC
The DNA here is from genome assembly GCA_029959085.1 of Nemophila menziesii. Classification (NCBI taxonomy): domain Eukaryota; kingdom Viridiplantae; phylum Streptophyta; class Magnoliopsida; order Boraginales; family Hydrophyllaceae; genus Nemophila; species Nemophila menziesii. The sequence continues at coordinate 446,155 of JARWIR010000128.1, forward strand.
ATATAAAATGCTTTTATTATCTATCACATGACTATATTTATAATAATCCTATGCATATTGAGTTTATATTGAATTAATTAATTGATATGCATGTAAAGAATATGATAAATCTATGGTACGAAAATTGATAGTCTTGCATAAGCACAAGTAAAACCCGTTTACCATTTGGGGATCTGTTATTTATGTAAAGTGCTCTAACCACTAAGGAAACAATCGATTTTATAAAGGCATATTTCAACATAATCATAAAAAAACCTAAGTGCAATCATATATGGGACAAATTAGAAGATAATAAGAATAAATGATGGACATACCTGTGGTTTACATCCCAACCTCCAGGCAAGAATCGTGGCTGAAGAGAATCAACAAAAACTTGTCTCCATCTCTGACAAAAATCACGAATCCCATCCTCTCCATGTTCCTTGAGCAGATACTCAACAACTTGTTTCCCATGTGGGCCATGCCCCAACAATGAATATTTTGACTTATGCTTTGTTGAACCATTTCCAATGTAATTTCTACCCCCACTTTTAGTTATCAGATTAGATAATATTCCATTTTCCGAGACACCAGAATCCAAAGTATCAGCCGATGAGACCTCTGAAACTATATCTTTCTCTAAATTAACACCATTAACTTCAATATCATCTAATTTTTCAACAGTCTCATCTTCATGTTTGCCATTAGTTTCAGACCGGTTTAAAGTCAACCCAGCCTTTTTCTCAAGCTGCCTTCTTTTATGAGGAGTCATACCAACTAACAAAGCATGTTCTAAATCTTCCTTTGATATCTCTCTTCCTCCATAATACTTCATCACAACCTACAAATATAAAACAAATGTCAATAATAAAATTTTAAACAAACTATAAAATAACCTACACCACTTTTTAACTTTATAATAAAATTATCACACACCTGTGTCAGTTCTTCCCGGCGATTAACAGGCATTGCGGGCCCATGACGTAATAAAGCCATAGCTGCTGTACGAAGCTGAAGAGGAGATACACCTGACTCCTCTATATTCTTTGTATCTGATACTTGATTACTCGAATTAGAATCAATTACATGACGTACATAAAGTGGTATATTAAACTCCTCAGCTATTTTTCTTTTGTGCTTCTCAGCAGAAGCATGAGAAAGTTCATGACAATCCACACATAGAAGTACAATATCATGAGATCTATGACTTTTTAAATGCTCCGGAAAGTGTATTCTGTAACACGAGGGTATTATTCTGTATCTTAAATAATGATTTCCTTCACCACACCCAACACATATATTTTTCTTACTTTGAACATAGAAATCATTACCCTCATCTTCTGGACGACCTTTCGGTTCAAAAAGTAGCATAATAGCTGGCGGATCTTCCTCTACAAGTTTCGCCAAATTTCTAGCTAGATACCATTCAAGCTTTTTACGATCACAATGGCATAACAATCGTCCATCATTAGCGTAAATCTTACAATTATGATAAACTTGGGACTTGCAAGAAAACTTTTGAACAAATAATTGTCGAGAAGCCATACGTGTCCCTCTTCTTCTAGTTTTGAGACCATTTTGCTTAGAAGCAGATCTATTTGTGACTTTTAGGCTACGTTTGGATAGTAAACCGTAATTGTAAATTGAAAGAGGACAAGTTCCATCTGAACTGAGGTGTTTTTCAAGAATTAATTGCAAAATGTCTTCAGGGCCATCACTATTTCCTTGGAAAATGTATTCGAAATCTTCCCAATGGCTACAGACTACAGGGGAAGGAGATTGATAGTAAAAAATAGAATTTACTGAATCAGAACTGAGATCAGCCTCGGATATAGTGTTGTATATCTCTAGTTCAGTTGTGGGTACTTTAGTTGCAAGTGCAATAATAGCTTGCTCTGATAAAACATATCTCAAGCTCTCGTCATGCATACGCGCCTGAAATGAAGAGTAACACAAAAGATATGGTAATTGTGGTTGAAGAGATGTGCAAATATTTTTTTAGTGTAATATATTATTTGCTTATATACGGAAAAGGCCAAATATGATAATTATTGTAGTTTTCTCTTTTTTTAACTTTATTTAGAGTGAACATTGTGAAAAGAGGTCAAAGGGTAAACTATTTTGAAAGAACAATGCAATAGCTATGGTTGAATGAATCAATTTGGACACTTCTTTAGACCTAAAGCATTAATTACTCTACATGTTTGTAATTATGTAGGTTCTTACAAGTGTGTGACTGAGATAAACCACACTGGTGATAAATGCACAATGGAAGATTTTATCCTTCCCTGTTCCAGAAAGGAGAGATTCCTATAAGTTTCAAATCGAACACAAATCTATAAAGGATGATTTACTCACCATTATATCCCTCCATGCACAGAATAGTCTCACAAGTTCCTGAAACTGAACCACAAAATGCAAATAAGAAATGAGAATGTTAGATAATCATGACAACTGTTTTAACCTTAAACTTAACTTACATTTGTTTCACGATCACTAGATGAAAAACTTCCTTGATCGTTCAATTTACGAGATATCATTGATGAAGCAGCAGAATCTCCAGGATAAGCTTCGATTTCTTTTGAAAAAAGTTGCAAACAAGTTGTATTTGAACGTCGACTTGCCTCAAGAAAAGAATTCAATTTGTCATCGGGACATGAATTTTCTGATGCATAGATAATTATAGTTTTTAGGGTATTTCTACTTTGAAAAATACAAATATAGTTATTTGATTAGACTATTTCATACCAGTATCCATTTGTTTGAGTTCTAATGAAAGACATTGTACAATGTACAATAAATAGTGCGCATCGGTTCGAGCGTATTGCACCATTTCAGCTGGAAGGGGCCGTTGTCTCCAATCCTCTCGCTATAATTAGATGGTAATATAAATAAACACATTAATAGTTAAAAGAGTGTGGGTTCTAGTAAACAAATAAAAATAAATATTTCCTCAATAATTAGATTTTGTAATCTAATACTAAATCTGCCCAAAAAAGATTTCCCCAAGAGGAAACTTGCCGTTCCTGACCTATTTTACCCCCTCTTCAATTCGCTCAATCACTTTAACTTGTAACTTATATTACGCTTTAAGAGAAATAATGAGGGAAGAATATGGAAACATAGACATAATAACCAGGTAGTCAGTTACTTGTATTTACAGTTTTATTCTCTTAATTTGTGAGAAAACTCAAATGTTCCTATCCTTTTTGGGGACAAAGGGAGTATATAATTCCATTTTCTTCAAACTTAATAACTTAAGTGTATATGTTCCCTCAAATGAATAGTCATTTTCAAGCCCAAAAACTTTGCTGAAGCTAATTGTATAGACTGACCTGTAATATTTTGTTTTTAGCAACACCACAGTATTCTTCGAGCAAATAAGCTAGGGACCTTTGTGGTTTTGATAAAACATCACATGCCTGAAAATTAAAACCATATAAGAGATTTAATACTTAAGCAATATAAAGCAAAATACCAGTGATGGAAAAAGTTTTTAATCTCTCATTTTCTACTTTCTAATTAAGATGATATTAGGCACATTAAAAGGTCCAGCCTAACATTATTATCATTATTTTTCAGTCAAAAGCATAACATGATTTTGTCAAAATAACAGATTAGATGTGACCTCACCTTTGCTGTATCAAACATATTGACAACATATATATGGAAGTCTCTTTGGAGCCAAAGAACGTCACTATCAGCTCCATGGAATACCTATAGCAAAAGATTTTCCCATCAGTCAATGAAATACCATCATATATTGGACAATTACCATAACATGATAAGCAATTCAAAATCATGTGTGAATCAAAAGTAAATTGGAAATAAGTATTCAAATAAGACAATACCTTACAAATAGCAGGGTCAGCAAAAACCGGACGAAGAATTCCCATTACATCGTGGAGTGCTATGGTGTCCACGAGATAGTCTTCAGATTTGGTAGAAATCTATTCAAGAGGAACACAAGTAATATAACTGTAGAGTACACATTACGCATAAAGGAACACATATTTATACTAAAAAGTGAAATAAAACCTGAATAAGAGCTGTGAAACCTAAAAACGATCTAACACTGTGCTGCTCTGTATCCACCCCGAAAACCCTCTCTTTACTCAAAGCTTCAGCCAAATCTATCAATTGTTCCTCATTTTCAACCCACACATACTCTTCTCTCATCTCCAACTCCTCAAATTTTCCTTCAAAAAACTCCAATGCTTCCACATCTGGATTCTTCACTAACGCCGCTATTTCCTCCTTGTACGGATGCACAATCACATACTCGGCTTCCTCCTCAGCCGCAACAGCTGAACATTAGTGAAGTCAAGGGCGTACATTCAATGACGGAATTAAAAGTATCGACAAAAATAAAAAATTAAAGAATTACCGGTTGGATTGTTGATATGTTTGAATTGAGAATAAGAATTATTAGCGAAAACGCGCTTGAAATTGTGTTGAGGCTTTGTTTCTTCTGTTGTGAGATAACATAATGCTTTTGATTTCTTGAGCTTTTTGTGTTTGTTGAATTGCTTGGTGATGTAAATGGAAATTGCTAGAGTCACGCATGAAGCTAATGTGATGCTTATTGCTAGTTTCAGCTTTTCCATTTTGCTTTTTATTTTCTTCGATAATTGGAGCTTGGCTCTATTTATGTTTTCGAGTTTGAAGCGGATCAAAAGCTCACAGGCGGCGGCTATGGCGGCTTATCTTATGGTTGAAATTAGATTGTTTAATTACGATTGGGCCTTGAGCGCGGGAATTATGAAAATTTGGGCTGAATATAGTGGGGACTCTGCTATTCCAGTTTATTGGGCCGTCTGACTCATTACCACAACTAAGGGTTCCAGGTCGATTTTGGGTAAAAGATGATCAATGTAATATATTACATAAATCAATGTATTTTGAATTTCATGAGTTTGGGATATATTGTTGGTGACTTCGTAAGTATATCAATAATCGAGTGATTATATCTTATTGATTTCACAATTTAACAAGTAAATCAACGCAATACCCTATAAATGTTACTTCCTCATTTCTTAAAAGATTGTCATATTTGTTTTTACACAGAAATTAAGAAATGTCATTTATTATCCATGTGACTTGATATTTGTCTTTATCCATCATTCCTTTGAGCTTGGTTATAGCTTCTCTTTGTGGATTATGCATGGGTTGTGGTGGAGCTTGTAATTGATAGCTCGAACCTTCTTGATAAAAAATTTGACTTTGGGCCCCATGCATATTTTGTGCGTAATAATTCTTCATACCTAATAAACCTGAGAAGAGACTAAAAAGAAAACGCGTAAAACTGAAAACAAATAAAAACTTCTACACTAAATAAACACAAAATAGATTTAACTTAAAGATAAATCCCCGGCAGCGGCGCCAAAAACTTGGTGGGGGCAAAGGTGTGATAAATAAATAGATAAATAAGAATAATAATAAAGGGCACACACCCTTGAGAACCACGGAACTCACTGCAAGTATCACAGATCGTTTGCAAGTTTTAATGATAAGTCAAGTTCGTTCGCAGGGATTGTATCCGTTAGATCTATTTATATTTAACAAGCGTAGATGAATTTAGATGTTTAGAATAAAATATAAAAAGATAAACTAATACGAATAACTATCTAATGCAAATAATAAATAATACAAATAAATAAATATGAAAGTAAGTCAAATAGATTAGGATTACTAAGTCTATTACTAAATTGTTATTCTAACCTGTCACATTAAGCATTATATATTAACCAGGATTCTAAATTCTACCTAGCCTTTTATAGGCTTAGGAGCAACCTCTCCACTACTAGGGATTCCTAAGTAATGATTGGTGATTAAATCAAACCTTAATGGCTATCTAGTTAAACTAGACGATTATGTAGTGTTGTCAATAACTAAGATTAATCCTAAGATTGATCAGATCTAGGGAAATAAGTCAAAACACATATTAACAATATACGCCAAGCTTAATCAATTGAAATAACAAATAGTATTTAAAGACAAAATAATAATCCAATAATTAAAAGTAAACTTACAGAATAAAAGTTTAGAAATATGGTTGAGAATAGATCTATAGCTAATTACTCTAAATATAGAGAAGGTGAGATGTAGAAGAGGAGTTTGTCAGTCTCCAATCTTCTTCTTCTTGTCTTCCTCTACAGGTCAACTTGCTTCTTGAATGAATAGCTTGATTCTAAGGATGAATATCTAACTAAAAGATAAGCTATTGTTTAAAACTAAGAAAATATAAGTAAAGACTAAGCCTATACTTTGCAATTGAGCAAGGACATGTTTACAATGGTATAAGGGTGTATTTATAGGTGTTTAGGAAGACCTAATTCGTTTTCTTGAAGGAGAAGTAAGTAGTGGACTCCAAGCCCAACTCTAATTCGTATGGAAATAAAGATAAACACTGCTGGACCGTTTTGAGCATATCTTCTTCGTTATTGGTCGGTTTGAGCTCCATAAGATACCAAAAGAATCGCAACAGAATTATCTTGCCCCTAAAGAAGGAAATTACCAAAATCGGCCTATTTCTTAGGTAAAAACGCATATCTTTAGACGTGTGCTGCAGAATCCCAGATTAAGGCAGCTTTTCCTTTTCCATCTTTTTAGCTTTTATTTCCTTATCTCCAATTACCATGCAAATCTCTTTCCATAAGTTGTTGTCTTTGACTTGGACTCTAATTAAGCTCCATAATTATCTTTAAAGCTTCACACTAAATAAATAATTAAACCCAATATACTCTAAAAATATTATTTTACTAAATCAAGACTCAAAATAGGAAAGTGTAGCATTTCTCAAGAAAATCGACTATAATGACTTCTAATCACTAAAAATGATGTCTCATCCTAATATAAATCTATCACAAATGAGGAGACATCAAATGTATAACATTTTCATCTTGGGGCACGATCTACATTTGGCTTATAGTCCATTGAATTGAGTGTTGTGTCGTGGCCTCAACCTTCTAAATATATTGTCTATATAAAGACAATAAATCCACCAAAATATTTACACACAACATAATTACGCATAAAAATTATAGCACAGATCTTACTTGTCACATTCATAAAGTATACTTTATGCAAAAAAAATTCTTACGAACCACCCTTGATAAGATAGCTAACATTTTCATCCTAAGGAACATTCTACTTTTGGCTTGTTGTCTAATGACTTGAGTGTTAGAGTGCCAATAGGGGAACACCCACTCCTTTTGTTCATTGACTTTTGTTTGGTTTTAGGGTAGATACAGTCTATTCTCAAAATTGTGATATAAGTTACCTAGTTATTTGTTTGTTCTTCTTATTGACGATAATGGACTTCAAAGCAGTGACCTTTTTTTATTATCAGTTTGGTGCCATATATAGGAATCGCCCATATACCTATTGAGTAAACCATGATTGAAGAACAAACACTAGGAGGTAAAATCGTTTTCTAGAAAGAAATATGAGACAAGGTATGGTAATGTTGTAAATGGAGATAGGTGGACTAAGAACATTCACAATTAAACTCGCTCAACAGTCTATCACTAGTCCTTCGTTTGACACATTGTCAGCACTTCACGAAGCCCTATCCATCAGCGTCGAATGCCCGAATCGCGACAACGCATCACCAACTAGTGAGTGTCATGGTATGGCATATGTTACAAAAACATATGTGGAAGCAAATACAAAGATAACCAGAAAGTGCATGAAGGGATCTCAGGTGCAATTCCATAGGAGGCGCCTAGTCCTCCAAAATAGGATAAATATTGGAAATTCATCTAGAGAGATTTGGACGAACAATCTTCATCCTAAGAGAACTCTCGCTCCTTACCCGCATTGCGTGGTTTATATACTTTGTTTGATATTTTGATACACATATACAAGACTAATAACTTATAATGAAGCTCGATATTGCACATTACAAGATACTCTCATCAATATAGCCTCATGCAATATAACAATTGTTATCAAAGTATCGCACAATTGAGAGTTAGGTCTGCCCAACTGTCCTCGGAGAATGGGATCTACCAAGTTATCAAGTCGCTTAGCATACTCAAGAAGGCTACAAAATACAACTATAAAATCATCTTGATTAGGTACGGGTTAATGTAGATATCCCTCGACCACCGGAACCACAAAACATAGGATACGTTGGTCAATAAAGCGACGTCAAAGTCTTGAGGGTCAATATAACCTCGCCTTAAAAAATCATGTATCGAGGCTTGCGTGGAACTGGTTACAATAAAGCAAGGGAGAAGGCACCCATCTGGAGATATTCATTTCTAGCAACTACAATGTTGCAAAAGGCTTTGTGTTTCTCCACGTCGATGCACTCGTTGTAACTGTTACTATAGGGGTGTGGCAATGAATCGTATCCTTATTGATAGCACGTCTGGTTTTCTTTTCGTGAATGCATTTCACAAGATAAATATCACCCCAACGATATCCATGCCTATGATGGCATGGTTCAAGGTCTCTCTGGTCAACGCATCTAGCCCGTCGGTTACATCAAATTGCCTTTGCAACTAGATGCCGACTCATCTTATGTGACAATCTCCTCAAAGTTCATCATGGTAGATTGTGACTCAACTTGTAATTCCATCATTGGTCGTCCTACCTTAGTTAAGTTGGAAGTAGTGTATCCACGTACCATCTCACGATGTAGAATCCACATAGGTAGGTGTACAAACCATGCAAGGAGAACAATTTCAAGCTTGAGAGTGCGATCAATATCGTAAAAAAATTGCAAGTATTTGTCCTAGAATTAACCTAGGAGGCCCCACAAGCAAAACCAGTACGTGTGATAAACTAATTAAAGTACATGTTGGGTTTGCATTGAAAAAAGGTGAAAATCATAAAACAACGATCAAAGGTGTGAACTACAAATAACTAGGACGATAAGGGTGAGCAAATATCGCAAAAAATTAACATGTCTGCCATCCCGACCAAACCAAATCGATAATGGGCCAACCGTTTTTCTAATTGGGGTCATTTTTTTCCCAAAAAAAACTTATTTAGGTGGTCTTACAATAACCCAACCCACCCCCGCAATTAATCCCTCAGCGCACATTATTAACCTACACTATAATATCCCATGTTTTTTTCATATAAATCTCATTTGTTGGTCAACTAAAGTTCTTATCTTTTCTCTTCTCTTCACCCCTCTCTCTTATTTTTCTCTCGTACGCTTCACATAAACCCAAAAACCAAAACACCTAATCTCTAATTTGTCATGTCTATTCTCACTCAATATACTTGTATCATTTTCCGTTGGTCTATGGGTAGTAATAAAACTAGAGGGGTTGAATAGGTTTAAAACTTAAGAACTACTAATTAAAAAAAATTGCAAGATAACATAAGTTTGAAAATAGTTTTGACAATTTATCAAACACAAGGTGTGTAATAAACACAACTAAGATAAGATGAAAAATTATGTCTAAATAAAACAAGAATATAACACAGGTAGGGAAATATTATGTTAGGGTTAGAGATTACTCGATCATATAAAGTGGTTCGAACTCCCAAAAACCTAATCCACTACCTATGGGCTTCCCTGTAGACTATAGGATTGTAAAAAGCTTTTATACCACTAAGATTTCCTAACTTTTAAAGGTGAGTCATAAATCCAATACAATGAGACTTTTCTCGGTTATGTCATAACCCGAACTTGATCAACCAAGCTAATTCTTCCTTGTGCAATTCAACACATAAGTAACAACCCCTTCCAGTAATGGAAGTAAATATCACTCCCTTATAAACTTGGACCCTAAAGATATTCTAATATAAAGGAGAGAATTTGTGGTAGGGGTGAACAAGGTTCGGTTCGGTTCGGCTTGGTTTTTGGCCAAAATGAATGGCTCGGTTTTTTAAGGTGTTACTACCGTACTAAACAGTTTTCATCGGTTCTGTTTCATCAGTTCGGTTTCATCGGTTTTCGGTCGGTTTAATTTTTAGTGTTTATATGTGCTTGGTTTGGAAATTTGAAAGTAATCAAGTAAATCTACTTGAAACAATTTATTTTTTAACAAATCAATTTATGAAATGTTGGATTTTCATGTTGTTGGAGGATGTAGGAAAATTGCATTCTTGAAACTAAAATATTATACATTAAATTGTAATCAACTAGTTACAAAGAAAATTTCTATAATTTAATGTGTATGTTTTAGTTTCAAGAATTTTCAATAAAAGAAAGTTCTCTTTAGATATATCGACTGATGAATCATGTATATTCTGCACTAATAACCTTTTAATGGGTGACACAGGCCATTTTTAGGTATTTTTCTTTTTCAAAATTTACTCCATAATCTATCCCTAATCATAATATTCTTATAATTACCAAGGAAATTCAGGGGTTCCTTAAGTAAAGAGAGAAGGAAGATCATTCAAAACTCAAAATAGTTAGTGACATAAATTAGCTTTTGTATTTTTTTTATTCGGATTTCCGGTTCGGTTTAGCATAGAAAAACCGAACCTAACTGAATTTTTTCTGTATTTTTAAAAAGCTTATACTGAACCGAACGGTTTTCCGGGTTTTAGGTTTTTTAAGCTCGTTTTTTTTGGGGGGGTCAGTTCAATTTTTTGGTTTTGTTTTGCTCAGCCCTAATTTGTGTTGAAGGTAATAGAAAAATTACACGAATGATTTTACTCCTAAAAGAGTTGATTGAACATTGATAGTGTCAAACCTAAATGATGTTCTTGAAAGCTTGATAATTGAGTGAGTTATCTAATGGCTCTCAATTTTCCTATGCATTCTTCATACAAAATTCTCATAAGAAGATTCATTAGTTCTACCAAATACAATATTATCAAGGAAACAACAATGGATAGTAAAATTTAAGAGATATTTCCAATCACGGATTATTAGAAGCACCGAGTGATTTAAAGAAAGGATTTTCATAGGATTTTTCAAGAATATCGTTTAAAAGGGAGTTCACTACAGAGAATATTTTAAACGATGATAATGGTAGCGGTAATATACAAAACAATATAGAATATACAAAATATCATACCTTAAGAGTTTTATCTAAACACATAAGCTAAATAGTATAAGTTAGGATTATGCTAACTCACCAATTTAAAGAACTAAACGTTTGAGTGTAAGAACACATAATAATATGATAAAGACTCAAAAGAATCAAGTACTTAAGTAATTAGGATGTGAGTAGAAATTTTAATCTATTCAACCAACACACACACACACACACACCTAAAAACACAGAGTATAAAACAAAAATAAGGAGTGAATGATCAAAATAAGGTTAGCTACGATTGTTACCCCATAAATTTGGTTTAAGCATCCTTAAATCTATATTAAAAGCGTGTCTTGAATCTAAAAGAAGGTTTATTATTCCTTTCCAACACAAGATGTTTTGGATTTATAAGATCTAGAAGCATCTTTTTCCTTCTTTACCCCATTATTTTTCTTAGCAACAAGAGACGACAATTTTGGATCAACTTTGGGTTCTTCACGGAATGAGATCAATACCCTCCAAACTTCATGAGCTGACTCGCAATTAATCACCTTGCTATAATCCATGGCAACCAATCAACTAGTGAGTGTAAACATTCTTTGGTGTTTATGGTAATCATTTCATGATCAAAAGTCGCGAGATCATCATGTAATTTGATTGTCCCTGTTCTTTGTCTTTATATGGAATGTATGGCCCTCCCTAGGTGACAATCCACATCTGATAGGCAATCACCTTGATAAAGCACTCCATGATATTTTTCCAAAACTTGGAATTTTTTCCTTTATACAATGGAGAACAATCAATAGATCTTGGCAACAAATGATTATATCCATATCGTTAAATCTACTAATGGTTAACCTATTCATGTAGAGATAGATTTGGATGCCACTTGTAAATCCTATACGAGGGGGTAAATAGGACATATAAAAATTTATGCATGATTAAGAATTTAATCAAGACAAATATTAGTTGAAAATTTTATAAAGTCTATTTCTCGAAATGTATAGGATCATGTAATAGGGATCAATATGATTTGATAAAAAAATATGCAAGCAAATAGAAAACGATAAGTAAAAGATAAAAAAAGATTACACAATACTTTTCAAGTGTTTTGAAGTTCGAGGGACTAGTCACCACCTAAAGTAATTCAACATTAAGATTTCAAGATTCTCACTGAACTTCATATTTCTTAAGGGTGAAATACAAAAGGTTACAACGTGATTTTCACAAGATCAATTACAAACCAAACATGATTTTCAGGGCTCAATTACAAATCAAATCTTCATGATAACTCTTCATCTGACCAACACAAGAAATATGTTTATGCCGGGTGAAACACAAACACACCACTTCAATAACATGAAATCTTCTATCGTAATTTCTTACGAGGATGAAGAACTCTTCTATACTCTTGGAACTTCAATTCCTTATATCGAGCAAGAGGGCAATCTTGTTTTTGAGATATTACATAGTGAATAACTCCTAATAAGAGGATATTACAATGAATTGTATCAAGCTAATTTCAATGATAATAACATGAATAATATTACTTGGGATATCTTTGGGATGTTTCCCTTTGTTGGCTTGGCAACTAATACTTCAAGAGATGAGTAATATGCTGAATTATACTCCATATACATATAACAATCAAAGGCTCCAACGGTCATGTGCTATGTGGCATATTGGTGTCTTCTAAGGTGTGATAAAAAGATGTATAAAATAAGTGCAAATAAACACCCTAAGTTAACACGGTTCTGCAAGTATTACAGGACGTATGCAAGTTTAATGAATAAGTAAGATTCGTTCCTCAGGGACTGACGAAAGTTAGAGAGAACTTATGCAACTTATCAAGTGCAGATATTAAAGATAGATGATAATACGCAAGTAGAAAGAAGAGAAAGATAGATATTTATTTGGTTTTCTAATAAATAAACTAAACTAATAAACTAAAGACAATAAAACAAATAAAAGAAAAGAAAAGAAAAGAAGATAGTATGAAAGTCTAGCTTGAGTTATTAGCATGCAATCCCCACTAGTTTTGCCGTTCTAAACATGTAAGGGTAAATTATGTAGTATTTCCCTAATCGGTCCCAATATGCTATCGGTAGTTTAAAATAAGATTTACCTGTGTCAATAAGGCTTCCTAAGCAAACTTTTCCTGTAATTGGTAAAGAGTCACAAGACTCAACCATAATGATTATCTAGATAGGTTGGGTTGTCAGATCAGACCTAATACTAGACGTTATGTGCTAAACATGCAATTAAACACCGTTGTCAATGGTGACCTAATTACTAGATGGTAATTCTATATGGGCGCGCATCCACAAGAACACAGAATATAAATTCAAACACATAAACAGAGAATAAAAACTATAATTCAATTTAAAACATTAAGTTCCCAAATTAGATAGATGTCAATCAAAACTAGGGTTCATACATATATGCTAAACACTCAAACTATAAAGAATTAATTCATACTAAGAAGAGAAGAGAAAAGAATTACAAAATAAGAGGTTGAAGGAGACATAGTTGTTGCACAGCTCCCTCCAGACTTCTTCTCTTGTGTTGCAGCTTCCTCTTGGCCTTAGGGTCTGGCCAAGGATGATTTAAGAGTGTTAAGAGGCTGTATTTATAGGTTAGAGGTTGACCTAATTCGTTTGGTGGAGATAACTTCAAGTAATGGGCTCCTGGCCCAACCCAAATTCGTAAGATAAACACTGCTGCGTTGTTTTGAGTGTATCTTCTTCGTTATTGGTCGGATTTTGCTCCACAAGATACCAAAAGAATCGCAACAGAATTATCTAGGCCCTTTAGAAGGAAATTACCAAATTCGGCCTATTTCTTAGGTAAAAACGCCTATCTTTGGACGTGTACTGCAGAATCCCAGATTTAGGCAGCTTTTCCTTTTCCTATTTAAACTCAGCTTCCTTCTATCTCCAATTTCCATGCATATCTCCTTCCATATATTGTAGTCTTTGACTTGGACTCTAATTAATCTCCATAATTATCTTTAAAGCTTCACACTAAATAAACAATTAAACCCAATATGCTCTAAAAATAATAATTCTACAAATCAAGACCCAAAGTAGGAAAGTGCACTAAATTAAGCTAAAATCAACCTATAGACTAATAAATAAGCCTAAAATGATGTCTCAAGAGTGTATTTTACTATCACAAATGAGGAGACATCAAGACCCCCAACTCAAAGTTGTATCGTCCCGATACAATAAAAGTAAAGAACAGTAGGGTAGTCAAATAAACAAGAAGAAATAGGAGGAGAATAAGAACAGAACATAATGAATGATCCTAGAGCAAAATATCTAAAAAGTCTCATGTAGTAATGTTCAAGAAATAATGCACAAATATGCTTAATATACATGTAATCAACAATCCATAAACTCAAGTTAAGATTAATTTCGCAATGCCAGAAGGAGAGGATGATAACTTAGTTCAGGTTAATGGCTATAGGTTGTTCATAGGTCCCAAATACAGCATCCAATGGTCCACTTACCTACTACCTAATAGCTCAATTGTTTCTCCACCTAGCAGTTAGAAATCCTAAGGTCTTGGGTTATAACTTGGCTTAAGGACGGGTGTGGTATATTTGGATAATGAAAAGTGAGCTTTTGCCTCTCTCCTCACTAGCCATCAACGAATCGCCCTAGAGCTTGAGTTGTTACTCGAAGATGTTCTCACTCAACCCAATTTATTGATGCTTTTTAATGTGCATCCCCAATAATCCCAATTAAAACCTTTGATGATATAAAATCCACTTTGCCGGTCCGAATATATATTTTCTTTTTATATCAAATTTTCCCTTTTGTATAGCTATGATTCTCTTTTGATGTTGAGATATCACACTATTTTTCATATATATATTCTTTCTTTTTATTTTTATGCCCTTGTTGGCAAAATTAGCTCGTAGCTTCTTTTCCATTCACTATTACCCCGGCAAAGGGTTACAATAATAACAATTCATCATCAATAAAATCACCATTACAATTCCAAATTCCCAAAGTTTCCTAATGATGAAACCCACCACCCCAAACTCAAGCTCTAAAACGAGTTGTCTCAGGTTTCGCGATTCGAGTGCGGGTCATATAGATAAGTCCTACAAACTAAGGGTATGGATTATAACGTGTTTCAATAAAAGGCTTTAGAAAGGCTCGGAGGGGCTAAGACGGATATATAATATCAATAATCAAATAAAAGGGTGAGAAAGTATAAAAGGCTTCAAGTGTTTTAATCATGAAAGAACTGCCTTATTCATTTTTCTAACTACCGGATTTTGTTACTTTTTCACTACTAGTTCATAGACAAGTGGGTTTTCAACTAATTTTAAACCTCACGTTCTACACACCAAATAACTATCCCTAAGTTTCAACATACTTCTTAGCATTGCTCATTAACTTTTCTATCTTTTATTTCCTGTTTTCATACATGCATCTAAACAAATTTATTGCATCTTTCAAAAACATACTACTTACTATCATTAACTTAATTAAATCATGCTCAATAGGTACATTCAAAAATATTCTATGCCTAATTCAACCCAAAAAATTTTAAATTTTATGAAAAACAAAAAGGAAGATGAGGACAACGAATCCCCACCCCCAACTCAAAAATGAGCCGTGTCCCCACGACTCGAAAAAGACTCAAGAAAGAATAAAATTTAAAATTAGCATACATATTGCACATAAAGGAATGGTAGGGAAGAAAGAAAACATACTCTTCGAGGCTTTTACCTCGCCTAGACGATACTTGGATTAAATCTAATGTATCTTCTTCACCCATCTTCTTACTCGCTTTTCGTTCAAGACACTTGATCATAGTAGGATATTGCATTAAATAACGATATGGGAGAGATCGAGAATTCGTATCACCTCCTCATAGATCAACTGTGCCACATCTTCTTCTTCTCCTCACAAAATACAATTCACAAACAACCCAAAGCATTCCAAATCTCCATGAACCTTCATGTATTCACCTTCAACTTCTTCTTCAAATACTTTCTCATAAGAAAAAGGTAGTTCCTTTAATTGTTGTTTCGGAGAAGCTATCAGGGCCCTTGAAGCTTTCCCTTTTTCTTCGGGTGTAAGGTCTTTGATTTGTAGAGGTTGTGTTGTCTTCTTCACCAAAGTTAGAATCTTTTTGCTCATTGAATCAAACACAGCTAGCTAACCTCTCTTCTCTTGACTTGTTTTACCCATTGAATTGGAACTAGGACTTTTCTCACTTGATTTCTTCTCAATTAGATCCAATACCTTGATTTCTTCATCTCCCTTACAGTAGATAATGTTCATGTTCTCTTAATCATCTCAATTGACCCCCAACTCAAAGCTTTAACCACTCTTGAAATTTGGAACTCTTGCTTATTGGTTGTACAAGCTTAATTTGGGTTAGGAAAAGTGATTTGATGATGATTCTCTATGTGGGTAAGATGGATTCTTCATGGATTGGCTTGGATTTAAGAAATTGTAGGATGAATTTTTGAAAATTTAAGCTTTTGATCTTGGATTCAAGGTGTTTTGGGATGATATAGGTGGTTGAATCTTCCTTGTAATGATGTGGAGAATGAATTGGATGTGTTTTCATGGTGATTGGGTAGTGTTTTGATGATTGGTGAAGGTTTTGATGAGCTTCAATGGAGTTAGGAGAGTTGTGGAGAAGAAAAAGAGGGTTTGGGTTTATAAAATTCGGAACTAAAAGCTTAATACCTCCTTTATAATCAAATCCCGTAGGTTTTTCTCTCCCTTGCGGCGCTGCGGACTACCCCTGCGGACCATGGGGTGTACCGCGGGGTATACCGCGCCTCCTACGTCAAAAAACCCGTGGTAGGACCCAGTGGCACGTGTTTGTGCGGTGCATGGCGCGGTATAGGGTCCGGTATACCGGACCCATCAGCTATTTTTTTTTTCGTTACTGGATAAAACCCGCGGTAGCAACCCGTAGTACGGGTTTTTGACCGCGCGGTGCACCGCGGCTGAGGTCCGGTGTACCGCACGTGACAAAAACCCCCCCAACAGATAGATCTCGAAAAGTTATGCAGTTTAGGCTCAAAAATCACCTGATTCCGATATCCGAGCGCAAAGATATGACTTGCTGAAGTTTCTCCGTTCCGAAAACTTTGCTCGCTTCCCTAACTCGATTTCTCCAATACCTAATCATCAAAAACACTAATACCTTCCTCAAATATGCAATATCAACTAAAATTAACTAATCTAAACATAAATTAAAAACTAAAAACGTAAAAACATAAAAGAAATTACGGGTTGTCTCCCGTACAGCACTTTTGTTTAACGTCTTTCAAAGTTAGACGTGTTACCTCGATTAAGGATGACGAAATTTCCACCCTTTGCCTTTAATTCCCACGAACTTTTCAGCTCGATTCTTAATAATCATGGATGGTGCCATCCAAGATTTCGTGGGAATAGGTGGTAACTCAATTCCAAGTGTAGCATTACACTCCTCTAGTAATCCATTCATCTCGAATCTTCGTTTGTTAGAAAGATTGTCCTTCATGAATTGACCGTATTTTGACATTCTTGTGAGAGCTTCTACAAACGGGCTGCTGTTCTTTAATTTGTTCATCATGTCAACGAACTTCTTGAATTCCAGGTCATTGTCCTTTCTGACATGTGAAGGGAATGGTGGAGGAGGACATGTATTGGTTACCACTGGGCTCTCTTTCTTTTCTGGTGTCTTCTCTTGGACACGTTCTTGTTCAACTACCTCTTCGACCTTATCTTCTGTTGCTTCTTCCCCCCTCTGATCTGGAATAGGGACTGATTCTGGTTCTGGTCTTGATGGAGATAGTTGTTTTCCACTTTCTACTTCAACTGCATGACAAACTTTGTTTTCTGGAGCAGTAGTATCACTTCGGAGTTGCCTTTCTGCAGGGATTTGAGTTTCATTCATCGATTGTGATATTCTCTGCAAATTCTCCATAATCGCATTATGCAAGTTTTGGGATTCTTGCTGGCGACTCTCTATATTATCAAGTGTTTGCATCAGTCGAGCCAAACTTGAACTCAAACTCGAAGGTTGTTTTTGTACGGTTTGCTGCATTGAATAAGGAAGTGGTTCTTGATAAGTTTCATTATAAATCGGCGCTTCTTGATAGATAGGTTGTGGAGGATAATAAGCTTGTGGTCGTGGTTGATAATAATCATCATGATAATGGTTATCATAATGACATGGCTGTTGATCTTCGACCCAATTGTAACTCTGTGGGGGTTGATAGTCAGCGTAATTTCCTTGAGATTGATAATAACCATCATGATAATGGTCTCTTTGATAAGGCATGAAGGAAATTGAGGCTGGATTGTTCATGCAACGTCCCCACGAGTGATCTCTTGCTCCACAACTAGGACATGAAGGTGATGTATGTACTAGATTCCTCCGAGCTAGTTCTCGCGATTGTTCTCGTAATTCCTCAAGTTGTCGGCTCAACTCCTTGAGTTTTAGAGCTTCCATCACGAATTAGCGTCTTCAGGATCTAATAACACGAGACCCTTATCTCCTAATAAATCTGCTTTTGCCTAAAAAAAAAAATCTGTAAAACAAAAACTAAAAAGAAAAGCGTAAAATAGAACTAACTAAAATAAAAGCACAAGATAATTGCACAAGGACTAACGATGTAGTCCCCGGCAGCGGCGCCAAAAACTTGGTGTCTTCTAAGGTGTGATAAAAAGATGTATAAAATAAGTGCAAATAAACACCCTAAGTTAACACGGTTCTGCAAGTATTACAGGACGTATGCAAGTTTAATGAATAAGTAAGATTCGTTCCTCAGGGACTGACGAAAGTTAGAGAGAACTTATGCAACTTATCAAGTGCAGATATTAAAGATAGATGATAATACGCAAGTAGAAAGAAGAGAAAGATAGATATTTATTTGGTTTTCTAATAAATAAACTAAACTAATAAACTAAAGACAATAAAACAAATAAAAGAAAAGAAAAGAAAAGAAGATAGTATGAAAGTCTAGCTTGAGTTATTAGCATGCAATCCCCACTAGTTTTGCCGTTCTAAACATGTAAGGGTAAATTATGTAGTATTTCCCTAATCGGTCCCAATATGCTATCGGTAGTTTAAAATAAGATTTACCTGTGTCAATAAGGCTTCCTAAGCAAACTTTTCCTGTAATTGGTAAAGAGTCACAAGACTCAACCATAATGATTATCTAGATAGGTTGGGTTGTCAGATCAGACCTAATACTAGACGTTATGTGCTAAACATGCAATTAAACACCGTTGTCAATGGTGACCTAATTACTAGATGGTAATTCTATATGGGCGCGCATCCACAAGAACACAGAATATAAATTCAAACACATAAACAGAGAATAAAAACTATAATTCAATTTAAAACATTAAGTTCCCAAATTAGATAGATGTCAATCAAAACTAGGGTTCATACATATATGCTAAACACTCAAACTATAAAGAATTAATTCATACTAAGAAGAGAAGAGAAAAGAATTACAAAATAAGAGGTTGAAGGAGACATAGTTGTTGCACAGCTCCCTCCAGACTTCTTCTCTTGTGTTGCAGCTTCCTCTTGGCCTTAGGGTCTGGCCAAGGATGATTTAAGAGTGTTAAGAGGCTGTATTTATAGGTTAGAGGTTGACCTAATTCGTTTGGTGGAGATAACTTCAAGTAATGGGCTCCTGGCCCAACCCAAATTCGTAAGATAAACACTGCTGCGTTGTTTTGAGTGTATCTTCTTCGTTATTGGTCGGATTTTGCTCCACAAGATACCAAAAGAATCGCAACAGAATTATCTAGGCCCTTTAGAAGGAAATTACCAAATTCGGCCTATTTCTTAGGTAAAAACGCCTATCTTTGGACGTGTACTGCAGAATCCCAGATTTAGGCAGCTTTTCCTTTTCCTATTTAAACTCAGCTTCCTTCTATCTCCAATTTCCATGCATATCTCCTTCCATATATTGTAGTCTTTGACTTGGACTCTAATTAATCTCCATAATTATCTTTAAAGCTTCACACTAAATAAACAATTAAACCCAATATGCTCTAAAAATAATAATTCTACAAATCAAGACCCAAAGTAGGAAAGTGCACTAAATTAAGCTAAAATCAACCTATAGACTAATAAATAAGCCTAAAATGATGTCTCAAGAGTGTATTTTACTATCACAAATGAGGAGACATCACATATTAAGTTCAAAAATATAAGAACTACGATATCCCGGTCCTAAAATCAGCATTTTGTTTTTCTTTCTAACGATAACCATTTATGTGCCATGTCTTTTCTCCATCAGCTAATTTAAGCATCAAAATTCTGAAACGTGCTAAATTTTGGCACACTAGATTTGCTTCATAGTGTCCCCCAAAGCATGATATAAAATCAACACCCCGGAGAATATTCCTCGCAAGTGTAAGAATCGCCCCAAGTAATAAAATAGTAAGTGTTATCATTATCCATAGGGAATGTAAAGCAAAATGTGTACTTCAATTTCGTAGTTAAGTCGTTTGTTGTTCGAAACAATAATTGAATAGTATAATTATTTTGTTTAAATTTAACATTAAAATAGTAGATGGTGATAAAGTCTTATTAATAATGGTTTAAAATATAAATAATGTTGAAATTTAAGGACTGAAAATGCAAATATATGGAGAGGTATCTCTTTTTTTTGTTCCAAAGCATAATAATATATATAGATAGTTCAAAAGGTTACAAATTAACCTACCCCTCTAGATTCGTTATCGCTACATAAATTAGTGGCCAACTGGGTAGGAATACAGATATCCCAATTACCAAACAGTGTACTTAAGAGAACCTATTTGGCAACCCAGTCAGCGGCCTCATTTTTACTCCTATAAATAAGAGCAAAACTAGGGAGTCAGAATTCGGCAAAACCATGAATATTACAGATAATATTTTTAATTGAATGATATGAATTGTTTGATATAAAAAACGGGGCTTCATAATCATTTCAACATCATTCTCAATTAAAACGCTTCCCTTGGGGTACTCAGATGCCATCTCGGTAGCTTTCAAGATGCCCGTCACCTCAGCCTCTGAAACCGAATCTACTCCAATCTTCCAACTTTTTCCTGATACAAGTTTGTCATTAGAGTTTCTTACTAAACATGCAATTGCATCCCCTTTTTCCGAGAAAGCTGCATCACAATTGATTTGTTAATAGTTTGGAGGTGGTTTTTTCCATTTATCTTTAAACTTAGAATGAATACTATTGTTGTTATTTATTTGTTTGTATTCTATGTTCTTGTTAGGGTTTTCAATTCTAAGTGGTTCTTTTTCCATGAAATGAATATCGTAAGGGTTAGATATTTTATAGTATTCTTTCCAAATTGATATTGCTTTATTAGTTGTTGCCATTGGGTCACAACCAATATTATTATAAAAGAAATAATTTTTATCTTTCCAAATTTGCCATATGATTGTGCATATGAGTTAAAAAATTCTATCTTCCTTTTTAAAATTTGTAATCATATTTTGTACATGGTTTAAAATCCACTGAACCAATCTGGATGTGGTTTCATTTTCAGTTTTGATATTTAAAGGGCTGGTAAACCATACGTTTCTCGTCCAAGGATATCTAAGGAGCATATGTTTAACTGTTTCAACATGTTCATTACAAATTTTGCATATATTACCATCCCTACACTTACGAATTAATAGATTTTTCTCTGTTGATAATAGATTTCTAACAGCTCTCCACATAAAATTTCTAATTTTAGGTGGTGTTTACATTTTCCAAATCATATTCCAAATTTGTTGTATATTAATAATAGATATGGATGGTTTATTTTGATCTTTAATTAGTTGTTTATTAACTTCTTCGGTTTTTAATTTATGTTACGTCTCTTTTACTATGTAGATTCCATTTTTGCAGTAGTCAATACACATTTGATCTTCACAAGTAAATTTAGGTATAACCATATGTTATATTATGTCACTTATATTACTATTATATAGGTTTTTTATTATATTTGTTTTCCATGTTTTGTTACTATTTATGAGTTGATTTACCCAAATAAAATCAGAAGCATTGGGTTTTTTATTTTGGGTATTATTACAAGTCCATTTGTGTTCATAAATGTTTATCTTTTTGCCATTTCCTAACTTTCATGTTATATTTTTATTAAAAGTATCTCTTTCCATTAAGATAATTTTCCAGCCCCAAGATGGGGTGTATCCTAATTTAGCATCTAGTAAATTACTATTGTGGAAATACTTTCCTTTTAGTAATTTATACAGTAGAGAGTTTTAGAGAGTTTTCTTTATTAACAATATTCCATGCATATTTTCCTAATAATGCTTTATTCATAAGACGTAAGTCTCTAAATCCGAGACCACCCTCATATTTTGAATTAGTTAAAAGATCTCATTTGGCTCACTGGATTCTTTTTTATCCTTTACCGCTCCACCAAAAATTTGTAATGATGGAATGTATTTTTTGGAAGTATAAAATTTGACATAATGTAATTTGGGAGGCTTTGAAGAACAACCTTAATAAGGATTTCTTTCTCTCCCTTAGATAGGAATAAGGTTTTCCAATTCTTTATTTTTTGTAGTATTTTGATCAATTATGAATTGTAAGTCTTTTGTTTTTGTTATGCCTCATTCAGTTGGGAGTCCTATACAGTTACCAATATATATTTTTTTATATTCAGTCTTTTGTCCATAATATTTTGGATAAATGTAGGTGTATTTGGACTAAAAATAGCACCACATTTATTAAAGTTTAAACAAAGGTCAGTGGCATTTTTAAATTTGTTCATAGTATCATTGAAAACTTCTATTTCAATATTATCCAGTTTTAAGAAAAATAAACTATCATCGGAAAAAAGAAGATGAATTTTTTACGAACAGTTATTTCCTATTCTAATACCTTTAACAAGGTCTTTATCTTTTGTCCCTTTATCAATTCATTTAATGTTTGAGATATTGAACAAAAGATCAAAGGGGGAGTGGATCTCTTTGTCTAATACCTCTACTAGGTTTTCTAATTTTGTGAGTTTCACCATTTATAAAAACTGAGTAAGTAACTGAGCTAATGCAAATCATGATTTTTCCTACCCAGTATTAAAACCCATTTTAATCATGAGATATTGTAAAAAATCCTATTCTATAGATTCATAAGCTTTTTGTACACCGGCCTTAACAGCTACCATGTATTTTTTTAGTATTTTTTTCTCCTTTTAATATGTGTAATTAATTCATGTGCAATCATAGTATTTTCATGTATAAATCTATTTGGTATGAATGCACTTTGGTTTTCACTAACTACTAGATTCATAAAGGGCTGCAATCTGTTTATTAATAATCTTGCTATAATTTTATAAATAAAATTAGAGCACCTAATTGGCCTACAATGTTTAATATTTGAAGGTTTTTCTATTTTTTGGAATAAGAGTAATAAGTGTTTGATTAATATCAGTATGATCCTCTTTATTATTCCAAAAATTGTTAATAACTCTCATTATCTCCAGTTTAATAATATCTCAGTATGTTTTAAAAAAATCCATTAAGATGATCGTTTTACCACTAGTTATGACTTGGGTTTATTCATGAGTTAAGGGAAAAAGTGAATTTATTGTTAACTTGGATTATAAAGTGTCTCTAAGTCTCTCCCGAGTAAATAAGGGTTGCTATCCTATTTTAGGAACCTTTCTTGAGTGATCCTACAATTTTCTCACAATTAAGTTATGTAGCATATGTTAATAACCCAACTAGTTTTAGTGCCCGTTTGGAAGTGCTTTTTTGGAGAAGCACTTAAAAGTGCTTCTAGCATTTTAAGAGTTTTTTTTTACTTTAAAAAGCACTTTTATGATAAGCACCAAATAGGCGCTTCTTCAAAAAAGCACTTAGAATAATTTTAGGATTCAAAATTATTTTTAATAATTTTAAATTTTATTCTAAAAGCGCTTTTTTACTCTGAAATAAGCACTTCCAAACAGGCTCTTAGTCTCTCAATTCTAAACTAAGTTGAACGCTCATATATTATTTTCACTAATTAAACCCCCTCTCAGGTGTTATTCAAAGGCTAACTTAAACTAATATATGGAAAAATAATTGAATATAACAATAAACACAAAACGTATGAACAACAATATATTCTTAATTTGATTAAATCATAAAACAATCCTAAATTTATTAGATAATGCCCAAATCATGTTATAGGGTTCATAATAAAGCATCTCAAGCTAAAAATTGTTCAGTATATAATAAAATACTAAAATACAATGTAAAGGAAAGACATAGTCAAAGAAAGATTAAAAGGGAATTGAATGATTACATCAATGGAAAGGTTAAATGATTTAAAAGTGGTGAATTGGGGGGGGGGGGGTTGTTCTTGCTCTTCCTTTGCTTCCTCCTTGCTCTAGGAATTTTTTATTTTGCTCCAAGTGAAAAGTGCCTTTTAGAATATTGGAAAAGAGATATATTAACTATAAAAAAATTAAACCCTATAGCCGGGCCAATTTAAGTAGGTAGAAAGTGGCCCACGTGTCATTTTATTAAAATCTGGTAAGCTTGAGTCTTCGTAGCAAAATGCTCATAACTTCTTCAATTCAAATCAAATTTGTATGTTGTTTATTCTCACACAAACTATACTCAAGGTCTTGTGGCCAGAGGTCATGTTCAAAGTCTTGGTTAATTATTTATCGTGATTTTTCTAAGTTGACGGTGATGTTTTGTTGGTACTTGAGTTTGTACTTCTAGTGAATATTTTGACTCTTTGGCTTTTTATGGGATCTCTATGAATTAGTTGGGGGTTTTACTTATCTCCTTGATTTCTTAGTTTCACCTTTGGTTCTTTTATTCTTTATGTCCCTATGAGATGCTTACTTAAGACAAAAATTACCTCAAATTTCTCAATAGACACATAAAATACATCGATTAGCTAAAAACTCAAAGCGTGCTAAAAAAGAGATAAATCCCAACTTTTACTCTCAAAACCCTAAAATGATGTCACATGAAAATGACAAGACGTCAAGATCCCCAACTCAAAGCTTTTTTTTGTCCCGACAATGTGAACCTAAACTTGGGTCCAATAATAAGAAAATGATTCAACGTTGAGATAAATTTATTATACTAATGATGGATTATCCACAAATTGATATATTTGACGTCATGGAAGTGTCCTCTAGATATCCAAGCTCCAAATCCTCAAGAATCTTCGATATAAAAAGTTAGAGTTTTAAAATAGTTGGTTTATTTTGGGTCGTTTATGGTGGTTTTGGAGATGGTTTTGATGTTAGAATGATTTTATGTGTAGTGGATATGGAAGATATTGAATAAACTGGTAAGAAATTTGAGAGGATTTTGGAAATAAGACGACGTTTATGAAGTAAAATGGATAGTGAAAAAATCAAATATGAAGTGGGTAGATGATTTTTAGTGGAGAAAGTGATGTTGGTTTGGTGATTTTATGGAAAAGGATGAACCTTAAGGAGTTTTTTAATGGAGGTTGATAAAGAAGGAGGAGAAAAAAAGGAAGTATGAAGAATAGGAAAAGAATTTTGGTTTGGGTGGGTATTGAGTATACATATTTTTGGTATTGGATTCTATTTTTTTAAATCCGTACAACACTTCATGATTCAGTCAGGCCGGGCCTCCTGTCTGGCTCGGCCATATTCTCCCAAACTCACCACTTTTATTTTTGTAAGTTTGGTGCCACTCTTAAGAGGTTCAGTTAGACCTAACACAACTTTGCTCCTCTTCTGTTTCCTTTGTCAAGTACAACAGTCGACTGGTCTGACTCGGTCAAACTTTTTTTATACGATTCATGTTTGAAACAGTCTGGTGCAATGGACACTTGGTCCGGTCGAATCAATCTGTTCGGTTAGGAGGACTGTTTGATATTTTTGGCAGCAACTCTTTCTAGTCCAGGCAGACTTGCGGTCCCTCTTTTGTTTTTAGGAAGTAAAGATCCAGTGTCGCGAATGAACAGTCTAGATCGGTTTGACGGAATTTTATTTCTTGTTTTGCTCTTTTCTGTCTGATTTTGTGGATGAAGTGTCTAGTCTAACAAGACTGTCTCTCTAGCCAGGTTTTGTTTCGTTGCTGAATGGATCCAATACAATGGGTTAATGAACTGCCTCGGCCGGTCTATCCGACTAGGGGTTGTTTTGCAATAATGTTTTTCATTCTCATTGCAAACATCGCTCCTAACGCACTTGATCGCTCAAATTTTCTAATGGTGGTTTTGATAATCTCCTTTTTCATGCTTTCTTCTTATCCAACATTTTTCTAAGCTTCAGATTTCACCTGTTTATACCTGCGCATCATATACACACTAAACTACTCTTATTTTTATACATAGTACCTCTAACTAAGATTTAAACTATTGAAAATATTATACAATATATTATAAAAAAAACTCAATGAAAGTGATGGGTTGTCTCACAAGAGAACTTTTGTTCGACGTTGTTACCTCATTCCACATCTAGAATATTCACCAATTCTCTGCACTTTACTTCATGGGTCTCCATGTTAAATCTGTAATTAGTGAAGATTTACCATGAAGGTTTGGTGGTCAATCGGATGCTCTACCTCAATAGCTCCATGAGGTGTGACTTTGGTGACAATGAAAGGACTAACCCATCTTTATCAACTTTCCCGGATAGTTCATGAACTTTGAGTTTTACTTTAGGACCATTGTCCTACCCCGAACGTCTTAGGACGAATTCGGTGTCATTTCACTTCTTTGTTTTCTCTTTGTATAACTTTGCATTCTCGTAAGAATGTTACCAAAATTTATCTAACTCATTAATTGCATCAATCTTTGCTCACCCATGAGTTTTAAATCCATATTCAATTCTTTTACCACCCAACATGAGCCAAGTTTAAAATCAAGTGGTATATAACATGCTTTCCCGTACACCATTTGATATGGAAATTCCCCTATTGGTGTTTTGAAAGTTGTTATATACGCCCAAAGTGCATCATCAAGTTTCATCAACCAATCTTTCCTTGTTAGTCCCACAGTTTTCACAAGTATATATTTGATCTCTCGGTTAGAGACCATGACTTGTTTATTTGTGTGTGGATGATACACGATCGCTACTCAATGTCTCACCCCATATATGACGATAACCGCCTTCAAAAGTTTATTCCCAAACTACTACCTCCATCACTAATGATAACCCTTGGAGTGTCATGTCTTGTGAAAATGTGTGATTCCAAGAACTTAATAACTGCTCTTGAATAGTTGGTCAGAAATTCTACCACTTTAACCTATTTAGAAACTTAATATACGCCTAACAAATTATATTGATTATTGTAGGATGAAACAAATGTCCCCATGAAGTATATATAGCACACAATGAATATCTCCACTTCTAAGACATAGTTGAGTGACATTTCATCCCTCTTGGAGTTGTTCCCGTTAAATAGGCATCGCTTGTATTGCTTCACATATTCATGATAAACCTTATGGTAATTGTAATATTTTTGCCACCATTCGATTGCCTTTGAAATGACCTCCATATGGCGAGTCAAGACTCTATATTACTCCACAGATTTCATCAATCGGTATGCATTTTTAAATTATTTGATCGTCACATACCTTGAACAGATGTAGGTCTTTTCAAAAAAAAATGTTTCATTCGGTGGAGTAATCTCTTTCTTTGTTGTTGATTGAATTCACTGGGAAACATGACAACATTATTAGTATCTTTCGATATCGATATGAATTGTTCGACCAGTGGTTATGATGGTAGTGATTGGGCGAGTCTGTGTTTTAACTAAGAGAGAGAATTAAGGTTTGGGATTAAGAGATATGAATTGAGTTTTGGTTGTTTAGTGGTGATTTGTTATGGTGAGAGAGAAATATTATTTAATAAGATAATGGGTACTTTAGTAATTATGTTTGATTTTGTTTTAAATTGGAGGTACTTTTTTAAACGTAGATATAAAAAAATGAGTAATGATACATACCACCCAAATTCATACCACCCAAATGTCACCCAACGACGTGGCGTGAATTGGTTGGTTACAAATCGATAATGTATTTATTTTCTTGATTTGATTAAAGATTTGTAACCAACCGATTCACGCCACGTCAATAGGTGACATTTGGGTGGTATGAATTTGGGTGGTATATATCATTACTCAAAAAAAAATTACATGTTATTGTTTTCAATACAAATAGATAAAATATATAGGCTTAATTAAAGCACGACAACTATGAAATATTGGGCTGGTTATGGGTTAGTCCTTTGTGATTACAGATGGATATCACTTATTGGTTTATTTCTTAGTTAGTTCCGTTAAAATAAACTAAGATAAAACTGTAAGATTAACTGCTCATTAGTTTGCCAGATGTTATAATTGGCAAAACCAGAAGAACAAGAATTAACCTTCAAATACCCCAAAAAGACGTCGTTACCATGCAAAGCAACGCTGAAGATGGACAAAGCAAGAGATTACTAGTCAATCTATGGAAAAATATAAAATTTGTGAAGGATCAATGCATTCATTTATTCTGGGGTGACCAAATTGAAAGAATTAGAGTATACCATGTTTGGCCCGGAAACAATGTACGTAAATTCTTTTCTTATCAGTTTCGTATTCACTATTCAGTTATTAAGATATGTTTTGTAGAAAAAATAAATTGGACTTACCTTACACAAAAGTTTAAATATTATTGTATATTTTTAGTCAGCAAATCCCAATTCCCCCAACTTAATCCTATGTATAACCGAACAAGTTACAGCGACGGTATGCAAGAGTTAATTGCAACTTTGGTCCTTGCAGTGGCGGAGGCATAGAAGTTGACTTTTAAATATAACTCAAGTTTTCTTCTTCTTTTTAATTAAGAGTACACTAATTTGTTTGTTGAATTCAAAGTTTCCATCTTTGTTAATTAATAAAGACATGTTTGCAATTAACTTTAAAATGTAGTTTATTTTGCATAACACAGGGACCATATTGCAATTAATTAAAAAAATGGCTGGCGCCCTGGGTCCTGAGAAATAGCTTATATATATCCAAATATATCTATTTGCTTATAAAGTAGCATATATATTTGATAGGCAGATTTGCTATTTTTGAATAATACGAAGCTATAATATACTCTTTTTTTTGGAATAATATGTACTACTGTAAGAACAGGGTATAATTGACTATTTTATATAGTATAGAGACCAACATAGTTATTTATTTAATAATGAGTTGTGCGTGTATGCAGGTGTTTTTCTTCGGTGGACGACTTATTTGTGGTCCGGATCCAAGAGGATTGATCTTGACCGTTGTTGCTATTTGTCTATCTAGTTGGATCTTTGTCATTCATGTTGCTATTAATTCATCAAAGTGTTTCACTATTATTGCATGCACCATCATTTTAACCGCAATGGTAAGGGGATCAAAATGTCTCGCAAGTTGTTTGAATAATTTACCTCTATAAAGTTTGATGTCGATTTAATCCCCCTTATAAACCATTATTATTGTAGGTCTAATAGTAAACAGCAGAGTTTCCCATTTTAAATGTGATTGTCTTCTTAATCCGAAAAAAAAAATACCTTCAAATACATATTTAACAAATAATTTAAGAAAAGACACTAAAATTTTAAAAATATGTTCATAACGGAGCAGATTCTCTATCCTGCAGGTCTGAGCTTTGAAAATTACTTTTTATCCATATTATTCTTATATAACATACTCATGGTTTTATATTTTGAAAACTTTCACTTACATTCGTTGTTTATATATAAAATATAGGTCATTTTGTATAATATAAGAATTTGAGTGTCTTAGTCCACAACTTTCTTAATATTTCGGTAGAATAAGAGAATAGATTTAGTGACTACCTAAAATAATTTACGTTATCCATCTTCCTTTCTAAAAATTCTTTTAAATTTTACTTTAGATTGAACCTTTTATTTTGATTTTGCAAGATAAAAAGACCTTTGGAAATTTTAATTCTAAGCTTAGTTTGTAAAGTTCAATCTGAAAGAATGCTATATCTAGACCTATATTACATTTTTTTAATAACATAAGACATATATATGGTGCAATTGTTGTATAATGTAGAGGACCTATGATGCAGTTAATTGAAAAAAAAAAGATTTGGAGACATTGCCCTCAAACTCTTAATTACTAGACAATATTCTTAGCTCTGCATCGAGATACTGCAAAATTGGTGTTGTATTTTAGCTTGTGATCAAATGATAATGCTCTAGAGTTTAATATTTTTTTGATTAAATGATACACTCGTGATTACTAAAATTATTACAAATTCTACCTAATATATATGATCTAAACGCAGGTTCTTGTCAACTTGGGAATGGTTAGTATGATAGATCCAGGAATCATCCCCAGAAATGATGGACCATCTCTTGAATTTGATTTCAATGATAATAACAATAATAAATCAAGCGGGAAACATGTTACTATTAACGAAGTGGAGATCAAATTAAAGTATTGTCGAGTTTGTAATATTATTCGACCACCGAGGTGTTGTCATTGCGTTGTTTGTGGAAATTGTATTGACAAATTTGATCACCATTGCCCTTGGCTAGGCCAATGCATCGGATTGGTACTTTCTATCATCGGTTAATGATGTACTATTACGTTTTGTCGAACTTACATTTTTTTTTTGTGCAGCGCAATTATAGACTCTACATGATGCTTATATATACCGCATTGGCATTATTTATCTATATATTTGTATTTTCATGCAAATTTATTGAAAGTAAGAGGATTTTAGGATTGATTGGATTGCTAAAAGCTTGTCCTGAGACGTTGATGTTGGCTATTTTCACCTTTGCGGCTTCTTGCTTTCTTGGTTGCTTAGCTTGTTATCAAGTTTATCTACTTCTTGTAAACCAGGTATGATTTAAATATAGTTGTCCTGAGATGTTTATCATTACTTTTTTATAAAATGTTACAAACTTATTTAATTAGACGAGAATAATTTTGTAATTGATTTTTTTTTGAATAAATTGAATGATTCCTAAAAAACTATTTAGGAAAAAACATTTTCTTTGCTCCTTTTTTTCCTCACTACCTCCTTCCTTCTTCTCCTTTTTCCCCAAAAAGAAAGCACTATTCCCTAACAAGGGCGGGGATAACTAGTTGAGTAGCTCGACCCTCTCTTTGAACATGGGTAACCTAATTCTGATTTATCTGAGAATATATACTACGAGGCGTGTATATTCCTGTGGGATTAGTCGTGGTGCGCACAATCAGCCCCGCATCACTCACGTACCAAAAAAAATAACAAGGACGAGATGAGGTGGCAAAGAACCATGACATTTGAAACCTTACACAAATTTAATAAAAAAATTATTTAATTTAGAGAAAAATATGAGTGAAAAGATTACATAGTTAACATACCTAATACCTAAGATGTTTACTTTTGAAGTCTGATTGATTGTTTTTTTATCAATCTTTTGCTCATCACGTCTTACCTTGTCTCAAATACTGGAGATAAGAAAATTCGTTCTGTCTTGAATAGGAATAATTTTTTTCAATACAACTATTTAACCTATCCGGAAAAAACTAAAAGAAAAGAAAAGAATATTTTGTTTATGAATGGTTAGAGACTGAAATTAAAGTAAAGTATAAATCAATTAATGTTTTCTTCCAATCACTTTATCACCATAACCCAACCCTACCCCTATTCGCCCCTAATCTACTATATAATGATTTTATAGAAAGATGTTTATATATTTTTTACTATTAAATTTGAGTAGATATATTTAATTTATTTATTGATCTCACTCGTTAAACTAATTTTTGCAGACAACTTACGAAAATTACCGACACCAATATGTGAACTCACAAAATCCTCATGACCAAGGTGTTTTAAATAATGTTAAAAAGGTTCTTCTTTCACCATGGTCACCTTCTAGGGTTAATTTTCGAGCAGAAGCACGTATTTGATTACTTTTAATTGGGAATCTTACTTATCATGTGTTTATAGATGGAAATGTCTTTTTCTTTTTTTAAATATCGAAAAAATATTCAATGGTATACAATTAAACATTTTGTTCATGTTATATAGAAAATAATTTTTATTATTATAGTCAAAACAAAATTTGTTAGCATATCATTCTTTTTGTGTGAGTTTTTATGAGATAAAGTTTTATATGTTTAATATATTAATTATTACAAATTACATGATTACATCTTTTCATATCTCCGACATATCATTTGTTATTAGTAAGATTGTCTCAAACATGAACATAGATTGTCTCAAACATGAACATCCTTGTTGTATAGGTTGTTCATATGAGTTGATCACAACCTAACATATAAAATTTATTATATGTATTGCATGTTATCAACTATAATCTTACTTGTACGTTCCATTAGACCATTTCACATGTTAAGAACTAAAACGTTCAAACATGTCATGCATCAACTTGTTATAGGTTGATTGTGCCTAAAATGGTGTAAACTTTATTATTATATGATTTCGCATTTAGAACACATCTCATACTAGGAGTAAAATACACACGCATAAACATTATAATTACATGTGCACCCAATTGTTATTAAGCACATTTCTTAATTTTGTAATCTTGATTAAGTTAAGCACACTCTTTGATATTACTTTCTATTCACTTAACCTTTCTAAATGTGTATACTAAACTTATATATAAATCTAATTATAAACAAATAAGTATCCGTTCTTTTATTGTATGTGATTTTGTATGAGTTTTAGAAACTTTATTCTACAACTTATTATATACATCATAATTTCAAAAATGTCTACTTAAATACTTATGTAGATGCTCATTTTGAACATTATCCACGTTACGTGTTAAAGTATCTAAACATTACTATTATGCATATCTTTTTGAATATGTTTTAGACTATATCTCTTGATGATATCTTCAAAAGTGATTAACTAATTGTTTTTATACATATTTAGAACATATATTGTGTTATAAGTTAAAATATCCAAGTATCATTACTTATGCTAAACTGTGTATTTTTACTAACATATAGGTTTTCATTGTTTGTGGCATAACTTGTTATTTATAGAAAATTTGAATATGTCATCAACTAAAACCCTCCTCGGAATTGTATTTGAACATATCTCATGGAAGAAGTTTTAGTGTGTGAGCAACGTATTAAAAGTTATTAAACACGCAAGACATTTAGAATCGACAACGTTATCAATATCAGAAATCCAATTCATACATGTTACCAGTCTAAACTTAAAATCAGAAACCCAATTTATTCCAAGATGACACCTTTCCAAATCCAACTCATCAAATGACCGTTTCTCAGCTTGTGTCACTTGAAAAATAGTCGTAGAAGGCGGAAATCTCGCTCTTGCTCAGTTGTTGCGGATTTCATTGATACCACATAGATAAATCCGTTGGGGATATATTTTCTTATACACGTGTATACATTTTTGGAGAGCATATGAAGCAATAATCAAATCTCGGTCAAGTCAATTTTTCATCACCAAATTTGATCAAATATCACCTTCATATTCACTCAAGAGAATTAGTCATAGTCATTTTATCATCAAATCAATAAGGAGTTCAAAGATAATCAAAGTACTATTTACTCTACAATGACATATTCATCAAGTTCCATTGTTCAATCAACTCATCAAGGAGTTTCATTACCATCATAGTATCATTTGCTCATTAAGGATTGTGCTCTCAAATTGTAATATTTATATAAACACTCAGTCTTTTTATCTTTCTCTATATTATAGAAGAGTGTGTTTAGAGGTTGAGATTGAGATTTAGTAAAAATCTCATTCGAATTGTGATTCAGTAGGAAAAAATTAACATTGTATAGGTTTCATTTTTCACTATTAAGAAAATCGAGAAGTTTAGTGGATAAGTTTAAAATCATAAGGGTTAACCATATCCTTTTACATATCATATTTATATCTTGCTTAGCTTATTTATCAGAGGACTATTATCCACATTACATGATCCTTTAGGTGTTTGAATCGAGAAAAGATTTTGTTTAGGCGTTAATTATATTAGTTATCGTTTTTCACATGGATTATTTATGAGATTAATGTTGCTTAAAGTAGTGTAAATGCGTGAAACTTGTAATAGAAATAACAAAATAGTAAATAGTTTAAATAGGAAAATGTTTGTTTGGTTTTCAATAATTAACAACTACAAAAGTAAAAGCAACAATGACTAAACTAAGAATAAAGATAACCAAGTCAATAAATAGAAGATGAACTAATAAGATATGGTTGCTTGAGGAAGTTATAGTGATTATTTATGCCGCTAATTAGTAGTATTATCGATAAGGGTGAGTGGTTGTGTTCACATTAGTTGAGTTTCTAATGCACTCTAACTCCCTATTCCGGTGAAATTAGAGATCGACCTTACACACCAGCTGGCAATCCGATGAGTTATGATCTCTACCCTTAACGACTACCTAGCAGACAAGACGATCTAGTTCAATGCCTCACACTAGGCGTTTACATGTTAATTCCATAAACAAACCCCCCCCCCCCCTATTCGGGTGCTAGCCTGATTACTACAACCTCCCACTACTTGGACAGAGTACAAGTAGTGTTAATACAAACATATAAAGCAATGAGAATGAATCAAAACAAGTCAATTAAATATAATCAATATTCTAAATGCAATAATTCTATTAAAGAGATAAATTGTAATTCTCATAATAGAATCCTCAATCAATAAGGTTTTAGTTCATAATAGAAGAAAGGCTAATTGACGATAAACTAATAAAAACTAAGAACATAATAATGTTTAAAAGAGAAAATAAAGCTATGTTACTTTTGGTGACGAAGGGAAATGACTAATGGTTGAGGTGGAATCAATGGGTTCATAGACAAACCCTTATCTTCTCCTCATCCTTTTGTTCCAGCACTTTTTCCCATTCTAATTGATGGATAAGAATGATAGATTATGAATTGGGGGCTGGAAAAATAGCTTCTATATCATCTAAACACACGTTTGGGCCCTCTAAGCTTGCTTAATTAGGTTTAGAAGGGGCCTAACCCGTTTTACTAACCAGAATTCTAGTTCGAACCACGCTGGAAGCATATGACATAACTTCTTCATCTTAGCTCCGAATTGACTTTCCGTCACTTTCCACGCGACACTGACTTCAATTTCTCTTCAAATCAAAAGGAATCAGGTACAAATATCTCACCTATGTTATAGTGACTGAAACACTAAGGCGCAAAGATTTCTTCGTCAAACGCTCCAACTTCCCAAAGGGGCTCTAAGCTCAATTTCCGCTTCGACTTGTGGTTTATATTGACTTATTGATTTCTTATCCTCATCTTGGACACTTGTATCAAGCATGTACCTATAAACTATACACTTAACACACAATTAAGGCACAAAAGCTCTATAAACAGTAATAAGTCCAAAACTAGAAGTAAAAGTGCAATATAACAAATAACAGGGAAAATCTCACACTTAGGCCCAATAAACTCCCAAATAATGTCGCGTGAATGGATTAATCCATAAAAAAGAGACGCCAGTAGACTACTGTGATGGCCGTAGGCATGCCACTTACTACTATGATCATCCTCCACTATGACTTCCACATAATCAAAGCGCCAAACAGTTATTAATTGGTCAAGAAGCTTTATGATGTGAGTATCTCGAGGTACCAACCTACGATATACGCGGCGTCATCTGACATCCGGTCGTG
Organism: Nemophila menziesii; assembly: GCA_029959085.1. Lineage (NCBI taxonomy): Eukaryota > Viridiplantae > Streptophyta > Magnoliopsida > Boraginales > Hydrophyllaceae > Nemophila > Nemophila menziesii. The sequence goes on from JARWIR010000128.1 coordinate 481,707, forward strand.
TCCTCACACTCAAAACATCAACTGGCCTTATAAGATGTCATAATTTATGATCATCATTACACTAAGCGATCATTGTCTAAATCATAATGGCTATAGTTATCTCTTATATTTGTAGTTGCTCAATAGAAAGTCATCACCTTGGTCATACAATCCCAACGGAAATCAAGCAAAGGGAAGACTAGAAGCTATAAGTTTAACTCCATTGTGGGACATAGTCGAACCTTTTCAAAGTCAATTTAATATAATGCAAGAAAAATATAAGAAAATAAGAGGAAAGATATAGATTTAAGACAAATATATTTATCTTAAAACTATGAATTGATAATTTAAATTTCATACTTATCATATTTTAATTAGTTTAGCTAGATTATTAAATTATATATATATATATATATATATATATATATATATATATATATATATATATATATATATATATATATATATATATATATAGCGAATACGTAATTAATTACAGGCTAGAGACTAAATGGAAGAATAGGAAGCCATTTTTGAAGACAAGATCAAGAGAATAAGGACGATAAGGGAAAGGAACTACTCATGCTATGTGTCTAGATCCTCCAAGCCGAATCTATTTATCTACATCTTTATGAGCAAATAAAAATCTCTTACCTACCAATGGATGTAATTCTTTAAGATTTTACTTTGTTATTTAAGGATTTCTAGATATTATTATATATATTATGTTTACATTACTCTTTTTTATTTCACTTGCTTATTTTATAAATTGACGGATCTTTAACATTATTATCAAGTGCACATATTTCTAGTATGATTAGGTTCCATGTATAAAACCCGAGAAAATACATATTTATAAGACCAAGCATCTAGAAGAATTAGGCTGGGCGTTAATAGTCAATTGCTCTACCTTAAGCTACTACTTAGGGTTTGAATTATCCGAACACGCTATTTGGGCAACGAAAGTCTTTTGCAACCCATGCAATGAGACCATGTCATAGTCGACATCGATTAGAAATCCATAGGTAGTCATTCTATAGTTAGAGTTATCATCTAAGTAACATCCCAAGCCAGTCTCTCACCATCTTTCATTTTACTTTGGTGCTAATTTATTTGCATTAGTAAGCTTAGATTTACAACTCATGCTTATAAATCCCCCATTAACGAATCTAAATAACACATCTTATACATAATATCCCCAGTCCTCAGTGGATCGACCCTTGACATCATGAAAGTGATAAAGAGTAATATAAATAGTAATTGATATTATCACATAAAATATCTCCATTAATAGTGATTCGTAAGAAATAAATGATCCTGCAAAGCACACATCACTTAATACCGACATTGTTTATCATCAACCACCGATCGAAGAACGTCATCGTTGGTTTGAGACCTCCGTCCGAGGTGGGTTCATGGAAAAAATCTTAGAGATGAAAAAGTTTCTGGGGTGAAATTTTTTTCTGAGCAAGCTAAAAAAATCTCTAAGATGGCTCAAAATATCGCTTAGCCTGCTTTGAAATTCACTAATACGGCTCAAAATATTCTCTGATCCTAGTCAAAAAAGTGTCTGAGCATGTCAAAAAATGTCTAAGCATGCTTAGAAAATCTCTAAGCATGTTTCTTTTTTGTTGCGCATTATTGTATAATATGAGCCTTTTTTATTATTTTATTGAGCATAAATATATAAACATATAAGTAAATTAACAAAATTTAGTAAACTTTGATTTGTATTTGTATAAAAAAAAAGCTATAAACGTAAGTAAAGAAAAGAAAAAAAAATTGACTGGTTGATGATGTCAACAACCTAATGTTATCTTGTTTTTGAATTCTCTAGGCGCCCACCATCGACGTAGACCATAGTCACCACCCTACTAACCATGGTCCATACCACCTCCAGCACCACCACTACTAAGTTATAATCTAACCCTTTCTTGACCTTCAGCAACGCTGCTGGTTCGCATGCTCAACCAGAAACACAAATCTACCATGAAAACTCTAACCAAAAACCATCACCATTAACTCGGCCATTGAATCTCTCCACTGCCACCAACCATACACTCTATTGCCAAACCAACAACGAGCCTAAAACCCTGGCCACCACCAACCACATACTCCACCACGAAGCCTGTATCTGAATTTCAAACTAACCATCTTTGCCACCACTGCTGTCTAACAACCACCATGAGTAGTCACAGACCATTACCATGGAAACCACCATTGAACCACCTCCACCACCACCACTCAAACCACATGAACCCTAGCTCTGTCGCGATAGTTTTCGAATAAAGGTGTGGGAAGGAGTTGAGAGAGTTTTCAAAAAATTAGGGTTTTGTGTGATTTATGTTTAATATTTGTGTGTGTTATAATATATATAAGGGTAATTAGGGTATGAAATTATTATAATTAATTAAGAATAAATTACCACCAAAATCATGGTTAAGGAAAATAATTCTTATATTATATAAGTATTTACTGTTCACTACGATACTAATTTTTATACTTAAAATATTCTTATGTTATTATAATTTATTTTTAATTCATATTTAATAAGGATATATATTTAATTTTAATATTAAATAAATAGTTAATCACAACCCCTCCCCTGCCACCAATTCCGCTATCGCTGGACCAACACATCCGCCTATCATCATATTCATTCGCTCCCACTGAATAACCATCTCCTACCACTGTGACCTAACCACTATCTCCAACCACCATGTCGCCATCGACTACCTACAAGGAATTTTCTACCATCGGACATCACTAAGAAATTCACCATCATCTACCACCACCAAGGTATTCATCGCCACCACTGCTGCCTGTCTTCGACAAATAGCCCCCCGACAAGGAATTCATTGTTTTAAAAAAATTGAAAACACAGGAATTCGTTGTTTGAGACAGTTTCAAACAAATAGTTCTGTAAAATAGAAAATTTATGGTTAAAAACAGTTTCAAAATAGGTAAGTCGTTGTTTGTAATATACTTAAACTTCCAGTGACCTATTTCCGAACATATCTGCAACATAGGGAATTTTGTATTTGAAACTACACTTAACAGGGAATTCCTTGTTTTGAACCATTTGGAACATGAAATTACATATTTTATGTTTGAAACTGTTTTTTAATACGAAATTCATTGTTTTGAAATTGTTTTAAAAGAAAAACTATTTATTTTCAAAATGTTTCAAACATGAAATGCCCGTCTTTGCGAAATCGTTTCAAACCGAGAATTTCTTTTTTGCGTGTTATTCATCAAAGATCTGCGACGGTAGGTGGTGGTGAATTTTCTGGTGGTGGTTGTGGTCGATGGCGGCACCATGGTCGGAGATGGTCGTCAAAGATCGGTGACAGTGGTGAACAGAGGTGTTAGTCCGACATTGTACGGGAGGTGGCAGAACGGTAGTCGAAGATGGTAGTTTTGGGTGGTTATTTGATAATTTTATTTATTAATGAAATATAATATAAATAATAATACAGGATTATAATAAAAATATTTTTCTTTGTAAAAAATAATTATTTTATTTTACCTTTGAATAAATAAATAAGTTTATATCATTTTTTTTTAATACATCTACAAATTATTTTGAACTTGAAATCTTTTTTATTTCAATAAAATTCGATCCGGTAACTTTTTGGTCATATCAGAGTACTATAACCAGTAGAGCAACTATCGATCTTCTGATATTAATTTTAGTGTTTAATTGATTTTTTAATTATAATTAATTTTTGAATATTATTGAATTCTTAATAATGGAGTATATAGTAAGATATTATGATATTTGGGTTTTTAAAGGGATCTCCAAATCAGAGGTCCAAATCTCATAATTCAAAGAAACTCTCCTAAATCTAAATAGTTTATTTTGGTCTAAGTGCCCGTTTGGAAGTGTTTTTTTGGAGAAGCACTTAAAAGTGCTTCTAGTATTTTAAAGGGGTTATTGTTGAAAACATCCTCATAAAACTCTCTAATTGTTTTTTTGTGCCTTCAATAATCTTATTTATAAAAAAATGCCTAATGAAGTAATTATTTATAGAAAACATCCCTTTATATTTTCTATACCTTTACTACCCTTATTATTAAATATATTATTTTATTTTAATACAATATTAATAGGGTACTTCTTTTTCCACCACCACCACCACCACCACCACCACAACCACCACAACCACCACCACAACCACCATGTATGTAACCACTACTACATCCACCACAACCATCACCACCTCCACCACAACCACCACCACCACCACCACCACCACCACCACCACCTACTACTACTACTAATTCCATCGCACGCGCGCGTCCGTGAATTTTTTTTAAAAATCGTCATAACTAATTCAAAAAAAATCAGAAAATTAAAAAAAATTGTATTTTTGAATGGGATAATGACCCAAAAAATCAAACTAATAATTTTTAATGCCCCAAAGAATCAACACAAAAAAATCTGCCCAATAAAATCATGAACTTAATTATTTAATAGCCTATATGACTATAATACCCTTACTTACCTTTTATACTACAATTACTTAATATATATACCCTAATTATTATAAAATCTTATTTCATTTCCTTTTTTCTTTCTCTCTCTTCCTCTGTCTCTCTCTATCTACACGAGAGCTTTCTCTCTCTTCCTCTGTTTCTTCTCTATTGATCACGCACTAAGATTGTTGTTCTCTCTCTATCAATCACGAACGACGACATAGAATTGCGTTTACTTCATATTCATGGCCGATTTGTTCTTTCTCACTCCACGGTTCTTCTCTCCATTTTTGGATTAAATTGCAGTTTGATTTCTTCGTTCTACTCAAGTATTAGAGTTCTCTTCAACAAAATCGTGTTATTCTTCTTGTTTATCTACGATTAAGGTATTTTTTTAGTTTTACAGTGTTTTTGATTGTTTTCCAATTTTCGTTCTTTCATTCTTAATTATATAGGAACTGTAGTGATTTTTTGCTGTTTTTTCTTAATTTAAGGACTATATTGCAGATTTTGCATAAAATTTGGATTTTTAGAGTATTTTTCTGTAGTATATAGTTGTTTTTGTTTGCTCGATAATAATGTTTAATGCATAATATAGGAATCTTCAATGAATTTTTTGATTTATATAGGAACTGTATTGAACTTTTTTCAGTTTTTTTCATAATTTAGGTACTTGGAGTGCAGCTTTTGCATAATATTGGGACCTTTAGAGCAATTTACTATAAACAAATCTTGGACTATAATATATGTTTTTGATGTGATTTATATGTTCATTTGTTTAGATTTTTTGATGTCTTTGTGTGTGATGGGATGTTTTTATATCCATGATGGGATTTATATGTTTTTGAGGGGATTTTACATGTGTATTTCTTTGGATTTTTGATGTCTTGTGTGTTGATGGGATTTTTATATCCGCGATGGGATTTATATGTTGTGATGGGAATTATATGTTTATTTGTTTGGTTTTTTTGATGTCTTTTGTGTTGATGGGATTTTTATATCCGCGATGGGATTTATATGTTTTTGATGGGATTTATTTTGTATTTGTTTCGATTTTTTGATGTCTTGTGTGTTGATGGGATTTCTATATCCGCGATGGGATTTATATGTGTTTTGATGGAAGTATATGTTTATTTGATTGGATTTTTTGATGTTTTTTGGGTGATGGGATTTTATATCTGCGATGGGATTTATATGTTTTTGATGGGATTTCTATATGTTTTTATGGTAGTTATATCCGCGATGGGATTTAGATGTTTTTGATGGGATTTATATGTGTATTTGTTTGGATTTTTTGGTGTCTTGTGTGTTGATGGGATTTTTATATCCACGATGGGATTTATATGTGTTTTTGATGTGAATTATATCTTTTTCCCTTTTTCAGGTTCTTGGTTATGGAGTCTCAAGTTCTTGTTGAGTTTAGAAATTCACCAAATAATTCTTTTTGCCCATTACAATTCATTGATTCTTTTGATTCGATCAAGAGTTACTGTAATCAGCGTTGGCCTGTTTTAAAAGATGCTTTTGTTGAATATCAGTATTCTTATGGTACACAACAGGGATGTGTAATGGTTAATGATATGGATTATAATACTATAAAGTGGTTGGTTAATCGCAATGATGAAATTCCTCCACCCAATGTCATTATTGATGTAATTCCTCGAATAATCCCATCATCTGCTCCTACTTCTGGAGATTCTGGGACTTGTTCTACATATACAACTGCTACTTGTTCTTCACGTACAACACATGAATTAATTAGTCAGAATTCTCAAGTTACTGATGAAGGTGTTGACAATGTACGTCGTGATACTGATCAAATGCGTCATAAACGTAATGAGAAGGTACTATTAAGTGCTGACTGGGATAAGTGTTTGAAGTCGATTGGTGATTTTTATTATAGTGGTATTAATGAATTCAGATTTTGTCTTGGTAAGTATGCATGTGAATCTGGTTATGATTTTGAATTTGTGCACAATAGTTCTTCTAAAGCAAGTGCTTATTGCAAGAATAGAAAATCAAAAGATTGTAAGTGGTATGTTTATGTTGTGTCTGATATTTCGAAGACAAAGCTTCATGTCCGATCTTTTGTTAAAGAACATACTTGTGGGCCACCTGATCAATCTATGACTTCTGACCGTCTCACTTCTGATGTTGTTATGGAAGTAATAATGGATGAGATTAGGAGTAAGCCGGCTACAAAACCTACGGATATTGTAGTCCGTCTAAAAGATTCATATGGTTTTGATATATCATATAAAGTAGCATATACTGCAGTTACAAAAGCCAGAAAATGTCTTTATGGAGATGTTGGTCTATCATACAATCGAATTAGTCCATATTTTGACAAATTAAAAGCTGCTGATCCTTCTTCCCAAGTTTCGTTACAAGTTGATCCTATAACACGAACTTTTGAGAGTTGTAATGTGGCATTTGGTGCATGCCTTGCTGGTTTTCGTTCATGTCGGCCTTTGCTCTTTATTGATGGAACATTTCTCAAGAACAAGTATAAGGGAGTATTACTCATTGCTACTGCAAAAGATGCTAATAGCGGTATGTTTTCCCATCACAGTAATCGAGTCACATCAACTGATTAGTCCCACAACTTCAATTTAGTCCCATCACAGTAATCGAGCCCCATCACAATAATCGAGTCCCATCACAGTAATCAACTCCCATCACAGTAAATTAAGTACCATCTCCCGTAATTTTGAGTCCCATCACCGTTTTTTGAGTCCCATTTACTGGTGTACTCCCATCACACAGATCATTTGCATCCCCCTTATTATTCCCATCACCCTTATTATTTTAAACTCTTTTGTCATTCGATTTTTTTTATCATTATGTTTTTGATTTCAAAGTTAATACTTTTTTATATTTTGCAGGACTTTTTCCTGTTGCGTTTTCAATTGTACGCACGGAAGATGGTGATACTTGGACTCAGTTTTTGAATTTCCTCTATCCACATGTTTCTGATAGAGAGATAACTTTTGTATCTGATCGCCATCCTGGAATTGCGCTAGCATTACGTACTGTATTTCCTAATTCACATCATGCTTTTTGCATGGTCCATCTAAAAAAAAACCTTAGACTCAAGTGCAAAGGTGGTTCTGGATTTGCTAAAAGCATGGCATCGTATCTTGATGATATTGCCTATGTTGTTAATGAAACAGAGTATAATGCTTGTGTTGCAGCTTTTTTGAAGGCAGGAAAGGAGAAAGCAGAAGAGTTTTTGGGTAATTTGCCTAAAGAGCAGTTTTCTGATGCTTTTTTCAAAGGGAAACGATACGGTGAAATGACTTCAAATGCTGCAGAGTCTTTTAATAATCAGATTAAGTCACGTCGCGAGTTACCCGTTACAGAGTTAATTGATAGTATACGTAATATGTTGATGGTTCAGATGTATGATCGCTTGGTTAAAGCAGAAGCTTGCAAATCTACTCTCTCTTCCATGTCACATATTAGATATGCTAATAATTTTAAGTATTGTCGTTCGTGGGTAGTGAAACAGTGTAGCAATCATGTTTTCCAAGTTCAAAGTAATCCCATCATGACTGTTGATTTAGAAGCCCGGACATGTTCTTGCTACAGTTGGCAAATTACCGGTTTCCCTTGTGTTCACGTTGTTTGTGCATTGGAAAAATCTCGGAAATCTATTAAGTACACATATGTTGATCAATACTACCATGCTTCAAAGTATCGCGAGACTTATTCTTTAAGTATTCCATCTCTTTCAACTTTTCAAGATGCCGATCTCGATTCTGCTGAGATTATTGTTCTTCCCCCCAAGTACAAGAAGATGCCCGGCAGGCCAAAGAAAAACCGTATGCCTTCCGGAGTTGAATATAGTCGGAAAAAGAGAATGTGTGGTCGATGCAAGCAACCTGCATATCATAACAAGGCAACTTGCACAGTTGCCTTGGTATAATAGTTTGAATAATTTTCTATGGATAAACAATTAACATGTTTTTACATTTTTTTCTTCTCAATATTACTTTTATGTAACAATTACAATAACGATTACTCTTCCACTTTGCATAATGATTACTTATCCACGTTTTGTTTTTGTTTGTGTATATATGAGTCTTATAATACATGTAAATCCCATCAAGAGGACAAATCCCATCATTCCCACTTGAATCCTATAATCCCAATTGATAAGTCCCATCATTCCCACTTGAATCCCATCACCCGAATGGATAAGTCCCATCACTCCCACTTGAATCGCATTTTTTTTCTAATACCCTAATTGTATTAGAAAAATTAATAAGTTGAATTAACAAGTTGAATGATAATATTTCATAACTCCCATCACTTTTTAGTTGTTCCCATCATCATTGGGTGGCCCCAACCAACTGACGATTTCCCATCACTTGACTTTAGTCCCATCAACATCGATGGGACTTAAACACTTGAGTCCCATTACATCATACTCAAGCCCCATCAACACAATAAGTCCCATCGATGGGATTTATATGTGTATTTTGGTTAGATTTTTTTATGTACTGTATTGATGGGATGTTTTAGATCCGTGTACAATGATCCTCATCATCCCAATTGATTCCCATCACCAACATTTTAACTCCCATCACTCTTAGTTGTTCCCATCATCATTGGTTGACCCCAACCAACTAACGATTTCCCATCACTCGAAATTAGTCCCATCAACATCGATGGGACTTAAACACTTGATTCATGTCCCATCCGCCTAATTGAGTCCCATTACATCATACTCAAGTCCCATCAACACAATGAGTCCCATCGATGGGATTTATATGTGTATTTTGGTTAGATTTTTTGATGTAATGTATTGATGGGATGTTTATATCCGTGATGGGATTTATTTTTTTTATTGATGGGATATATATGTGTATTTGATGTCTTTGTGTTGATGGGATTTTTAATTGAGTCCCATTACATCCTACTCAAGTCCCATAAACACAATAAGTCCCATACTCAACAATTATTTCCCATCATCCATGTATGTTCCCATCATCCGAATCGAGTCCCATCACCTATTTGAGTGATATCGACATCAATAACTTACACATTACCACCGATTATTTCCAATCACCCCAATTTAGTACGATCACCCTCAATGTTGTCCATTACTATAGATGTTCTTGTAATAAGTCCCATGAATTCATATTGATCAACAAATAATAGTCTAGTCATAACAATAAATACGTTAACTATTCGACTAAAACTATTCATTCAAATAGGAAAGTAAATAATTAAATCAGTTACAATACTAAACCAAATACTACAATTTTTTCAAATTCAATTGTCTGCTATCTTTTTTTTCTGTTTCTTTTTTTGAACCATCATTTTTCTTCTTCGTTGACCTTCACTAGACTCCACAACTTGAATAGGATCCACAAATTGATACATAGAGCTTAATTCTTCATGTGAATTATCCAATTGTATCATAATATCTTTATTTGCCTGTTTAAATTCTTCAATAGATTCTTCAGAAGCCCTGTTTTGTTCAATAAGCACTTCTCTCCCGTAGGCAAGTTCTTGTATGACATTTTGATCTTCTTTTATTTCGTTTTCCATGGAAGTAATAGTTTTCTCTAGCTCAACAGTTCCAAATTCATCATACTGATTTTCAAGTGTGTACAAATTATCGTATAGAACTTTAATTTCTTCATTTTGCTCTTCAATTCTTCTTTTAATACGTATTTTGTTAGTGTTTTGATTTGTGTACATTTCCAGATATTGTGTTCTCCCATTATCAGCTTCTTCCTTTTTTTTTTTTAACTCTTCTGATACTTTAGCAAATTTTATTAATTCTTCACGCTTATCTTCAAGTATACTTATCTTCTCATCTCTTGAAATAATATCAGCTTCCAAGATTGCAATTTCATCTATTATTTGTTTCAGCTTGGTTTCATTCTCATCCTCACTGTGTGCAAAAACAAATTTTTTATTGTATTACAATGTGATTAATCGAACTAATATATTTTGTTATTGAAAGTATTGTAGTAATAAAATCATTATACCTTTTAGTGTCTATATTTTTATCTTCCTTTATTTCATCATGAATTTTTTGAGTTTGATCCTCTTCATCATGTACCTCCTCCTGGTTCTCCTCGTCTTCTAACACATTATCTTCCTCAACAGTTGTGTTAAAAAATCTTTCTTCGTTGTCAAGAATTTGCAATTTATTAGTAGAAACCTTCAATAATTAATCAAAAATCATTATGTTATCAATTCTATTTAAACACATTCCAAAATAACTTACATTTACTTCCAAAGCCTGTAGAATAAAAGTCTGAGATATTGTCATGTCTATCCATTTCAGTATCCTTGGGAAACGTTTATGTTCATCTTCATCTAGATAACCTTTAACATGCTCAAAGAAGAAAGGCTATATTCCCACAATAGAATTTGTTATTAATTAAGATAAATAACTTATATGTTTTATATTCAAGAAAAGAATTAGATTATACTTACTGCTAGCATGCATGTAGGTCCTCTCACACGGGTTGTTATTCCGTTATCTATAGAGCTTAATAATTCATCACGAATGCTTGATTTCCAATCAAACATATTAATATGTTCAAGATCTTCAGAAATGGGAATAATCCACCAATCTACATGATGTGAATTGTAGGGGAAGAAAATTGTCGCTAATCCATACATGCATACTAGTTTTGCAAATATAACCAAATTTTCTTCTGTTTGTTCTGCACCTGCTATTACTTCAATTCGTGCTTTAAGATCTGATATTTTTAGCTTATCAGTTGAATTACTTGTTACTGGGAACTGTAATCTGTATAATTCAGACCTCATAGCATCATCCCTTTTCCTTGATGGTATAGGTATGTCTCCTCCACGAACACCCATTATAATTTTTATGTCTTCATTTGATAGTGGTATTGTTTTCCCTGCCACTATGAATCCTTTTTTTTTACTGCTATAAGACCTTATCAATGCTTCTGTAGCTGTGTTATCTTTCTTAATATGTTTTAGCTCATTCTTCATTTTATATAATCCTTTTATCAGTGAGAAAAAAGGTATTTGATGACAAGCATTGATATGTCTATCAGTTACATTGTTGTTCTTCAAAACTTGGAATAGTCCATCTAATGTTGAACGAAACTCGCGCCCCATTTTCTGCAAAACTAAAAATCGGTCTTAATCTCATCAATTTACAACTTGTTAACATAAATCCCATCATTTTACAACTTGTTAGCATAAATCCCATCACTATTTAATGAAACAAAACAAATTAAAATTAATGTATCAGTAAATTCTGTTCAATTCATTTATGACAGATAAACAAAAACCCGATATTGTTTCAATCAAATTTATCCCATCATTTTTTTACCAAAAAAATCCCATCGTTTTTACAATTTACACAAAGTTCAAGAATCCCATTAATCTTTTTTATTAAATGACATTGAACTTTTTTATTCGTGCATGTAATGATATTTATTGTACATTGATATATAATACTTTTTGTATTAAAATTATCGGTCTGGTTCATTCATCATCAGAATAAGGTTCTTAACTATAAGTTTAACAAAAAATAAATAAAATAGAAATCATACCTTTTGAAGAAATACTCTTAAATGTTTGTTTTTTTGCTTTGCAGTGTTAGAAGTGTAATGAACTTTGAGAAGAAGTTAAACGAAAATGCTTATGGAAGGGTTTTGTAAAGTTTCAGAAATAGTTATGCTTCTGAGTTCGTGGGTGTGATAGTGGGATCTTTGTGTGTGATAGTGGGATAAATGAAGGGTACCGTTATTAATTTTAAAAAGATTAAAGAAAAATAAGATAAAGATCAACCAAACACCAAGTCGACCAATAAATCACATGGCACAATCAAAATATATGCTCCACTACTACCTTATCAATCTCGGTTCGAACCACCGCACAATCAAACTTTATTTTTCTATACAATTAAAACAGAATTGTTTTTTATAATTGTTGAGTCCCATCACAATTTATTAGTACTATCACTTGATGAGTCCCATAACCATACGAGAAACATCACCATTTTAATCCCATCACCCAATACTATCCATGAACATGACGAATGTCTAACCGATTTAAAAGAATGTTAAATAGATTTTTGTTAGTTGAGTAACATCACACGATAAGCACCATCACACGATAAGTCCCATTACCTCAATGTTTTATGGGAAGGTTAGGATATCAATGGGATTCAACATCTGAATCTTGTCCAATCATTCTTGTTGATTCTCATCCCCCCCAATGATCCATATCACTTAGTTAAGTCCAACCGTTTGCAATTGAGTCCCATCAAAGGTACAAATCCCATCACCCCCACTTGAGTCCCATCAGTACTATATAAAATACCATCACTCAATAAGTACCATTAGACCAATTGAGTCCCATCATCGCAATAGGTTTTTAGGGATCATCCAGTGTTTAAAATATTAATGGGGATTTGACCATATGAATCTAGTCCCATTACCCCGATTTTTTGACAGCTACTAGATGAGTCCCATCACCATCAATAATTCCCATCGTCCCAATTGAGTTCCATCACTCTTGGGTTTTCCCATTATCATTAGTGGGCCCCTAACCACCCGATTATTATCATCAACCCAATTTAGTCCCATCACCATCGGTGATGCCACCCCTACTGATGATTTCCCATTACCCCAATCTAGTCCCACCACCCACCGATGATGCCCATCAACATCACCATCAATAATTCAAATTGTGTCAATTGAGTCTCATCACCAACAATTATTTCCCATCACCTTGGGTGTTCCCATCATCATTGGTGGACCCCTAACCACGAAAAGTTGGGGAAGCATTATGGGCATTGGCAGCATTGGCACTGGCAGGAGATGGGGCAGAGGTCTAGTCAGCTCATACATATTTCTATCGTGAATATTTAAAAGCCCCCCATTGTTATTTCTTGAGAATCTTGTTGTTGGTGGTGGTGCATGATAATGATTATGATGGTTTCTTCCCTTTCCTGCCCATGGCCTGTAACCACCACCTCCTCGTCCCAATTGAGTCCAATCACCAATAATCATTTCCCATCATCTTGGTTGTTCCCATCATCATTGGTGGACCCCTAACCACCCAATGATTATCATCAACCCAATTTAGTCCCATCACCTTCAATGATGCCACCCCCAATGATGATTCCCATCACCCCAATATTGTCCCATCACCCCACCGATGATGCCCATCAACATCACCATCAACAATTCCCATCGTCCCAATTGAGTCCCATCACCAACAATTATTTCCCATCACCTTTGGTTGTTCCCATCATCATTGGTGGACCCCTAACCACCCGATGATTATCATCAACCAAATTTAGTCCCATCACCCTTCGATGATGCCACCCCAATGATGATTCCCATCACCTTAATCTAGTCCCATCACCCACCGATGATGCCCATCAACATCACCATCAACAATTCCCATCGTCCCAATTGAGTCCCATCACCAACAATCATTTCCCATCATCATTGGTGGACCCCTAACCACCCGATGGTTATCATCAACCCAATTTAGTCCCATCACCATCGATGATGCGATAACCATCGATGATTTACCATCGACCCAATTGAGTCCCATCATAGGTGATGGGACTTAAACACTTGAGTCCCATTACATCCTACTCAAGTCTCATCAACACAATAAGTCCAATCCCCAACAATTACTCTTAATTTTTTTTTTTTTTTGCATATGCGTTGGTTCGAAATTAGGTTGGTAAGAGAATTTTATACATATCATTTTTTTTTGGGACGCGTAAACACATACCTTTCGTATTCTTTCTATTCACACACTTAAAGTAAAGTATTCTTCGCCTGAAAACCAATTCGTCCTTTTACACTCAGATAAAGATACCTTCAAGGATCACACAAAATTAGATTCATTTGATAGCAACCAGTTTCGAGAATTCAATTTAGACTAATCATAAGGTAAAAACTTTTCATTCATTTTTTTTCTAATTTGTGTTCGATTTTTATAGGTAACAACATAAATTTGATGTTGAAAGAAAACTCAAATGATGTGCAATTGAATCGTTTATCATTGCATGTACTAAAGTTAGGTTTAAAATTAGGTTGAATGATTTTTTGTGTTTGATTGAATTCTGATTATTTTAGTTCGACAATTTAATAAATAGTGATTCGATTAACTGTATTCATTGATGTTATTACACTAATTAGACCGTTTTTTTTTTGATTGGATTCTGTGTTTTTGAGTTATAGTTGCAAATTTTTATCTGTTAAAGGGAGTTATATGGTGATGGGATTAACTGTATTCAACGATGGGATTAGACTAATTAAAGTACTATAATGCAGGTATGGCTGGAAAAGAATTTAGATCTAGTATCGAAGCAATTTTTCAAATTTTGAAGAATGCTAAGTTTACACGTCAACATTTAACAGTTTGTAGACAACTTCCTTTCTACAAACTTTTAATTGCATTGTACCATATGAAGGATCAAAGGAAGAACATAAAAAAAGACAATCATGGAGTTTCAAAATTAATATCCTTATACGTAAAAGATCAAGGATTTAAAATTGCAGGAAATATAGTGCAAATTAAGAAATCAGACATCCAATTGATTCTTGGAGTTGACAGTGGTGAAATTAATGTACCTTCTCTAAGTACGAAGCAGGATGTTTTAAGCTCACCGTGGTTCCGTAAGATATTCCCCTCTGAGTCTGGGACTGAATGTGTATCGAATTCTACTATAAAGAGTAAAATTGTAGAATTACTGGATTCAAACAATCAGACTGAAGAAGTCTTAACAAATATTGCAAAGCTCATCTGTGTCTATGGGCTTAGTACAATATTTTACCCTTACACATCTGCAAAGACATCATGGTGGTTATTTTCGATATCTCAAAACTTAGAGGCTCTAAAGTCTTATGATTGGGCCGGACATTCATGTCAAACGTTACTCAATTCAATAAATTCAGGGAAGACTACACGTGTACTAGGACCAACTTGTGTGCTTATAGTAAGTTAAGTGAATTTCTTAAATATGAAAAATTAAATTAACTGATATTTATTTGTTTTTGATTTTGTAGCCATTTTTCTTTGAACATGTTGCTGGTTGGAAACCTGACAAATTGAATGCATTCCCAAGGATATTGAAGTGGTTAGAAGTTTGCGATTCTGATAAGCGCGAATCACAAGTAGTGCAACGAATCTTGAAGGCTGTAAAAGTTAATGTAAGTAGCAAAATATCTTTTAATCACAACAATATAAATTTTATATACGTATGGGATAACATTTTGAGGTGGGATTTGTATGTATATGGGATTTAGAAAGTATTGTTTTTTTATCTAATGGGATTTTGGGGGAATTAATGGGATTTTGCTTAAAGTCTGTTGATTTTTATTGTTAATTTTATAAGACAGAGTTATATAATAGTATGATTTATAATGACAGGTTAACACACAAGAGTTGACAATACTTGAACATGAAAAGAATATGGAGTTGGAGAATGAGAATCCTGGAGAAGATCACAATGAATACATCAACAACAATGATAATGTAATACTAGTTGAGAATGAAGATGAAGATTACAATGAAACCACAAAAACCGAAGCTGTGGTTGAAAAAAGAAAAAGTGTAAAGGATGATCAGACTGTGAAAAAATGTAAAGAAAAAAGGTAACTTTGTTTTAACAGTATAGTAATATCATTAATCATATCAGAAACTGATCTAATTTTTATTTTTACAAACTAAGCATCAAATTGAACATCGAATATCAGAATAAGTTAACTGAACTAAAACATAAGAAGGATTTGTTGATGGATAAGTTACATATGAAAGATCAGAAAATATCCCATCTTGAAGAAAAGTTGAAAGAATTACAAGAGTTTACAACAGAATTGGATGAACTTAAATCTGCAACAAACGAAGCTGAAGATAGACAAAAGGAAATGATTGAAATGTATGAAAAAGAATAT
The DNA here is from genome assembly GCA_029959085.1 of Nemophila menziesii. Classification (NCBI taxonomy): domain Eukaryota; kingdom Viridiplantae; phylum Streptophyta; class Magnoliopsida; order Boraginales; family Hydrophyllaceae; genus Nemophila; species Nemophila menziesii. Next base: position 498,095 of record JARWIR010000128.1, read on the forward strand.
GAAGAAAAAAAGAAAGCTGTTGCTCAATGTCGGGAACAAGTAGCAACAATCAGTGACCTGAGAGAAAAGATTAGGAATCAACAAGATCTAATAGCACAAGCTCCAATTTTAGTAGAATCGTTAAGGCATCAAAAAGAGCAACTCAATATTGAACTACAAAGAGGAAGAAATGTTAAAGAACAACAACTTGAATTGTCAAAGGCCGTCATGAAAAGACACGACAATCTTGGAGAAGAGGTTGAAAAACTAGCTCATGAAAATGAAAATTTGAATACACTACTTGAAGAAGTATATAAGGAGTTGGATTTTACATATGCAGCACAAAGCGGACTCTATTCAAAGAAAAGGAAAAGGAAAGTAATTTGTGACGATACTGATAAGTGTGACTGAAAACTCACTTAACCAGAATTTTTTTGAAGAAGATGATTAAAATTCTGTACTATTTTAAGACTATTATCCTATTTTCTAGTTTATGTATTAAGTATCACTAGTTAATTTCTCACTTTTTATCAATATATTATTATTCAATTATTATGTTTCTCACTTTTGAATGTAATAGATTAAATACCTATAGGTAGTCCTATGATTCCCATCAACCTTGTTTTAGGGGTTTTTTGGGACATTTTATCATGCCATCTCATCACCATATCATTATGTAAATATAATATTGTTTAGTTTGTTCATCCATACATTCAACTACATTTTAACTTAAACAACAACTTTATTATATTTAGATTATTTCATACAATGAATCCAAACATAAGAATTTTTGATAGTAAAGTTTATTAACGAATTCTCTTAGAGCACAATGGTCACAAAAACTATGCATATGTTATACACTTTGCCAATTGATCCTAGTTCGAATCACACCAACTACGAAAAATATTTTGTTCCTCTTTTTTGGTTGTTCCCATCATCATTCGTGGGCCGCCCACCACCCGTTGGTTACCATCAACCAATTTTAGTCCCATCACCCCCAATGATGCCATCCCCAACGGTGATTTCCCATCACCCAAATTTAGTCCCATCACCACCGATGATGCCCATCAACCACATTTTTGTCCATTACTCCCAATTGAAACAGAGTATAATGCGAAACATATGTTATACACTTTGCCTATTGATCCTAGTTCGAATCACACCAACTACGAAAAATATTTTGTTCCTCTATTTTGGTTGTTCCCATCATCATTCGTGGGCCGCCCACCACCCGTTGGTTACCATCAACCAATTTTAGTCCCATCACCCCCAATGATGCCATCACCAACGGTGATTTCCCATCACCCAAATTTAGTCCCATCACCACCGATGATGCCCATCAACCACATTTTTGTCCATTACTCCCAATTGAATCCATCACCAACATTAAATTTGCATCAACCACATTGACTGTACTCATTGATGGGAAGTCCATCACCCCAATTGATTCCCATCACTTTAATTTAGTCCCATCATCCAAATTGTTTCCCATCACCAACATGTAACTCCCATCACTTTTTAGTTGTTCCCATCATCATTGGGTGGCCCCAACCAACTGACGATTTCCCATCACTTGAATTTAGTCCCATCAACATCGATGGGACTTAAACACTTGATTCATGTCCCATCCGCCTAATTGAGTCCCATTACATCATACTCAAGACCCATCAACACAATAAGTCCCATCGATGGGATTTATATGTGTATTTTTGGTTAGATTTTTTTATGTACTGTATTGATGGGATGTTTTAGATCCGTGTACAATGATCCTCATCATCCCAATTGATTTCCATCACCAACATTTTAACTCCCATCACTCTTAGTTGTTCCCATCATCATTGGTTGACCCCAACCAACTAACGATTTCCCATCACTCGAATTTAGTCCCATCAACATCGATGGGACTTAAACACTTGATTCATGTCCCATCCGCCTAATTGAGTCCCATTACATCATACTCAAGTCCCATCAACACAATGAGTCCCATCGATGGGATTTATATGTGTATTTTGGTTAGATTTTTTGATGTAATGTATTGATGGGATGTTTATATCCGTGATGGGATTTATTTTTTTTATTGATGGGATATATATGTGTATTTGATGTCTTTGTGTTGATGGGATTTTTAATTGAGTCCCATTACATCCTACTCAAGTCCCATAAACACAATAAGTCCCATACTCAACAATTATTTCCCATCATCCATGTATGTTCCCATCATCCGAATCGAGTCCCATCACCTATTTTGAGTGATATCGACATCAATAACTTACACATTACCACCGATTATTTCCAATCACCCCAATTTAGTACGATCACCCTCAATGTTGTCCATTACTATAGATGTTCTTTGTAATAAGTCCCATGAATTCATATTGATCAACAAATAATAGTCTAGTCATAACAATAAATACGTTAACTATTCGACTAAAACTATTCATTCAAATAGGAAAGTAAATAATTAAATCAGTTACAATACTAAACCAAATACTACAATTTTTTCAAATTCAATTGTCTGCTATCTTTTTTTTCTGTTTCTTTTTTTGAACCATCATTTTTCTTCTTCGTTGACCTTCACTAGACTCCACAACTTGAATAGGATCCACAAATTGATACATAGAGCTTAATTCTTCATGTGAATTATCCAATTGTATCATAATATCTTTATTTGCCTGTTTAAATTCTTCAATAGATTCTTCAGAAGCCCTGTTTTGTTCAATAAGCACTTCTCTCCCGTAGGCAAGTTCTTGTATGACATCTCGATCTTCTTTTATTTCGTTTTCCATGGAAGTAATAGTTTTCTCTAGCTCAACAGTTCCAAATTCATCATACTGATTTTCAAGTGTGTACAAATTATCGTATAGAACTTTAATTTGTTCATTTTGCTCTTCAATTCTTCTTTTAATACGTATTTTGTTAGTGTTTTGACTTGCGTACATTTCCAGATATTGTGTTCTCCCATTATCAGCTTCTTCCTTTTTTTTTTTCAACTCTTCTGATACTTTAGCAAAATTTCTTAATTCTTCACGCTTATCTTCAAGTATACTTATCTTCTCATCTCTTGAAATAATATCAGCTTCCAAGATTGCAATTTCATCTATTATTTGTTTCAGCTTGTTTTCATTCTCGTCCTCACTGTTTGCAAAAACAAAATTTTTATTGGATTACAACATGATTAATCGTACTAATATATTTTGTTATTGAAAGTATTGTAGTAATAAAATCATTATACCTTTTAGTGTCTACAGGTTCATTATTTGTAACACTTGTTTCCCCTTCCAATGTTGAACGGAACTCTCGATCCATTTTCTGCAAAACAAAAAATAGGTCTTAATCTCTTACTGTTTTTTTATCTAATTCATATATAACAAATAAATCCCATTAGTTTACAACCTGATACAATAAATCCCATCACTGTTTAATAAAACAAAACAAATAAAAACTTTTTAAAAATTACACAGAGTTGAAGAATCCCATTAAACTTTTTTATTCGTGCATGTAATGATATCATTGTACATTGATATATAATACCTTTTGTATTAAAATTATTTGTCTGGTTCATTCATCATCAAAATAAGCTTTTTAACTATAAGTTTAAAAAAAAAAAAATAGAAATCATACCTTTTGAAGAAATACTCGTAAGTGTTTGATTTTTTGCTTTGCAGTGTTAGAAGTGTAATGAACTTTGAGAAGAAGTTAAGAGAAAATGTTTTTGGAACGGTTTTGTGACGCTTGAGTTTTATAAATTTTCAGAAATAATTATGCTACTGCGTTCGTGGGTGTGATAGTGGGATGTTGGGTGTGATAATGGGATAAATGAAGGGTCAATGTGGATACGTTATTAATTTTAAAAAGACTAAAGAAAAATAAGCCACATGGCACCTATTATAAGAATATTTGATAGTGAAGTTCATTAATGAATTGTCTTTTAGCACAATGGTCACAAATACTATGCATAACTTCTACACTTGCCTATTGATCATAGTTCGAATCATATCAACTACAAGATAAAAAAAATTGTTTCTCTTTTGGTGGGATCTTTTATCTCCTTAAAGTATTATATTAGTAGGTGTTTTTTTGTTTTTATTTTCATAGTAGTCATTTTGGATTCATATTCCTTGTTGATTCATATCACTACTAATTATTCTCATCACTTTAGTTGAGTCCGATTGTTGTAATTGAGTCCAACTATTGATTCTCATCCCTCCCAATGAAGAACATCACTTAGTTGAGTCCAACCTATGCAAATGAGTCCCATCAAAGGTACGATTCCCATCACCCAAATCGAGTCCCATCACCACTATAAAATACCATCACTCGATAAGTACCGTCACACCAATTGAGTCCCATCACCTGCAATGGGTTTTTATTGATCATCGAGTGGTTAGAATATCAACGGGATTCGAACATATAAATCAAGTCACATCATACTTGTTTCTTTTCATTTTGGTTGATTTTGCCCACCTATAATAAGAATATTGATAGTAAAGTTTATTAACGAATTCTCTTAGAGCACAATGGTCACAAATACTATGCATAAGTTCTACACTTGCCTATTGATCATGGTTCGAATATCAACAACTACAAGGAAAAAAGATTTGTTCTTCTCTTTTGGTGGGATCTTTTTTCTTCTAACTAGTCTCCAACAACATGATGAATATGTCATCGATTTCAAAAAATGTCATCGAATCTATTAAGTCAAGTTAGAACATATAAATCCCATCACCCCCGCTTTGAGTCTCATCACCATTATAAAATATCATCACTCGATAAATCCCATCACCATGATAAGTCCCATCACCTCAATAAATTCCCATCACTACAAGGTTTGTATTCATCATCCAATGTCTGATGGGAAGGTTAGAATAGTAATTGGATTTGAACATCTGAATCAAGTCCCATCATCTTTGTTGATTCCAATCACTCAGTTGAGTCATACAGTTTGCAATTGAGTCCCACCAAAGTGACGAATCCCATCAACTCTCCTTTAGTCCCATCAACACTATAAAATACCATCACTATTTTGACACTACAAAATACCATCAATGAATTCCCATCACCACTATAAAGTACCATCACTATGTTACTACTAGATGATGGGAATCATACAATGATTCACGGGATTTTAGGATAGTAAATGTTATTTGATGGAATATACTATTATTTGTTGATTGATCAATTGCAATGATGGGACTCATTGCAAATCATCAGTGCAGATAGAAATCAATTAGAGAAAAACAACTTCTAATATAATACTTTAGGCAGAAAAAACATCCCACCAAAAAAGAAATAATTTTTTTTTTTTGTAATTTGTGTGATTCGAACAATGATCAATACACAAGTGTAGAGCTTATGCATAGTATTTGTAACCATTGTGCTAGATAGCTTATTTGTTTCTTTTGTTGTTAAAGTTTTTTATATGATGGGATTTTGCTTTAATTGGTCATTTGAATTCGCCAGCGTACTTAATCCCATTCACCACTTATTAAAGAAAGAAATGAACATAAAGGAACCCAGAAACTAACACATCACCGCCACTTTCACACCAAACACATTCTCTCTCTTACTGTAAACTAAAATACACAATAACAACCATCATTCGTGTAAAATTGCAGATACCTAATCAAATTTCTTCCTCCTGCTCACTAATGAAGATTCATAACACAAAGTAGAAGAATTACAAAAAAAAAAGGTAAAGTTTTCAAAGTTCATTTCTTCTATTTAGTTACATTCATATTAACATTTTTGAAACCCTAGAAAGTGATTAAATGTTGAAATAATGATGAAGATAACTGTCGAAATTAGCCATTACTTATCATCTCGAGTAATTTCTGAATATTTAAATAACTTGATAATTTATGAATGGTGCATCTGTATAAATTATTATATGTATGTTTTTCAGTATATGTGTAAGTTTCAGATAAACTTTATATTGAGATGATTTTAAATGTACTGGTGTTTTCGTAATTTAGTTTAATTATTTATTTTTTTGTACTTGTTGTTCCGTATTAGATATGTTTATATTTTGACATATAAAGTACTACATTGCAGATATGGCTCCAGAATTTAGATCTAATACCGATGCAATTTTTCAAATTGTGAAGCATGAAAAATTTACACATCAACATTTAACAGTTTGTAGTCAACTTCCTTTCTTCAAACTTTTAATTGGATTATACCGTATGAAGGATAAAAGGAAAAACATAAAAAAAGACAATCATGGAGTTGCAAAATTAATATCCTTATACTGTGTAAAAGATAAAGGATTTAGAATTGGAGGTAAGATAGTTAAATTCAAGAGATCAGACATTCAATTGATTCTTGGAGTTGACAGTGGTAAAGTTGATGTACCTTCTTCAAGTACAAGGCAGGATGTTTTCATCTCAACGTGGTTCCGTGAGATGTTTCCGTCTGAGAATGGAAGTAAATTGGTATCGAATTCTGTTATAAAGACTAAACTTGTAGAATTACTGGATTTAAACGATCAGACTGAAGAAGTATTAACGAATATTGCAAAGCTCATGTGTGTTTACGGGCTTAGTACAATTTTTTACCCTTACTCAGCTGCAAAGACATATTGGTGGTTATTTTCGGTATGTCAAAACTTAGAAGCTCTAAAAACGTATGATTGGGCAGGACATTTATGTAAAACGATACTCACTTCAATAAGTTTAGGGAAGACTACACGTGTACTAGGACCAACTTGTGCACTTATAGTAAGTTGACTGATTTTCTTATATATGAAAAAGAATATAAACTAACATTATTTATTTTTGATTTTTGTAGCCATTTTTCTTTGAGCATGTTTCTGGTTGGAATCCTGATAAAGTTGATGCATTCCCAAGGGTATTGAAGTGGTTAGATGTTTGCGATAGTAAACACCGCAAATCAAAAGTAGTGAAATGCATTTTCGATGCTTTAGAAGTTAATGTAAGTACTAATATACTCTAATTATTGTATTAAATTACAATTGGATTAAAGTTGAAATTCGTTTTGTGTTTTGTTTTTTGAAACTATTGGATTGTATCTAATGGGATTTTTAGTTAAATTAACGGGATTTTTTTTTTAGTTTATAGTATATTGATGGGATTAATACCAAAAAATATGTTCTAACATTTTAGATGCTTTAGAAGTTAATGTAAGTACTAAAATATTCTAATGATGGGATTAATCACAATGCTATAAATGTTAAAAGTGAATAGTATTAAGGTTTTGAGATGGGGATCTGTTAATGGGATTTAGAAACTATTTGGATTTTATCTAATGGGATTTGTTGGGAATTAACGGGATTTTTTTATGTTTTATAGTATTTTGATGGGATTAGTAAAAAAAAATATGTTCTAACTTTTTCAGTATGATTAATGACAGGTTGACACCGATGAGTTGAAAATCCTTGAACATGAAAAAGATTTTCATGCAGAGGACGAGCATACTGGAGAGGAAGATAATAGAGATGGTGTTAACATCAACAATGCTGAGGATGTAATACAAGATTTGTTTGAAAATCCAACGAATGATAAAGATGAAAATAGAGATGACGATTTCATTCCTTGTGGTAATGAACAATCTGATGGGAACAAAGATGAGAACATCAATAATGATGATGATGTAATGCCAGTTTCATTTGATAATCCAATGAATGATAATGATGATGATATACATGAGTATGAAAATCCCAATCAAGATGAAAATGCAGATATTATTTTAGAAACAAGGAAGGAAGTGATCGATGAAACAACAGAGAAAACAAATAATGAACAAAACTTCGGAGTAGAAAAAGAAGTTAACAACGTAGATTATCTTGATTTGGATAACATGTACAACTCCGGAGTTGGACTATCACAAATTATCACACCTGAAGATTATGTGAATTATGAGAGTCAACCTAAAAATCAAACAAATGAAGCTGTTGAGAACAGGTAATCAATTACAATTATTTACTTTAACTATTTTTCAATGACATCAATGCGAAATTAATATGTGATAATACTTGAAACAGCAGAAAAACCAAACAACTTGAAAGCAAATTGAGGGAGATAGGAGATTTGGAAAAGGTTGCAAGGGAGGAAGTAAATGATTTAAAAATTACTCTTGAGGGCAAAGATAAATTAATCAAACAGCTTCAAGAGAAAGTGAATAATCTAGCCGAATTAGAAAAGTTTGCTAAAGAAGAAGCAAAGGTATTAAGTGACAGCTTAAGAAAAACTGAAAAAAAATTAGAAGATGAAGTGATAATGAAAGAAAAATTGATCCAAAATGCAAACATTGTAACTGAAACAAATCATGGCTTACGGAAAGAAAATGAAGAATTACGAAAAGAAAATGAAGAATTACAAAAAGAAAATAAGATGTTAAAAGATTATATAAAAGAGCCAAACAACATTCCCAATGTGCAACAGTTTGAAAATGCAGAACACTTGTCAAATGAGAATTTAGATAATAATGATGATAAAGAGATATTTGATGATGGGACTGAAATAAATATACCACAACAAAAAAAGATTTCAAGGAAGAGAAAGAAGAAACACGTAACACCAAGTTCAATGGTCAATCGTGTAAAAAAAGGTCAACGCCCAGGAAAGGAGAAATTTTTTGATGACGAATACATCACAGATAATGTATTTAAACGAAAGAAAACAAAAGATGACATTGCATGTTCAACTGAAGATTACCAGGTTCTTATGGATAAAGGAATACCTCCTGAATTCAATGTCAGTATGAGTGAATGCATGGCAGTTGTTAAATATTGTCCCATTGGATCATCGGTAAGTATATGATATTCACAAAATGTTAATCATAATTATATCAATAACAATATTAACATGTTTTCAGGTTATGGAGGCAACACTTAGTATAATGGAAATATTGTATGATACAAGTAAAAAATATACACCATATGCAAGATGGAATCATGCTGTTCATGTTGATGTAAATTCTGTGGTAAGTTTAAAATTCAATGTGATTTCTAGGTTACTGATGGGATTTATAGGTACTGATGGGAATTTACTGATTGGATTAATAAGATCAAGATATGTTATGTACTAATGGGATTTGGGAAAATATTGGATACTACCTTGACAATGGGATTAAAAATTTAAATGGGATTTCATAGTTATCTTTACAAGAAAAGAGTTATTAATAGTATGATTGTTAATGACTATATTGTTATGAACACTAATTATGTTTCGTTTAATTCACAGGAATATATATATAATGGACCAGAAATTCAAGTACAAAGTTTGATAAAAAATTCTTCACTCTACATGCAAACATATAGATATGTGCTATTCCCAATACAAACAAAATCAGGAAAAATAAATCAATGGACACTGTTAGTTTATGATAAATCATTTGATGGCTTCGTTCATTACAACGGACTTCCAGGCAAAAAATCTTCAACAACTATAGCAAACAATAGTGCAAATCATCTAGTGGAAGTAATATCAGATGGAAAAAGACAAGATGAAGTAAAGCATGAAGAGTGTTCACACGAAAAAGCAGCAATACATGATTCAGGTCTCTACATTTTATTATATGCACAAGATTTGTTTAAAAGACAACATGTACAAGGTCATTACAAAGCAGTAGAGGCAAATGACTTTAGAGGTAAAATTGTGAATTGGTTACTATATCACACTAAGGCAGCCAACACAAGATCAATTTAGGAAGGAATTCGAGAAAAAATTACACTTTTTTGAAAGTTTACAACTATGTTGATGGGTTTTTTTAGATTGTTAATTGTTTTGGATTATATTAGAGTATTAATGTTTTACTTAATGTTTTTGATCAAACAAAGTTTATAAATATATTGTTTCCCATCACCCTAGATTGGGCTTTACTACCATCACCCCATTTTAGTCCCATTACCATGATAAGTTACAACAACATGATAATCACCATAACCCCATTTTTACATCATACAATGATTGATAGGATAATAAATGGGACTAAATTATAGTGATGGCAATAATTTGTGATGATGGGACTCGAATAGGATGTAATGGGACTCAATTAGTCGGATGGGACTTGAATCAAACCGCAATGGTTTTTTATGGATAATTTTGTTTTTAGAATATCAATGGGATTTGAACATATAAACAAATCCCATCATACTTGTTTGTGTTTCATTTTGGTTGATTTTGCCCACATATAATAAGAATATTGATAGTAAAGTTATTAATGAATTCTCTTAGAGCACAATGGTCACAAATATTATGCATAAGTTCTACATTTGCCTATTGATCGTGGTTCAAATCACACCAACTACAAGGAAAAAAAAATCTGTTCGTCTCTTTTGGTGGGATCTTTTTTCTCCTAACTGACTCTCCATCAACATAATGAATATGTCATCGATTTCAAAAAATGTCATCGATTCTATTAAGTCAAGCTAGAACATATATATCCCATCACCCCCGCTTGAGACTCATCACCATTATAAAATATCATCACTTGATAAATCCCATCACACTAGATTGGGCTTTACTACCATCACCCCATTTTAGTCCCATTACCATGATAAGTTACAACAACATGATAATCACCATAACCCCATTTTTACATGATACAATGATTGATAGGATAATAAATGGGACATAAACACTTGATTCAAGTCCCATCCGACTAATTGAGTCCCATTACATCCTATTCGAGTCCCATCATCACAAATTATTGCCATCACTATAATTTAGTCCCATCATCGCATTTGAGCCGCATCAGCACCGGATGAGTCCAATTATCTCGATTGTGACCACTACCAGATGATGGGAATCATACAATGATTGACGGGATTTTAAGATAGTAAATGGTGATTGATGGAATATACTATTTTTGTTGATTGATCAATTGCAATGATGGGACTCATTGCAAATCATCAGTGCAGATAGGAATCAATTGGAGAAAAACAACTTCTAATATAATACTTTAGGCAGAAAAAACATCCCACCAAAAAAGAAATATTTTTTTTTTTTTTTGTACTTTGTGTGATTCGAACAATGATCAATACGCAAGTGTAGAGCTTATGCATAGTATTTGTAACCATTGTGCTAGATAGCTTCTTTGTTTCTTTTGTTGTTAAATTTTTCTATATGATGGGATTTCGCTTTAATTGGTCATTTGAATTCTTCAACGTACTTAATCCCATTCACCACCTATTAAAGAAAGAAATGAACATAAAGGAACCCAGAAACTAACACATCACCGCCACTTTCACACCAAACACATTCTCTATCTTACTGTAAACTAAAATACACAATAACAACCATCATTCGTGTGAAATTGCAGATATCTAATCAAATTTCTCCCTCCTGCTCAATAATGAACATTCATAACACAAAGTAGAAGAATTACAAAAAAAAAGGTAATGTTTTCAAAGTTCATTTCTTCTATTTAGTTACATTCATATTAACTTTTTGAAACCCTAGAAAGTGATTAAATGTTGAAATAATGATGGTGTAAGACATATAACAATATATACCTTCCTATATATACATATTGCTTGTACTCGTATATAATTTTTAGACTAAATATGTAAATTATTGTGTATGTATAAGTGAATGTTATATAGAGGAAGCGAATTTTATAAATTAGCCATTAATTATCAGCTCGAGTAACTTCTGAATCTTTTAATAACTTGAGAAATTATGAAAGGTGCATCTGTATAAATTATTTTACGTCTGTTTTTCAGTATATGTGTAAGTTTTATAAGATAAACTTTATATTAAGAAGAATTTAAATGTACTGGTGTTTTCTTAATTTTTTGTTTTTGTGTTTTACTCTTTATTGCAATACTTAAATCGTTAAATAACTCCTGCATATACTAGTTTCATGATATTGTGTATAACAATTGATTTTTTTTAAGTTTCATTATATATTTTGTGATGGGACTTTTTGATGGGACTTTATACGTAAATTGTTTTCTCTTTTTGATGGGATTTTTGTGTATTGGTTGGACTCAAGTAGTTGATGGAATTTATATCAATGTTATTCTTTACAGAAACGTATTATCGAGTTATAACATTTAATATATTTAAGTAATATGCAGGTATGTATCGTACAGAGTTTAAATCTTCAATTGACGCTATATACCAAATTTTGAAGAATCAACGAATCACATTTCAACATATAAAGGCGTGCAGAAAACTTCCTTGCTACAATATCATAAAAGCATTGCATCAAATCAAAGATGAACGTAAACAGATTAAAAAAGATAATGTTGCAGTTTCTGAATTAATATCTTTTTACTGTGCAACATCAGGAGGATTTAAGGTGGCAAGAAAGATAATTCCATTAAAAAATCAGACATTACATTGATTCTTGGACTTGAGTGCGGGGATGTTAAAGTACCTTATAGAACTAGGGAAGATGTGTTAAGCTCACCTTGGTTTCATAAGATATTTCCTGAAGAGAATGGGAAAGAAATGGTATCAAATTCAGATATAAAGTCTAAAATTGAAAAGTTACTTCTACTTCAAGATCAGAATGAAGAAGTGTTAGCAGACTTTGCAAAGCTGATGTTTGTTTATGCGTTTACTACAATATTATACCCATTGAACGGTTCAAAGACATGTTGGTTATTATTTTCTATTTGTCAAAACTTAGAATCCCTTAAAACGTATGATTGGGCAGGGAACTCGTGTGAGACGTTGCTAAATTCAATATCATTACGAAAAAGAACACGCATACAAGGACCAACTTGTGTGCTTATAGTAAGTACATTCAATTTCTTAAACAGGTAAAATTATAATAAAAAATAACATTTTTTTTTTGTAAATTGTAGCCATTTTTCTTTGAACATGTTGCTTGTTGGAATCCTTCACAAGTTAATGCATACCCAAGACTATTAAAGTGGTTAGACCTTGTTCAAGGTAATTCATTTGCAACGGAATACATCGGTGAAGCCATAGCATCTAAGGTAAGTAATATTTGTATATAGTTATAAGATTTTTTACAATGTTATATGTTTTTTAGCTGATGGGTTTTTCGGTATAATAATGGGATTTTCTAGTTTAATGATGGGAATTTTTTTTTTACTGATGGGAATTTACTGGTAGGATTAATACAATCAATTTTTGTTATAAATTATTTGGATTTCTGAAAACAAGAGTTCTTAATAGTAAGATTGTTAATGACAGGTTAACATTACACAGTTGCAAATCCTTCCACATGAAAAGTTTTTCGATGTAGAGGGCGAACTAGATGAAGTGGAAGAAAATGAAAATAAGAATAACGAACATGAGGATTATATTCCACATATTAATGAACAAACTTATGGGAACAAAGATGAAAACATCAACAATGTTGATAATATAGTACCAGATTCTCTTGGTAATCCAAGAAATGAAGTGATCAAGGAGAATTTAGATGAAACAAACGATTTTGTACATGAAGACGATGGTGTGATAAAAGAAAGAACTGCTGGATTAGAAAAAGAACTTAAAAACACAAAAAACAACATTATAGATGATTTTTCTGTTGAAAATATGTTTGACTTAGGAATATCACAGCATGATGATGATTTAGGAGCACATGTAGAAAAGGTAAATACTGAAAATCATCAAAACAATCCCAAAAAAGGTTTATTCTCGAAAAGGTATATCAAGTATAAGTATTTAGTTTAATTTATACTGATGAGATTAATATCTAATTTATATAATCTAATATTTTTTACAGTGAAATCGACATGGCTTCCGAGATCAAATATCTTGAAAGCAAATTGAGAGAGTTAAATGATTTAGAAATGTTTGCAAAGGAAGAAGCAAATAATTTAAGAAACTGTTTAAAATCCAGAGATAAAATTATCGACGATCTTCAAGATCAATTAAACAAATACATAGACTTAGAAAAGTTGATGAAAGAAGAAGCTGACAAGTTAAAAGATAGACTCCAAAGTACTGAAAAAAGATTAGAAGATGAAATTGAGAGAAAGAATTCATTGATCAAGACTAAAGAAATGATATTATTAACAAATCAGAACTTACATAGAGAAAATGAAGATTTACGTACAGAAAACAAGGTCCTAAAAGATGATTTAAATAAAATTCTTGAAGAGCCTTGCATTATTCCAAACGTTGAACCATTTCAAACAATGACGGGAGAAGAAATTCCCATCAATCCACAAACTAACACTAATGAAATTAAAAAACCCAGAATGAAAACTATTGCAAATAAGAGACAGAAGAAACAAGTCTCGCCTAGCTCGATGGTCAATCGTGTAAAAACAGGTCAACGATTAGGAAAGGAGAAACAACTTGATGAAGAATATGATTCAGAAACTGACATTAAAAGAAAGAGATCAAAAGAGAACATTGCATGTTCAAGCGAAGTTTATGAGATGCTTATTGAGAATAAAATCCCCCAACACATAAATACTAGTTCTGAAGAATTATTAACAATTGCTAGATTTGGTCCAATCAGTCCATCAGTAAGTATATGATTTTTTAATTTTTTTTTTTTACATTAATGTAGAATATTAAATATTAATCATATTTTAGATTATGGAGACAGTACTTTGCATTATGGAGAGATTGTTTAATTCTAAAAGGAAAGTCGCACCATTTCAAAGATGGCATCATGCCAGTCATTTTGATGTAAAATGTGTGGTAAGCTCTAATTTGCATATTTTATAGCAATATATGTATATTTTATATAAAATATTAAGTTTGTTGTATCGCAATTTCTATCTCAAATTAAGTTTAATGTCTCGAGCAGGTGATGGGATCTATATGTTTTTGACGGGATGTATATGTGTAACTGTTTTTGGATTTCTTTGATGTTTTTGTATTTGTGGGATGTGTTATACCATGATGGGATTTTATTTTTGATAGTATTTTTAGATGTCTTGTAGTGATGGGATTTAAATGTTTTGATAGTACTTGATCAGTCATGGGATTTATATGCATGATTGTACTTTATATGTTAGTTTTTTGTTTCCCAGATGATTCTCTTGATGGGATCAGTCATCGACTCATTTACGTGATGGTCCTTATATCCATGATGGGACGTATACGTTAATGATGGGATTAAGTTGGGGGGTTGGGATTTTTTGATGTTTTGAATTGGTGGAATGTGTTATATTCTGATGGGATTTTTTTATGTTTGATTGGATCTCTAGATGTTTTGATGGTACTTGAGCAGTCATTGGATTTATATGCATGATTGAACTTTATATGTTGATTTTCAGATGCCTTCTTTTGATTGGATCTAGTTGTTTTCATGGACTCATTTACGTGATGGTACTTATATCCGTGATGGGATTAAGTGGGGGGGTCTCTTGATCGGAAGCTCTAACTTGCATTAGTTCATTTTTTATGAGTATTCATTTTGTTTTTGTTTTGATTCCAGGAATATATGTATCTTGGATCAAGGGGCAATTTTCAAAATTATATCCAAAAAGCTTCAGAATTAATGAAAACACACAGATTTGTGTTATTCCCGATATTCACATTAATTGGTAGTTGCAAAGTATGGACGTTATTGGTGTACGACAAATCAAATGATGGATTTATTCATTACAACGGAGTACCCGGAAAGAAATCAGTAATGAATTTAGCAAATGGGAATGCAGATCATTTGATGAAAATTATCACACAAGGAAAAAGATTCGAAGAATTGGTGCATGAATATTGTTCACATCAAAAACCATCATACTATAATTCGGGCATTTATATTATGTTATATGCAGAAGACTTGTTCACAAAAGAAATTGTTGGAGGACAATATAAAGCAGCAGAAGTTGATCAATACAGAGATAAAATTGTAAATTGGTTACTTGATAACTCTACTAATGAAGCACCAAAAACCAACATGAAATAAACTACAATGAGAAATGAAAACTTTAGAATATGTAATAATAAATTTTTTCATTCGATTAACATTTTGCTTAATGTTTTCATAGAACAAAAGTTTATAAAATAGATTGTTTGTGTTACAAATTTCTCCAAATCCCAATACTGTATTAGATCCCATCAGCAGGTGTGATGGGAATTATATGTTTTTAGGTAATGGGATATATATGCATGACACGATTTATATGTTTTCGTTCATTGAATTTAGATATTATCTCTTGTTGGGATATAGATGTTTGGTAAAACTTAAGTACGTGATGGGATTTATATTAAGCATTGGAGTTTTCTGTTATTTGATCATATTTTTGTTACGCAATTGGATTTAGTCCATAGCCCCACGATTGAGTCCAACCACCCCAATGAAGTCCCATCCAATGTTTTGCTGGGACTTTTAGTACATCAATGGGATTTAAACACCTTCATTCTTTATTGTATCCCATCACCACTTCTGATTCCCATCATTTCAATCGCGTCCCATCACTGCAATCGAGTCCCATCAATGGACGATTTCCATCTCCCCACAATTATGTCCCCTCATCCAAAGCAAGTCCCATCACCAATACTTAATGGGATTTTTATTATATCAATGGGATTAAAACAGCTTGCTTCTCAATCCCATCACCCCTATTGATTCCATCATTCCAATTGATTTCCATCAGCTCAATTGAGTCCCATCACACACGCTCTAATCCCATCACCTAGTGAGTCCCATCACAACAGGTGTATAAATATCAATGGGTTTTAAACACCTAAATTAATCACCGCAATCGAGTCCCATCACCGCAATCCCTGCAATTAAGTCCCATCACCCCAATTAAATACCATCAATTGACGAATTCCATCACCCCACACTTGATTCCCATCACCCCAATGATGGCCCATCCAATGTTTTTGATGGGACTTATCAGTCTCATCTTATATTGAGTCCCATCAAAGCAGGTGTTTAAATATCAATGGGATTTAGAACAAACTCAAATTCAGGCACACTGTTTCTAATATAAATCCAATTTTTAAAACAAATTTATTTTAATTGTGATGGGACTTAACAATCAAAAATTTCAGTAGAATAAATTACAATAAGAAAACGGTTTCAGTAAGTTTAAACAAAACAGTACAATAACAAAAGAAATAGGAAATACTCTAAAAAAATTACAATTTTCTTCATAATTATCATTCATCAATTGCATGATTGTACATCTTCGATAAAGATTTCGTCTTCTCTGTTTTCTAGTCTCTGAATTCTGTTTTCTAGCATTGCTGTGTAACGTCCATATGTTACATTTTCATCATGTTCTTTTCTGTAGTTTTTCAAAATTCGTTCTTTTTCTTTTTCATCTTCCTTCATTTTCCTTTTCATATCCTTAATTCGTGTTTTGGATAACTCAAGTTCATCTCTTAATTCTTTCATTTTATCCCGTAATTCACCGATCTTCTCATCTTTTGAAAGTAATTGATCATTCAAAAGTTTGATTTCATTACTCATCTCCTTCATCACATATTCTGTGTATTCAATCCTGCTATAAATGTGAAAGCAAAACTGTGTTACACTACAAAGGGATTAATCCCATCAAGCTATTTTGTATGGGAAAACATTTTTTACCTGGTATCATTCTCTTTCACAGCAGTGTTTGATTCTTTTTCCATACCTACAATTTATCACAGAATAGTTATATAAAGAATACTAAAAAAATCCCATTGACAGACCAAAAATCCCATCATCATACTTCATCACATCAACAATGTTTAATCCCATCAAAAATTTGGTAATCCCATCAAGGAGGAAACACTAATATCACTGAAGTAATGCAATCCACTACGTTTTAAGACTAATTAGCAGTGAACAAACACGTAAGCATTAAAATCCCATCATTATACATAATGTTCAATCGCATAATTTAACCAAAAATATGATAAAAACAGATGGGATTATGCAGAAAACATAACACGCTAGCTGATAGAAGATTTTTGGGATTATACAGTAAACATAAACCCTAAAAAAGTAAATGTTAACAAAAATTGAAAAAATTAACTTCAAAAAATGTGAAATTAAAACTCTATACACAAGAATGTGAAAAAAACAGCAGAAATCAAATTAACAAGATGTGAAAAAATCAACAACAAAATCTATGATTATTCAACTAATATCCATAACAAAAACTTCAAAAGAATAAAACGTAAAAACACAAACTAGTAAAAATACCATTGAATTCTCACATACAAAAGTTTAATAACTAAAGTAAACGAAATACTCAAATCTCTTGTTTCAATTCAAGACGACACTAACACATAAAATGTTACAAAAAAAGATTGTAATAGATAATAAAATCAAGCAGCCACAAGATCAGGTGTCTCAGCTTCAACAGATAACAAAGCAGTGTGTACTTTTCAGATTAATCGATACTGTTAAACAAAGGAAAGATTCAGATTCTTACCTTTTATGATTCCGATTTTGGTTGATGGGATGAAATGGATGAACCTTCAAATACGGATTAATGTTTCATGAACCTTCAAATACCGATTTATAATTCTTCATCTTTGTGTGATTTTTTGTGATTCCACATCGATCCACATCAATTCTATAATTTTCTGCGATTTTGACCATCATATTTATGATTTTCGTGAGTATCAAAGATATGGAAAAGAGAGAAGCGATAGAGAGAAGAAATAGAGAGAGAGAGAGAGTAACGATAGAGAGAAGAGATAGAGAGAGAGAGAGTATTGTGTGAAAAATGTGTAGTGTGTGTAAAATAATTAGTCTGATTGAAATGTTATGTTTTATTTTTTAGTTTTTGTTTTTCTTTTGTTAATTGTACTTTAAGGGTAAATAGGTAATCTAGTTCTACTTAATTAAATGATGATTCTTTGGGGCAAGAATAATATTAGTTTGATTTTTTGGGGCATTGACCCTTTTTGAATAAAGCAAATTAATATTTACGTCTATGAATTTTTTTGATTTTTTTTGAATTTTTTATTTTTTTGAATTTTTTTGATTTTTTTTTTTCGCAGACACGGATTTTCATGTTTTAAACATAGAATTCCATGTTTTAAACATGAAATTCCATGTTTTAAACATGAAATTCCATGTTTTAAACCGTGAAATAAACATGAAATTCCATGTTTAAAACATGAAATTCCATGTTTAAAACATGAAATTCCATGTTTAAAACATGTAATTTCGTGTCTGCGAAAAAAAAAATTAAAAAAATCAAAAAAATCAAAAAATTCAGAAAATTCCGAAAAAAATCATAGACGTAAATATTAATTTGATTTATCCAAATATAATTTTTTTTGATTTTTTTGATTTTTTTTGAATTAGTTATGACGATTTTAAAAAAATTTCACGGACGCGCGCGTGTGATTATTAGTTTTTTTCTTATTTTTTAATTGTTAATTATAAGGGTAATTTTGGGATGGGGCTGTTTTCAATAAATATTTTTTCCTAGGCACCTTTTTCTAAATAAGTTTTTTAATAGGCATCAATCAACAATTGGCTCTATTTTAAAAGTTTTTTTAACCTTGAAAAGCACTTTTTTGAAAAGCACCAAATATGTGCTTCTTGAAAAAAGCACTTTCAATAATTTTAGATTTCAAAATTATTTTTAATAATTTTTTTAAATTTTGAATTTTATTCCAAAAACGCTTTTTTACTCTAAAATAATAAGCACTTCCAAACGGGCCCTAAATCTCATACACTAAAATTTTAAACTTAAGGCCTATTTACATTAACTGAAATTTTCGACTAAATAAACATTAACTGGAACAGAGAAATATCTCATTCAAAGTTGTAAAATCGTGAGCTAATAAATTTCTCTACGTCCAATTGTAGCTGATATTATTAAAGTTTTCGGCATATGGTATTATAGCTAGGTAAAGTAAAGAAGGTTAGCAATTTTTTTTTCTTTTCTTAATCAGGAAGGTTGGCAAGTTGTCTTAATGTAATGTCGAAACCAAGGAGTCTATAAAATATAAGCAAGTTTATTCTGTTCAATACATCATTCCAGATCATAGGCTAATAATTTGTGTTTTCTCCCTGATAAATAGCCCACAAGGCTTGATTCTGAACAACACGGAAGCCATGGCACTTTCCTGGAGACAGACTGGAGCGCGCCTTCTTGTCACTAGATTTTTCGAACAATTTATTGCTACTGGCCGCTTAATGTGAGTGTCATTATAATATAATTCTCACATTATGCATCTATTTAAGTTATGGTTTGAAGAATGTGATAATACAATAACCTTAAGCATCCTACTAGTTGTATTAAACTATATACAAAATTACTATTGATCTCTATAGCATTTTTTTTTTTGGTTCAAACATGTTTACCTATCATTCAAATTCTATTACGAACAGTCCCCATTGCCAGTATAATTATATTTGGAGTCTGTTTTGTGAAAATTAACTGGAAATTTCCAACAGTTTATTGGAAGACCAAGGAACAATTTTAACTTTTGAAGGCAAGACGAAAAAGACTACTCCTTTGGAGGTTTCTTTAAGAGTTCACAATCCCGAATTTTTCTGGAAGGTTATTCTCTAATTCTGTCTCAAGCTTTTTGAAATGTATATATATCTAATGCAACATTGTTTTTCCAGATAGCAACTCGAGGTCATTTAGGCCTAGCTGATGCGTATATAGATGGGGATTTTTCACTTGTTGATAAAAATTACGGTCTTGTTACCCTTTTCATGGTAAGAAATGGTTTGTTAATAATCCAAACCGAGCAAAAAATTATGGTATGTTAATGAAATTTAATATTTTTTTTCTCTCTGTATAATATTGGTTTTGCAGATATTTATCGCCAACAGTCCTGATTTAAATGATTCTATCCCTAGATCAAACATGATCAGGTACATTAGGCTAATGTTGAGATGATATGACTTACTTATATGTTCATGCATATGGTAAATTATTCAAGATTCTAACTAGTATGTATTTGTCTTATATTACGTAAGTCCAGTGGCTGGTGGACACCGTTACTTGTCTCAACAGGATTAGCATCAGCAATATCATCAACTCTTCGTCATGTTTTAAGACAAAATACTTTAACTCAGGCTCGTCAGAATATCTCGTGCCATTACGATTTGGTAAGATAAAATGTTTTTTTGGTAATCCCCGTCCATTTAAAATTCCTATAATCGCTGAGCCTAATTCCCAACTGTCGGTGATATATATGCTTGTCGGGGAACTATATGGATTTTGGTTTACTATATTATCTTTCCTTACACAGGGTAATGAAGTTTTTTCTCTCTTCATGGATGAAACAATGATGTACTCTTGTGCAATATTTGAGGTTTGAATTTGAGCTTTAGTTTTTTGTTTCTTCTAGCTTTTGGCCGATTTTTATTTTTCGATATTATACTGTATTATTTAACAATCCACTTGATAGAATGAAGGTGAAGACTTGAAAGTTGCGCAACTCAGGAAAATGTCACTCTTGATTAAAAAGGCGAGAATAAGTAAGGAACATCACATTCTGGAGATTGGATGTGGTTGGGGAATGTTTGCTATTGAAGTTGTGAAGAGCACCGGGTGTAAATATACAGGCATCACCTTGTCTGTTCAACAACTCAGATATGCAGAAGAAAAAGTGAAGGTAGCTGGCCTTCAGGATCATATTCAATTTATTTTGTGCGATTATCGCCAATTGCCAGAAACCTGCAAATTTGACAGAATTATAGTTTGGTAAACCACTTGACCTTTTCTCTCAATATATGAAGTTAAAGTACAATCTCCGTTCCAAAAAAGGCTAGGATCTAGGCGAGGGCCTAGACAGAATTTGAACGGTTCTGTCTAGCCAATTTTAGAGATTTATACAAAGTTATTGATGATTATTTGCATGCAGTGAGATGATAGAACATGTTGGGCATACATATGTAGATGAGTTTTTTAAATGTTGTGATTCAGCATTGAAAGAAGATGGGCTTTTAGTGCTACAGGTAAATATTGGTTATAGTCCAGTATGGTCATTTAGTGCTAATGTTTGTTTATAAGGTTAATTAATATGTCCATACATATATATATAGTTCATATCAATACAAGATGACAAGTACGATGCAAATAGGAAAAGCCCAGGCTTTATTACAGAATATATATTCCCAGGAGCCTGCATACTCTCGCTCAATCGAGTCATCACAGCAATGGCAGCTGGATCCAGCCTTAAGTACATCTCGTCTCATCTCACCATATTCCTTTCTCTGACTAAATATTATTCATCAAATTTATAAAGTTCACTAAATGCAGTGTGGAGAATATAGAAAGTATAGGAAGTCATTATTATCAAACACTCAGATATTGGAGGACAAACTTTTTAAAAAATCAGAGGTAATAATTAACTCCAATGCACGATGCTATGATAAAGAATTGTTATCGATAATTATATAAAGTGCTCGCAATTAACATCCCGGACACTATGCTGCTTGTGTTTTAGCCTAATTATGGAGTTGGGATTTGACGAAAAGTTCATCCGAACGTGGGAATATTATTTTGATTATAGTGCTGCTGGTTTTAAGAGTCGCATAACCGGAGATTACCAGGTATATATCCTCATGAGTCTTTGTGACAAAATACTGCTTTGGTAGTCGATTGATTTTAACTCTTTTCTATTGCTTAACCTATCATATAGATATGTATATATATTGATAGTTTATTCAATGAATCTAACGTATATATGAATGGTCTGTTTTGTAGATTGTATTCTCACGACCAACAAATGTTGCATTATCTGGCAATCCATCCGCATAGAGATATACATATATGGGTGTTTTATATTATAGTTTGTTAGGTACACTTTTAAGTTATGTTGTGATGTTTCTTGGTTTGGACCATGTAATGAAGGTCATTGTTTATATTTGGGTTAAATAAGTGGCATTAACTTTCTAAGGCCAACAGCATATCCCTCTTTATAATATAAAGCTCAATCCTAACTACTAGTTAGAAGCCAATTAAAGGGGATAAAAAACCCAAAACACCCCTCACTCTCCTATTACCCACAAAAAAACCCAAAAAACCAATCCCTAACCCTATCAAGCAACGATCCAAAATACAAACCCTATTAAGAACCTATTTAGAAAACGCTATCCTTCACTTCCCTCTTTCTTCTCTGTTACGAACTGAAACCAGCCATCCCACCGCCATCCCACTGTCACCCTCTTTTCCCTTCCCTCTGACCATCCCACCACCATCATTACCAGTAGATCCACCTTCCCACAGATCTACCGATCCACCATCATTTTCATCACTAGCAGAATCCCACCCTGATCCGACCTTCCATTCTCCACCATTGAAGATCACCATTAAAGGGCCGATCTATTCTCTGTATTTCAGATCGAAACCCAAAAAAAAAAAATCTCTTCGCCGCAAAAGAAATCCCCCGCCTTGTCTATCTCCTGCCATCACTGCCATCATCTTCACGATACAACCCCACCGTTGAAGGCTCTCCCATCCACGCCATGGATCCAACCCACAAAAAGAAAAACCCACTGCCATGGGTACAACCCCACCGTTGAAGGCCCTCCCATCCACACCACAAGTTTAGCCCGTGAATGCAAGCCTATTCATACCATGGGTCCAGCCCAAGCAAAACAACACCGTGGGTACAACCTCGTGAAGCACAATCAATTTTGTTTGAATGGTACATCCCATTAAGGCTAATTTTGTTTTTGTTTTTGTTTTTGTTCCATTTCTTCTAGATTACTTTTTTTAAAAAAATTTGATCCAACACTGTGATGATATTTGTGTTCGAATTCGGATTTAGTTTTTGTTCCATTTCTTAGTTTTTATTGTTGTTCTTTGTTCCAATAATGCCAATGTGAAAGAGATTACATTTTCTTTATGAAGTGGGTTGTAAAAATATATGTTTTTCGTTTTTGAAATGGGTTGTGAAGATATTCCTTTTTTGTTTTATTATTTTGTTCATGGTCAGGACAGCCCAAGCACAATACAACCCATAGGTTTTAACTCCTGTTGAGTACAACCCAAAAACATGAATCTGTTTGTTATTGTGGTAAGTCGATACGGGTCCGTACCCATCACAATGTTATTTACGAATATAGGTGATGGTGTTCTTGTGGGGCTGTACCCATCGGCAAAAGAGCAAGGATAATGTTCTCAGCCCAAGCAAAGGGTAAAAACATCAAAAACGAAACCACACAATTAGAAAAAGGCCTTATAAAGTAGGGTTTTTTAGTTAAGATTTATTTTATAAAGTTGGCCAATTTTTTGCCTCAAAATGTATTTTCCTCGTTAAATAATTGCGATAAGATGTAAGTGGTGAATTAATTACTTTACTTTTCGACAAAAAAATTACTTTACTTAAAAGGTTAATGCTCAATATATCCCTTCACCCTTGTGCACTATCCTGTAAAATATATAGTCTTTTTACCTTCCTAAGATATTTTGAGTTCATTTCGGCAACAAAATACCTTAAATTGATACATCAAGAAATTGTACAAAAATATTAGAGTCATTAATTATTTTAAATACAAACACTGAAATGATATGCAGTAGAAAAAAAATAAAAAAATAAGACAATTTGAGTTTTGGAAATTTTTCCAAATCTCAAATTGTTCTTCAAATTGAAGGTAAACACATAGACATATGTATATATATATATATATATATATATATATATATATATATATATATATATATATATATATATATATATCGAAAAGTAACTAAATGTATCAAGAATGCAAAAATAAAGTCAAAAAGAAAAACAATTGGAGTTTTGAGAAAATTCACAAAACTCGGAATCTGAGTTTCGGAAAATTTCTCAAAACTCAAACTACTCTTTTTTTGCTACATTTTGGTTTTTTAATCCACAAACATATGGTATATATCATATTTTATAATATATGGTATTACGGTGGGTTGGGGTAAAGCATGTAATGTTAAAATCAACTTGGGTGGTGGTTGCTGAATATGTAATTACCCCTCCTCTGGACATTGCTACTAAAGATCTCACCTTTTCGTAGATTGACAACACTGTTACAGAATGGAATGTCGCTACATCATACCCTCCTTGTTGGTAGTACGTCAAAGCTTTGAACAGACTTATTTTTCTTCAGTTGGCATGTTTCCACTCTATAAAGGTCCATAATTACTGACCGAGACTCTGATCCTGATGGCACTCTGCCTCAAGCTGGTCCACCCATGATAGATTATTTTCTTATGGCAGGTATAAATCCTCCTATACTTCCTAATGATGAAGTCCCCTATGATTCTTTAGATATGGATTTATATTCTTGACAATTTTTACTTTACTTCTTCGTGTTATTCCACCCCTTCTTAGTTTTCTTAAAACATTTTCTTTTAACTCTTCTTGGAACAGGAAAATAACATGCAACAAACATTCCAACCTCTTGTTCCACTCACACTCAAAACTGCAAGAAAATCATCTCCAACTCTCTTCTTCCCGAGTCAAGTAGAAGGGGTAAGAATAGAAAGGTGGCTAGTGAGACTCAAGTAATGTGCATGGAAGACGGGACATCTAGGATTGCGGGGACTCTTGACTAGGAGCTTCTCCCTCTTTCCACTGTCTTCTCGGTCATATTCCTCCTGCAATCATTGGCGACTTCTCTTAAGCTCTAAAAGGATGAAGCTTTAGCTCGGGATACAGATAGTGGTAACAAGCTTGCAACAACTGAGTAAAGGATAAAGAAAGTGGAGATAAATAAAAAACGGCTAATGCAAGGATATCTAAGCTTTCTCCACAACTTATTTGAGTTAGGGATGAGGTAAAAGAGGAATGTGATGTCGAGTGTAATAACCAGTTGTTGGAGTATAGCGTGCCTACAATGTAGTCAAGTCTTCACCGAGGGTATCAACAATACATGGAAGACTTGCTTAAGCTTTATCCTTTTCTAGAAGGGATATAATCCTACGATTCTTTCAAGTATCTCCCGAGTCTGATTTTTGTGATTCTTTGCATGGGTTCTGCCTAGAGCTAGAGAGTCATCGTTGTCAGCATTCCGGGCATACGATTGAGCAAATTGTTTCTCGTAAAGAGGTAGAGGAAGGATGAGCTACTAACGATGATAGAGCCGATGGACCCATAACTTCTTTGGATGACTGACTTTCATTCTTTACTAATGTGGCTTTTATATTGTTGGATGACTGTTTGTAACGAGGCCTTTGGCCTTGAGACTTTGTTTGTTGTTTCTCTTGCCTTGTACTCAACTTAGTTTAAAGTTGGGCGACTTTGAATCGTTTCTTTTTTCTTCGGGTTTGCTTTAAACATTCCTCGGATGACGCTTTGGATTTTTTATTGTTCTTCTTCGTATAATCTATGTGTTTTTCCTTGTATGCTTGACTTGAAATACTTTTTTATGTGTTTCTTTTTGCTCTCCAGGTTTAGAGTTTCTTGTCACTGTGTCCTTCGCAAGGAATCTTTGCAAGTTTGGCTTGTGATGCCTTCAGGATTCCAACTTCCCGTATATACCTTTTAGGATTTTTCTTTTTTGATTTATAAATTTCTCATGGTTCATAATGCCCTGTCTTTGTAACTTTGCAATACAAAATTTGTTGAAAAAAAATTATTTCCTTTCCTCTACTTTTACCTTCTTATCTGCTTGCTTTTTTTACTTTTCCTAATATTTCTCGGAGTAAATGCCTCGTTTACCCCTGGGGTTTGGCCCGTTTGACAGTTCATCTTCAATCATCAACAATGGAAGGAGCAGCCACAACACAAGCAATCTCATGAATCGGTCTTGCAGGCCTAGCTATTATGGGCCAAAACCTAGCCCTCAACATCGCTGAAGAAGGCTTCCCACTCTCCGTCTACAATCGCACTACCTCAAAAGTCGATGAAACCCTCGATCAGGCTCATCTTGAAGGCCCGTATCCCTTATCCGGAACTTACAACCCAAAAGATTTCATCCTCTCAATTAAAAAAACCAGATCTATTATCATTCTGGTCAAAGCTGGTGCCCCGGTTGACCAAACCATCTCCTCTCTTGCAACCCATATGGAGCCCGGTGACACCATCATCGATGGTGGCAATGAATGGTACGAAAACACAGAACGTCGTATAATCGAAGCTAATTCAATGGTTCTCCTCTACATTGGAATGGGTGTCTCCGATGGAGAAGAAGGTGCCCGGAACGGACCCTGGCTAATGCCAGGTGGGTCCCACCAAGCATATCTCAACATCAAAAACATTCTTGAAAAAGTCACCGCCCAAGTTGAAGACGGACCTTGCGTCACTTTTTATTTTTTTATTTTTTTATTTATATTTAATAATATTAAAACTATTATTAAAACCTATTTTTCCCTTGTAAAAAACCTGGATTAAGTTAATTAATTGATTAAAATGAATTAAGAATAAAAAAAATATTAAAAACGCAGGCATGTACCAGGCACGTGACACTTAACGGTGTTTTTAAACGGAAAAAGTTAACAGTGGGCAACGAGTCATGAAAATAAACATTAGGGGGTAGCAGGCGTATTTTAAACTATGAGGGGTAAACTGTCAAACGGGCCAAACCCCAAGGGGTAAACGAGGCATTTACTCTATTTCTCGATGCATATTTGCTTCTTTGCTTACTATATGCCTTTTACCCCTTGCCTCGGGAAATATAAAATCCATGTTTGGTGCTTGTTATAGGTCTTATCACAATTTCTTAGCTTGCTTCGAGCTTAATAGGAGACTGTATAAATTTATATATTTGAAATTACCCCACTATTAGACTCAGGGCCAAATGAGACCCTTTTTACCCTTATTTTGCTTTTTGTTTGTCCTTTGCTTGTCAAAACTTTTATTTGTTGCCAAAATCCCGGTGGTCTTTGATCTTGAATGCCAAAGCTTTATTGGTCTTTACCTTTTTAACTATCTTGGCTGGAAAAAAAATCTATACTGCCATTATCTTAGTAGTACTTACCTCAACACCACGTCGATCTTTTAATGAGATTGTCGAGACTACGCCAGACTTACGAACATATCTATGTATCAACCTTTTGGTTAGACTTTGAATGAAATTTCGAAGACTACATCAAACTCACGAATCTATCTATATGTCGAACTTTCGGTCGAACATTGAATATGATTCCCGAGACTATGTTGAACTTACAAATATATATTTGTGTTGACCTTTCGACCGACCTTTAACTGAGACTGTTGAGACTACGTCGAGCTTACAAATATATCTTCATGTCAACCTTTCGGTTAGACTTTGAATGAGATTATCGAAACTACGTCGGGCTTACAAATATATCTTCATGTCAACCTTTCGGTCGGACTTTGAATGAGACTTCGACTTACAAATATATCTTTGTGATGACCATTCTGAGACTACATCGAAATCACAAATATATTTTTGTGTCGACCATGTGGTCAGACTTTGAATGAGATTTCCGACACTACGTCGAACTTACGAATATATCTTCGTGTTGACCTTTCAGTTGGACTTTGAATGAGATTGATAAGACCTCGCTGGATTTACAAATACATCTTTGTGATGGCCTTTCGATCGAACTTTGAATGAGATTATCGAAACTACGTCAGAATTTGAATATATTTTCATGTCGATGCTACACCAGTCTTATGGATGTCTTTTCCAGCCGAAGTTACGTTGGTCATGTGGATATTCTCACCTACTGAAGCTACGTTGATCTGGTGGATAATCTGCTGATCTCAAATATATTACAAGTCTATAAATTTTTGTAAAAAATGATACTTTTGATCGATCGACCGATCTTGGTGCTGATGAGTATTTTTGTTGGTCGTCCCCTAAGTCACTTAGGAATAATGTCGGTGTGCTAAAACGTGGTCTTTTTTGCCAAATGTGTTGGTCCTTTGCTTTGTGAATCCAGTCTGAAATTGGTATTATGAATTTTTTTTACATTTTATAGACTTTTTCAGGCCGGGTATCCATTGGTCGATCCCCTACTTGATGATCTTAGGGTTTCGGAAAAAGTCTTTCACCTTCTATCGACTTTTTTCGGCCGAGAGTCCATTGGCTAACCCCCTAGTTGATGATCTTAAAGAATTGGGAAATTTTTTTTACATTCTATCGACTTTTTCATGCCGAGAATCCATTGGCCGACCCCCCTACTTGATAATCTTAGGGAATTAAGAAAAGTTTTTTACACTTTATCAACTTTTTTTTAGGTTAGTAATCCATTGGCCGACCCCTAACGGAGGCCGAGAATTTTTTTTACATTATACCGACATTTTCAGGTCGGGAATCTATTGGTCGACCCCCTAATAAAGTCCTAGATTCTTTTTTACATTCTATCAATATTTCCAGGTAGGGAATTTTCCTTTTCACCTATTCAATGGCATTCCTACTTCACATGAACACCAAATAAACCTTTAAAAATAAAAGGTAATTTACTCAGGGATTCAGTTTTGACATATAATGTTAGGCTGGGTTCACCAACTAGATGTACGATATTGTCGCATCCTTCCTTAGTTGTCGCTTATAGTTATTCCTTATTATATCACAACTTTTGATCCCTTCATTGATGCTGGAGTCTTATTCTCCGCTTCCGTATCTACTTATCATGAAACACTCTTCACGGTTTGTGTTAAAATCTCGTGGAATCTTAATGGGTTTAAAATCTGATTCCCACAGAAGACGCTAGATGTTAGAGCATGAAAATCACGATACCGTCAGCCTCGGGACCACGCTCGACTCGAGGATACAAGCATAACCAAACCGCAACAACAAATATGCATATGTGTAGGTAGAAGGAGAAGAGCGTTAGGAATATCGAATTATACACGAAGGAGAGTAGATAATGCGGTACCAAATGACCGAGCGAGAAGTTTCTTCGTAGTCTTTATGCATAGCTCGACGAAGGTCCGAGGATCCAATCCTTTCATACAATCTTCCTGAAACCAGACACTAGGTCAGGACCAAAGGGCGGTGCGCTCACGATAACGCTTTGACGCTCAACATTAACATTATCTCTATTGGGAATAACTTAACCCGAGGAGTTATGGAGACTTATGTCGATTGTATATCAACCGCAACCATTTTAGAGAGAGAAAGATAGAGTTTCTAGAGAGAGTAACCAGAGGTCCCGTTTTTACTGGAGCGGGAGGTATTTAAAGATGTCAATAGATACGCAAAATGTTGCTTGTGCGTACTTTAAGCATAAGGCAGATGAGCAATATAAGCCTCGGTAAAGTTGCCTATTGTTGCGTCATATAGCCTCAAGATACGTGTGCGTGTAACTCATCCTCGGGAGATTGGCTCAGGAATGAGATCTGATCGCACTTATCCTCATGCATATGTGTATCGATCCCTCAATGTAGCGTAATTACTCGTTTTTTAGTGTGTTGGGATTCTTTTATGCGTGACCGAGTATAAGTGTTATATTTTGCTTTATCGTTCGGTATCTAACTTGTTATAAAAATATTCAATTAATTTTTGTATGTATGGAAAAAAAAATATTCTCACGTGATTTTTTTGCTATATTAGGTATTTAGGATAGGATCCCACCCCTACCGCAAATATTATTTAATTTTGAAACATCATTTCTTGTCCCGCTCTTCCCCCTCCTTATCTTTCCCGCCTCCCCCTTCCCCCTATTTTAAAGCCACGTCTCTCTACAATCTCAACTCTCTCTTTGTCTCTCTCTCACACTCTCTCTCCAATACCCACCATGAACCGCCGCACCAGAAGATCCTCCTCCCCAAACAACAGCTACCTCCGCTACCTCAAGCCCGGCGCTCTAGCCCAACTTCGTGACTCACGAATCAGTGCCCGAACTCACCGAGTCATACCTAACTCAACCCAGATCCGCTCTCCTTCCCGCTCCCCTATCTCTCAGACTCAACAAACTGGTCTCACCTTGGATGACCCACCTTGCTTTTACGCCGCCCGGATCTACAGCCCGCGTTGTCCTCAGAGGAAGAAACTCGTAGCAGCTAGATCTGTTTTCCTCTACCCGTCTAGTCCTGGACCGGTTGCTGAATCTCCCGGTCCAATTATTGACTTGTTAAGCAATAACAGTGTTAATGATATTCTTGTCGCTTAAGGAAACAGTAAAGACTATAGCTATGATAGATTTCCAGTTCATTTAATGAACTTAGCGAAATTAATTAAAATATATCAATAAACCTTGTTAGATTTTCAATTTCATATTTGTGATGTTAATTATACTTCGTTAATTGGATTAGAATTAGCTTATTATTATTGAAAATCATCTCATTTATTGAATGGTTGATCTACATTGCCCATTAATTATCTCATTGTGTGCTATATGATGCTTAAATTCTAAATGTACGGTTACTGTTTAGACATCTAACATTGTTTGATACTTGATTTAGTAACCATTTGGGTGTTTGATTTTGATAATCTAAGATAGATCATAGTTTTGTGAAATTTGTTTGCTTGTGATATTTAGAGGTTGAAGAGTGTTAACACGGATATAAATATCTCTAAACAAAGTAGAAACAAAGTAAATGTATATGTTGAAGCCTGTCTTACTACTTGAGTGAAGCTTGTGTTCACATGTGGGAATTCTAAACACTCCCCTTGGAACTTAAAGTTTGCTTTCTAGGTAACACCTTCACTCACTTATAATATCTTTGTTAAGGGTGATCACATAACAAAAATAGTGATAAATTGAGGCTATGGGTGATCTTTCCAACAAGAAAAGATTTTGATTAGCTGTTTGAGTAAGTTCTTGAGAAACGTAAGAGTCGAATCACGTCAAATATTAATCTTCAGGGCAATTATAAATATAGGCTTCCACAACATACAACTTAACACTAAAAGTTCTCAGTTCTAACTACACATACAAACCCAACTAAAGAAGCCAAAAAGTAAGAGACCCTCCCTATACTGCTATATTACATTGGAAACAAAAAACCAAAAAAAAAAAAAAAAACATAGGGTTACGGAACACCAAAACAAACTTCACTCTGTTCTTTCTCATCCTATTCACTCTTGCCTCTCTCTTCTTTCTCTAATTCCCAATCTGAACCAGCCACTCTTTCTCTCTCATCACCACCAAAACGGCGCCTTGAAACACTTCTTCACCACTCGATCTCGCCTTCTTCACTCAACCTTCAAGTCTCACCTTCGTGGACCATTCTTCACCATCACGAGCCCCGAAAGCCGTCGTTCACCACCATGTCTCTGCTGGTCTTGTCGTTCACCATCATCTCCACCGTTTGCTGCAGCCGAAACCTCCCGCTATCTACACCATGGAAAACCGCCGCCTTCGTTGACCATCTTCACCACCAAGATAACCGACGCCGTTCGTGGCCATTCTCCATCACCAACAAACCGGAGCAACTGCAACGAACAATAGTTGTTCGTGGCCATTCTCCCTCATGAACAACCCTCCCGTTCGTGGACCTTCACACCACCATAACTACCGTCGTTCGCCTGCACAGGAAGCAGATCTCCAGCACCATAAACCCTTCACACTCGCAAGTGGGTACATACCCGGGTGACGAAATCTCTTCACTTTCGGGTGACAAAAACAGGTATCTTCACCCAGACTTCTTCAATTTCCGGTTTCATTATTTTTCAGTTTTCACGGTTTCATTTCGTTTCGTTTACTTTCCATTGTTTATTTTTTTGCAGGTATTCGATTGTGAAGTTGGAGAGATAACTGTATGGGTACAGCCCCTGACCATACCAATTGGGGTACAACCCATATAGATTTTGTTATTTCTTTGTTGGTAACAACCCCATATAGCTATGTTTCGAGAGCCCTATGTAGCTGTTGTTCGAAATGGGTCTGTATCCATGTAGTTGTTGTTCGAGATGGGTCCGTACCCAAATGAACTTTACATGGACAAACCATTTTACATGGACAACCCATTCAAGGACTACTCAATTGACAAGAACGATCCAAAAACCTCAGACTTAACAAAGGCGATAAATTTACCAACCCTTATAACAACTATTGATTATATATACAATTAATATATTAGATATTAGTCCATAATATGAAAAATATTTTAGTAATAATAAATTTAGTTATAATCTTTCCTAATATGTGTGGAAAGTTAGGTTGAAAATTATAATAATCCTTACATGATCAAATAACGCCTCGATGCGTAACTCATTTGACAAAATAAAAGATTTAAAGTTAAAGTTGTTGTGACTGCCTTGCTGATGACTGTGATTGGTCTCTCCTATATTCCAAGCGCATGGGTGTAGGGGGGACTAATGTGAGGGTTCCACCCCTTTTTATATGGGTGAAATAACAAGATATAGCAAATTAATGTAGATATTTTTACTCAATAGGTCTTGAAAACCACTCCTTAAGACGTAAAGACCCTAACCCTCTACTTTTTTCTTCCTAGCCACAAAGTAATAAAAGTTAATAAAAACAAATAAAAAAGTAAAATCCTTAAATTTTATCTTCCGAAAACTCCTATATTTAATTATAACCCATAAACCCTAAAACTCACACATAAACCAAACCAGTTACTCATTTTTTTAAACCCAATCAACCCCCACCCCCAAACCTCCTTGTCGAATTTCTCTTAAAATATAGGTGGTGGTGGTAAGAAGGCGATAGTAACGAATGAGAACTAGAGGTGGATCTAGGGTTTTGAAGGCGACAGTAGCGGACCCAGTGGAGGTGAGTGGTGGTGGTTTGACATTTTCGTACGTAATAGTGCATCGGCGTAGTGGGTTCGAGGTGGAGAACTTCACATACCTGTGACAAACTCGTGTAGAAGACTGAAGCCATGTAATTGAGCAAATCAAAGATTGAACTAGATCTAATCATCCAACTCCATCATTAGCAGAACAAAGTTATGATATTTCTGGCGAGCTTCAGTGTGCATCCATGGTTTCGAGTGGCGGCCATGCCTCAAATCATCTATGGTGGTTTGAAAAGATAATGACGTCTTGATGATGTCATCTAGGCTTCTTGATTTTTTCTTCAGGTTTAGTTTTTAATTTCTCTATTTCGAATTCCTGGCTTAGTTTTTATTATACAATTAAAGTGTCATTATTTTTTCCCTTCTTCTCATAGTATAATTATAAATAAAAAATGTGCAATTATTTTATTTGAATCTAAGTTATTTTTAATTTTGCCAAGGATCGAATAAGAAATTATGGTTAGAGCTCAAAAACCATTATGAGTCGACTCATTATTTCTTGAGTTGAATCAATGACTTTTTGAATTGATTTAGAGACTCTTATTATACAATTAAAGTGTTGTAATTTTTTTCCTTCTTCTTGTAATATAATTATGATTCGAAATAGCACATTTCTTTTATTAGAATTCAAGTTATTTTTATAAATTTATCAAGGTACGAAGAAGAAATACGCTCGGTGAAAGATATTCAATAAAAAAGATACGCTTAGAGGTTATTTGTCACGTTTAGAGACTTTTCGAGTCAACTCATTGATTTTTTTTAGCTGACTCATTCACTTTTTAAACTGACTTAGAAACTTTTTTAGCCAACTTGAAGACTGTCTGAGTTAATTCGAGATTCTTTTAGCCGACTCGGAAACTTTATAAGTCACTTCCATCGACGATGTTGGTGATGGCCAATGATCAGTGACTGACAGTGAACATATTCGGTGTCCAGTCTTTCTTTAAAGGAGTGTTTAATGATTATTTTACCATTTATTTTTCATTTACATGTGATTTTTAATTTATTTAATGGTAATTTTTTTATTTGATCATAGTTTGTGTTCTCAAGTAAAAATAATTTTTCTTTTCTTTCCTTGGTGACTATTATTATTTAAAAAATTTGTCTAAAGGGTCTTGCTTGAAGACACCCAGGGGCGGAGCTATGCATACCCCAAGAAGGTCCATGGCCCCATTGACTTTTTAAAATAAAAAAGTACTACTTAGTATAAAAAAATTAATTAATTATAGTTATTTATTACCTCAAAAAAATTTAAAATCTTCTTTTGGCCACCCCTAACTTTTAAAATTTATTTTATTATCCTTATAATTATATTATTTATTGAATAATTAATTTTAAAAAAATTAATATTAAGATTTATAGTGCAATGTTTCTTTAATATAAGACTTATAGTGCAATCTTTACCTAATATAGGATTTATAGTGTAATTTGTAAAATATAAGGACTTATTTTACTGTTTTACAATATATAAGGAATTATATTGCACATAACTCCCAAAAAAAAATTCTGGGCCGTTACCCCCGAACCCCCTTGCCCCCCTAATGACTAAATCCTGGCTCCGCACCTGAAGACACCCCTTAAAACCCAACAAGACCTCACTCACCTTCTCTTCTTACTAAAGGGCACAAACAAATTTTAACACTATAGACTAAAATCCCAATTACATTTTTACCCTTTTTGTTTTTTATGTCTTATATATACTAGTTTTTATCAGAATTATTTTATTAAAACCCTAAACACTCATTTCTCTCTCCTCTCTCTCCTTTTCTCCTAAATCTCGTGTAGCTTTCCTAAGCTTTTTGTCTTCCTTTTAAGTTGCAAGCAATGGTAGATCCGGTCGCCTAAGCTGCACAAGAATGCCGACGTGAATAAGAGTCCCATTCATGAAGCCGAGACACTCTCTTTCTTTGTTGATATGTGTCGGCAGATCGGGGAAGAGCTTTTTCTGGCACGCTGTTCGTGAAGCTTTTTCCGGTGGTGAGAAGACTACCAAGCCCGACAGTTTTAAGATTGTGAGCAAGCTTCGTGGTTCGTTAATGGTGAGATCCGTTGCCGTGAAGACCTCTCCGTGAAGACTTCGTTATGGTGAGATACGTCACTTTTGCGAGCTCCGGCCATGGCGTGAAGGGATCTTACGTTCGTGAAGCTCCGGTTAGGAAAACAATGGCAGAAATGAGCTTGCTCTACATTGTTACCTTACTCTGTTTCATCACTACCACCACCACAAGAATCCCCAGAAACTACAACGGCAGCTCATGGCAAACAACACACCACCTTCTACGGCGGCTCAGACGCATCTGGCATAAATGGTATCAACTCTTTCCAACATACCTCCATTTCCCCTTCACTAACTTAACTCAAACATATCTTTTCCCTTTCTTGCAGGTGGCGCGCGTGGCTATGGCAACTTATACAGCCAAGGCTACAGTGTGAACACGGCGGCACTAAATACTGCTTTATTCAACAATGGGTTAAGTTGTGGTGCATGTTTCGAGCTAAAATGTGACGCCGCCACTGATCCAAAGTGGTGCCACGCTGGCAATCCGTCAAGAAGCTTGGATGCCACCATTTACGTGAACTAACATTTTTTTTTTTTTCTTATTCTTTTTGACAGCTCTTATTTTTTTCTTGTATTTGTATTTTTCAGTATTATAATAAGTTTTCTGTCAATTTTTTTTTTCTTTGTCTTTTTTTTTTCTTTTTCATTTTTAGTGTTGTTCAGATTTTTGCTAAGCAATGTTTTTTTTTAGATTTTTGTAATGTAAAATGGAATTTTGTAATATAAAAATATATATTATGATTTTTGGTGTTTATTTATCTGGTGTAGTTTTAGTTTTTAAGAATATACTCAGTAAAGTTATTGAGCATCCTCAGTAAATTTACTAAGCATACCCAGAATTTTCATCCGATACTCAGTAAATGCATGATACTTAATAAAAAATTCTGAATACTCAGTACCTTTTTCCGATACTCAATACTTTTTTAGCGACTCAGTAACTTTTTCCAAACTCAGTAACCTTTTTCATACTTAGTACTCCATACTCAGTACTCCATACTCAGTACTCCATACTCAATACTTTTTCCGGTGGTGGTCGGCGGTGATCAGCGATGGTCGGTGGTTGTGGACGGAGCTGGATTTTTTTTTATTACAATGGAGGTCCTAGGACCATGGTAAAACACCTATTACAAATTCAAACTAGATGGACCAATCTATGAATATATCTGTCCAGACCAAGTCCACCCTGCTCTATCTCTAGTTAATGCACTCCAAAGGCTATCAGGAGGTTCAGTAAGTACCTCAACCCTGTTACTCTGTCTTAATCTGATACAAGCAAGCTTATCAGCACACCCATTAGCTTCTCTGTAGATCCTCTTACCCACAAAATTTGGATTTGCACGTAAGATCTCTCGAATCCCCTCAATACACCTCTAAGAAGGTCCACTCCCTCCTTCCGTAATGTTAATTGCCTCTAACGCCTCTTTCGAATCCGTCTCAAACCAAAGCTCCTTAATACCCAACTCTACTGCTAATTGCAGTCCTTCGTACAATGCCCTAATCTCCGCAACTGCTGCAATACTACAAGTGATATTCACTGAAAACCCATTCACCCAACTACCCTCCACATCCCTTAATAAAACACCAACACCTCCCACACCCCGCACTGCCACACAACTCCCATCTGTATTGAGTTTATATCCCCTTTTGGATTTACACCAGCCTATCATTTTCACATAATCCTTGAAGCCCGAAGCTTTCCCCAAATTTATTCGCCACGCTCTTATGTACTCAACTACTATATATTTAGCTTGTATTATTATAATATCTTCCTTCACAAACTCTACATTATTAGAGATTGCATCATTTCATTCCGACCAAATAACTCCCACAAGCGCCGCGAAAAATATATTCCATGTGAGCTGGAAATTATTGATGCTTAATGAACGAGGAGAGAGAAAAAATGATAAAGGAGGAGAGATATTAATGGTAATAGAGGAGAGTGAAAAATGGTAATGGACGTGAGAGAAGAATCTATTTTTTTGTCTTATATACACTATAAGGGTATTCATGACATTGGTCATCTTAGAGGCCTTTCTGGAGGAAAGATGATTAGAATGTTACTTTTAGAGCACTAAGATAATCTCCAAGACCTTATAGGGCATTCATCCTTATTTTTCATCGGGTAAAAACATGTTAATAAACAATATGATTGCAAATTTTTTTGGATTTTAAAAAACCATTAATTAAAAAAACCATTATTTTTTTGTGTTAAAACAATAAATCTCTTAAAAAGAATTTATCTTTATATAATTTTTTTAATTATTTATTTATATATAAAAATTATTGAAATTCAACCAACTCTATTACCACCTCTGACCACCAGCACCACTGCCACCACTTCCACTGTCTCCACCAGCACCACTGCCACCACTACTATATCTCAAGGTATTTTTTTTATATTCCGACCACCACCACTAACCGCCGCTACAGCCACCACCACCACTACTACTACTACCACCACCACCACCACCACCATCTCCATCTAGTTTTTAAAGTTCGGGCACCACCACCGACCATCGATACAACCATCACAACCACCACCACATTCGACTAGTTTATTTTTCTTAAAAAAAATTCGGTACCACCACCTCCCACCGCTTCCGCCACCACCAACACCCACCCGAACCAGTTTTTTTTAATTTAAAAAATTCGGGCACCACTACCGACCAGCGCTGCAACCCCCACCATCTCTAGACAGTTTTTATTTATTTAAAAAAAAACGGACACCACCACCGACTATCACTGCAACCACCATCACCTCTGATAAGTTCTTTTAAACTGGTATCACCACTAGTCACTCTTGTCGCTATTAACAACCTAAAACCCAATCAATAAATAGAATTCATTATTCAGAACAAATAATTCATTTTTTTGATAATCTAAAACTTTATTAATCTCAACATTGTTATTACATATAACGCTACCTGAGCAAAAATCTCAAAATAGCTAAACTATTACAACTTTCACAACTAATATAAGCATTACAAACCATTAATGAATTAAATTACTCTTCAAAAATGTTGAGAAGTATCCATCTCTGCGCAATCTCCACTCTATTCCTTTTAACTTTTAATTTTCTGCAATTATCCAGTTTGGCATTGAGATGAAACTTGATATTCGCATGATTTGATCCTCATTACTCCTTTTACCATCATGAATATATGCATTCCTATTATTCCAAATGGTATAGATATATGGTGTAAACCATGATGACATAATAATATTCATGAACTTATCCTTAGTTTTACTCAAAATAACCTCAATAAGATTGAGCTCATCCCATCCATGTATAACTGGCATATCTAAATCACAATTTTGCATACTTTTCTGCAAAATCCATCCTGCAAAAGAGCATAAAACAAACAAGTGCTCTCTATCCTCAGCTGCACTGTGACACAATTCGCATAATACATTGACTTTACTTCCCCATTCACCCATTCTCTGTTTAGTTGGAAACCTGTCAAGACAAGCTAGCCAAATGCAAAAGCTGCACTTGTGAATATTTTTTTATGCCAAACTACTTTGGTCCAATCCAGGGTTAAGCTATCTCTTCTAATCTGCTCAAGCGTTTTCTTAAAGGAAAACTTCTGCTTAATACTTCCAGCTTATTGTATCACTTCCCATAGTATTTTGATCAGATATAATATCACTAAGTCTATGAAGTGTACCTGGGAAATGCCACCTTCCTTCTTGAAGCAACTATGTACTGTTCTATTGCGCCATTACCAATCTTGAGTATAATACACTGATATGCACTCTCTCTAACTTTAAAGATATTATTCCAAGTCCAAGTGATATCACTCTTTAATTTTAAACCCCAAATACAATTCCCATGTATTATATTGTTGTGGGCCAATTGACTTAATAGATTTCCATCATTTTTGTATATCTTTTAAAAGATTCCCAATAAGCATGTTTTTTTTAATTCCACCACATCTGGCACATTTAGACCTCCTTCGGAGGTTTGCAAACATTTGACCAAGATACTTTTGCACCCTTAGCATTTCCGAAATGACCTTTCCATAAGAATGTAGATAGCAATTGATTTAATTTATATATGACATATTTGGGCAACATGAATACCCTACACCAATAAGAAATTTACTTACTAAAACAACCCTGATTAACTCAAAACTCCCTGATAGGTGAGAAGCTTATTGCTCCATAAGTTGATTGTTTCACTTATCTTCTCCACTAGCCTGTTTGAGTCTTCAACACACAACTTCTTGGAACTCAGGGGAACACCCAAATATCTCACATGTAATGTACCTTAATTTGATACTCAATATAATACTATTCATTTTAATTATGTCAGAACATCCACCAAAGTAAATTTGACTTTTACTATTAGTAATTTTAAACCCTGTCATCCTAGCAAAGATGTCCAATCCTTCTTTAATAATCTCAGCTAATTCAATACTAGCATCACTAAAGATTAATAAATCATCTGGGAATATGATGTGATTGAGAGCCAACTTTCAACATTTAGGATGGTACCCAAATTTTTTATTATTTTCCGAAAGATTGAAGTGAAGATCTGCATACATATGACAAAAAGGTAAGGGGACAGTGGGTCCCCTTGCCTTAACCCTATTTCCACTAAAATATCCCACCATTTATCCATTTACACCAATAGAGTAAGTAGGTGTGCTTACACACATATTAATCCATCTTATCATTTTTGCTGGAAAATTTAGAGCCTTTAAAGTATTAATCAAAAAGCCCCAATTGATGCTATCATTGGCCTTTTGCAGATCAACATTGATGGTCATTCTATGAGTAATATTCTCCTTCTCATAGTTGTGAATAATTTCCCGTGCAACTAATATATTGTCACATATAGCCCTGTTTCCAACATAAGTTGCCTGATTTTGAGATATTATGGATTCGAATGCCTTTTTTACTCTGTTAGCAATCATTCTTTGGGATTAATTTTATATTAG
This sequence comes from Nemophila menziesii, assembly GCA_029959085.1. Classification (NCBI taxonomy): domain Eukaryota; kingdom Viridiplantae; phylum Streptophyta; class Magnoliopsida; order Boraginales; family Hydrophyllaceae; genus Nemophila; species Nemophila menziesii. The sequence goes on from JARWIR010000128.1 coordinate 538,495, forward strand.
TAGCATTGATTCCTTTAGGTATACTGCTAGTATTCATCACTTCTTGGATTACTTTACATAAATAATTTCCAACCACATTCCAAGCCTCTTTATAAAAGTTTGATGTATGACCATCCAGCCCTGGACACTTATTTTCATTCATGGAGAATAGTGCCTGCTTAATCTCTTTATTAGTGATAGGTTTATTTAAAATATCAATATTTAGGATGGTACCCAAATTTTTTATTATTTTCCGAAAGATTGAAGTGAAGATCTGCATACATATGACAAAAAGGTAAGGGGACAGTGGGTCCCCTTGCCTTAACTCTATTTCCACTAAAATATCCCACCATTTATCCATTTACACCAATAGAGTAAGTAGGCGTGCTTACACACATATTAATCCATCTTATCATTTTTGCTGGAAAATTTAGAGCCTTTAAAGTATTAATCAAAAAGCCCCAATTGATGCTATCATAGGCCTTTTGCAGATCAACATTGATGGTCATTCTATGAGTAATATTCTCCTTCTCATAGTTGTGAATAATTTCCCGTGCAACTAATATATTGTCACATATAGCCCTGTTTCCAACATAAGTTGCCTGATTTTGAGATATTATGGATTCGAATGCCTTTTTTACTCTGTTAGCAATGATTCTTTGGGATTAATTTTATATCAGTAGCATTGATTCCTTTAGGTATAATGCTAGTATTCATCACTTCTTGGATTACTTTACATAAATAATTTCCAACCACATTCCAAGCCTCTTTATAAAAGTTTGATGTATGACTATCCAGCCTTGGACACTTATTTTCATTCATGGAGAATAGTGCCTGCTTAATCTCTTTATTAGTGATAGGTTTATTTAAAATATCAATTTGGTCTTGAGACAAAGATACCCCCATCAACTCTTGAAGATCCTTGACTGAGCAGCTTTCTTCCTGTGCATCCGTAGTACCAATGAGTGTAGTATAGAAATCTATAAAATCTTTTTGTTTTTGTTCAGGTTCATTTAGTATAATTCCTGACTCATTTACCAAAGTAGTGACTTTGTTTCTAACTTGTCTCCCTTTAATTATTTCGTAGTAATAAGCATTGCTACAATCACTTTTAGTAGCCCAAGTAACTCTTGATTTTTGCTTTAAAATCTCATGCTCCTGGGTAGCGGCAACATCGAGACTATGGAGTAAGATTTTTTCCCCAGCTAAGATGACTTCACTAATGTCTCCTTTCATTATCTTGTTCTGTAGCTCCTCTAACCTCTTTCTCAACTCTTGAATTTGAGTATAGCTTCTCTTAAAATATGTCAAGTTAAAGATTTTTAGTATTCTTTTAACCTCCTTCTGCCTAACACATGATTTATAAACTTTAGATCCTTGAGCCTCTATTTTCCAAGCATTGCCGACTGTTTCTTGAAAATTTTCATGTGTGGACCATATATTGAAAAACTTGAAAGAACTAGCTCCTCTTCTCACTTGTTTACCCATATTTAATTGAATCACACAATGATTAGAAGTTGATGGTGCCAAACACATAAGATTTGAGTGATTATTATCAAACCATGTAGCATTTAGAAACAGACTAACAATTATACTTGCTCTCAATTGAATATTACTCCTATTGCTCCATGTATGGAAGTTACCACATGTGTGGTTCTCATATATTTCAGCTTCATCAATGCAATCACTGAACTGTTTAGATGATTCAGTAAGTTCATCACTATTGAGTCTATCTTCAGTTCTTAATAGCTAATTAAAGCCCCCTATGCATCCAAACATTTGACCTTTATATGTATTATTCCACTTTATAATATCTCGCCACAAAAATAATATAATTTTGTCATCATTACTCGCATACACCACACACATGTAAATTTGAGTGTTGTCAGTCTTACTAGTGATCTCTACCATAATAGCTTGATGAGAATCCTCTATGAATGTAATTGAAATATTATTATCCCTCCAAATGATCTATATCCTTCCACTTGGGTCTTTTATATAGTTGTGAATGAGGTTGTAATTATTGAAATTATTTTTCATTATACCCTGCACATTATGATACTTAACTTTAGTCTCTAAAATACACATTATATTTACCTTACTATTGAATATGTATTTAACAACATCCTGTTGTGTGAGAGGCATATTCAACCCTCTCACATTCCATGATCCTATGATCATGGATCAGGAGGTTTGAGAGGCTCATTCCCAATACTCCTAATAAGTGTCATAACATCATCATCCAGTGTTGATAGAGGAGAGTTTAGAGCTCTGAAAGAGTTAATTTCTGTTACAGTGGAATTGTATGAGCTTCCTCCTTTTTGATTAATAAGTTTTGACCTTTTTGTTGTTACATATTTCTATTCCTCTTCCCATTCTTCATCTTTATTACTTTGTTCAACTACATTTTGTGCATTGACTCCCATCTTTCCTTTCTCTTCTACATCATTATTTGTATCACTCTAATTGGTCTCTTTCTTGATTTTAGGAACCCATTACTTCTATTCTACTTTATTTTTGCAGATGTTATGACTGAAACTTTTACACCTAGGACAAGGTGTTGGTCTCCACTCATATATCACTTCAACTTCATGTAATTCATGTGCTCATGTATCAACATATAGTTTATTTGTCATCTCCTTTCTTAGATCAATCTCTACACAAACCCTCGCATAACCTAGTCTAGATCTTGATTCTGTGACTGAATCCATTTGAATTGGCCTCTCAATCCCACTTGATATGTAGTTTAACCCAATTTTAGTCCACAAGTTCATTGGCATATTTTATAGTTTAATCTATAAAGGAACTTTGTCAATCTCAACTTTGTTGAATTGTTTATTCTCCTTCCATTCTCTTAGAAACACCGGTTTCTCCCTATATGTCAGATTTGCTGCATAACCTTATTACGGTTTTCTTTATCCTCAAAATTGAACTCGAACATACTACCATTTGATTTAATGTTTATACTACCTAATTCTTTCCACTAATATTTGACAAAATTAGCTACCATATAGAATTGACGTGGTGGTACAATAAATTGACCCACCAAACAATTTCCCCAAATTTTTGAACCCACATCCATAATAATTTGAGGAGGTTTGATAATCGTTTTACCTTCATGAAGTGCTGGCTCGTGATAGTCGAGTGTAAGGACCGGTTCAATCATACCTTCGAACAGCGTGTTCCACTTTCTTTGTTTTTCCTCAACAATTACTTCCTCGTCCTGTATGGCTTCTTCAATATCATTGCGATGTGGTTCAGTGTTCACAACACTCACCGGTTCTTCCGATACTGAGACTTCAATCGATTTTAATTCCTTACAAACCTCATTTTCTTTAATGGATCCGCTTTGTTTACCATAACTTTTGGGTTGAACATATGTTGATTTAACGACGTGCTTCCCTTTTCCTTTATTATTCTTAGCGCTATTGTTTCTCTTGAAGTCATTTTGTTGATTTGAACTACTATTATGCTTCTATTTGTCACTATCTTCAAATATTATTCTCATGATATCTCGTTACGCAGTACGTTTTGGTGCCATAACTGCAGTAGCAGAAGGTTAATCGAAAAAGAAGAAGCAAAATGGTCTAAGATATGGTTTTTGGATTAGAAATCACTGAATCAAAATGTGTCTAATGGGTGAAAATTAATGAGACTCTTTGTTCAATCCCATAAAATATAGGTACAACAAAGAATCAGAAGAGAGAGAAACGAAAAGATATGATTTCCTTATGTTTTTGGTGTGATTCAGTGTAAAAAAAAGAGAAAAAAGATGCTGCAACGGCCAAAACAAAAGCGTAATCAGTTTTTTTTAATTCGTGCATGAGGCGCGTACAAAAAAGAACTTGACTCTCATTTTATCGAGGTTCGTTTTCCGTTAACAAATAATTCATTGTTTAAAATAAGGAATTCATTGTTCATTTTATTTTATTACGTGGGTGGTCAGGGCCGACCCTGGGCATAGGCCCAGGAAGCAACCGCATCGGGCCCCAAAAAATTTGGTATTATGATGGGCCCCTTTTTCGGAAGAATTAGATATTTATATGTATATAGTTTATATATTTGGATTCAGTAATATAACATGAATCATAAGTTAGCTCATTGGTAAGATGATATATTTTCTTATTAGAGATTCAAGTTCGAGTCTCTTCCTAAAATAATTTTTTTATAAAAAAAGTTTCTTGAGCTTTTTATCATTATTTTTAATGTATATATACAGGGGCTCCTATTATGAAATTCGCTTCGAGCCCCAAATATGTCAGGACCGGCCCTGTGGGTGGTCCAGGCCAACACCCGACTACTCACACGGAAGATTAGCACGCCTCTACACACCTAACTCCAGGCAAGTCAAAACTCGGTTACCCAACCAGTTGGGTTAGCTCAACTGGCCAGAGCCTTGCCATTTCTTCAGCATTTAAAGGGGAGGTCCATGGTTCGAATCCCCTCCATAACGGGTGTAAAGTGAGAGGTACAAGGCTTGAACCCCTCCCTGAACATGGGTAACCTAGTTCTGATTTACCATGAGAATATATATGGGGAGGCATGTATTTCTCCGTGGGATTAGTCGGGTGCGCGCAAGCTAGCCCGGAACCCATGTAACCGGAAAAAAATGGGGAGGCATGTATTTCTCCGTGGGATTAGTCGGGTGCGCGCAAGCTAGCCCGGAACCCATGTAACCGGAAAAAAAACTAGGTTACCCAACAGTGGCCAGATGTGGTGGTGGAAAATATAAAAAAGTGGATGGTAGTAATGGTGGTGTCAGTGACTGTGGTCACAATAATTACAATTTTTTTTATAAAACAACAATTGACCGGACATGGTGGATGTAGCGATAGTCGGTGATGATGCTCGAAATAAAAGAAACCTAATGGTAGTGGAGGCGGTGGTGGTGGCTGCAATGGTACTCGGTGGTGGTGGTCGAAATTTTATTAAGAAAATAAAAAATATTGGCAGGTGGTGGTAATGGTATTAGTAATGGTTGGAGGTGGTACTTGTAATGGTCAATAAATTGTATAATATTAAAAAATAGATATTATATTAAAAATAAGATATTATATCTAAAATAGAATAATTTAGATATAGAAGGATAGATAAATTTTTTTATTTATAAATATCTTGTTTAGTGAAAAAGATTTTAATAAAGTAAATTATTAATGATATTTTTTTAATAATTGGTACTTTTAATATATTATTTAAAAAAGAAAAAATAGAGCTAAGTAATCCAGTTTCGAGTTAAAAATAGTAACATATGCTAAAAGTCCGCAATATTACGGGCCCAGCCCAATCTCTAAATGTACGCCCAAACCCAACATTCTAAAGCTTGAACGCGTAGTCAGCAAGCTAAACCAGAGAAGCTAGAGCTTGAGAGAGAGAGAGAAAGAGAGACGGCCATGGCGGAACCTAAAGTCAAATATGATCGTCAGCTGAGGTACTACTACTTCTTTTCACTACTATTATTTTTCATTTTTCTTTTTATCACTCGTGTATATATATCCTCGCATCATTTATACCCTCAAGTATACTCTAGTTAATTATTATTAATATATATGACATATTTTATACACTAATTTGATTATAGTGTAGCTAATTTTTATTTTTTATTTTTGCATTACTTTTTATTCCCCTAATCGCAAGGGCACGAGAAAGTGTTCAGTAATAATATAATTAATTCGTATTTTCATTAATGAATTTCAATTTAGATTATTTTTATCTGTTTATAGCGAGTTATTCATTCAATATCTTTCAAAGATTAGCTATTAGAGAGGTTTACGATTCACAAATTGTATAGTTGATTGAATTTCTGATTTTATATGAAGGATATGGGGTGAGCAAGGACAAGCTGCCCTTGAAAAAGCAAGTATATGCTTATTAAATTGTGGTCCTACTGGTTCTGAGACATTAAAGAATCTTGTACTTGGAGGAGTTGGAAGTATAACTGTTGTTGATGGCTTAAAAGTTGAAGTAGGAGACCTTGGAAACAACTTTATGGGTATGTAATACAATACATGTGTATGTATTTTGATGTGTAACGTTCCAATTTTAACTTAATATATGATATCTCAATAGTTGATGAATCAAGTGTTGGACAATCAAAGGCAAAATGTGTTTGTGCATTTCTTCAAGAACTAAACGATGCTGTTAAAGCTAAGTTTATAGAGGAATCTCCTGAAACATTAATTGAAACTAACCCATCATTCTTCTCTCAGTTTACCTTAGTAGTTGCTACACAGGTACATGTAATTCAAATTTAACCTCGATTATATAAAATTACTGAAATCTCCTTGTGCTTGCTTAAAGCTTGTTGAAGATTCAATGGTGAAGTTAGATAGGATTTGTCGAGACGCAAATGTTATGTTGATACTTGCACGATCTTATGGCTTGACTGGTTTTTTACGGATCAGTGTTAAGGTAATAATATATAAATTGTTTTATGTAAATTTAAAAAACAGATTTTAATTACCTTCTCTTCTTTGTGTAGGAACACACAGTGATTGAATCAAAACCTGATCATTTTTTAGATGATTTGCGATTAAATAACCCATGGCCAGAGCTTAAAAGGTTTATTTTTTTATTTTTTATTTCATGGTGTATGACTTATATGTTATATTATCAATGTCAGATTTGCAGAAACAATAGATTTAAACACAGCTGATACAGTTATTCATAAACACACACCATATGTGATCATTCTTGTTAAAGTTGCAGAGGAATGGGCTAAAACTCATAATAATACTCTCCCATCAACTAGAGATGAGAAGAAACAATTTAAGGTTGTTTACACATAGTTTAAGGTTGTTTTTTCACACACATGTTTCATCTACTAAAGTGATTTAAATGGCTTTTAATATGTGTTAGGAATTAATCAAATCAAGAATGGTTTCACCAGATGAAGATAACTATAAAGAAGCTATGGAAGCTTCTTTTAAAGTATTTGCTCCTCGAGGAATCAGTAAGTTTTAGCATCAAACCTTGCTTTAATGTATTTTTACCTTTTTTTTTTGGTGAAGTAAAATCTTTTCCCTACTGTACATTTAATACAAAACAAATCTCTTACCTTTTTTTTTTTTCTTAATATTTTCGTATTTCAGATTCAGAAATACAGCAAATAATCAATGATAGCTGTGCAGAAGTTGATTCTAGTTCATCTGATTTTTGGATTATGGTTTCTGCTTTAAAGGTGAGCCTGCTCATGTATATATATGTGTGTGTATGTATATATATATGTATGTATATGTTATGATTTTTTTTGGTGAAATTGCAGGAATTTATATCAAATGAAGGGGGTGGAGAGGCACCACTAGAAGGATCAATACCTGATATGACTTCTTCAACTGAGTAAAAATAATTAAATATTACTTTCTAAATTTATATTTAATTGTATTTTAAGACCAGAATTGTATTTTAGGATGTACGTAAATCTCCAGAAAATATACCAAGCCAAGGCTGAGTCAGATTTTCATGTTATGGTACAACGTGTGGGTAAAATCCTTAAAGAAATTGGTAGAGATTCAGATAGTATCTCAAAAGCTACTATAAAAAGCTTTTGTAAAAATGCAAGAAAGCTTAAAGTAAGTGTTTTATTTAATAAATAAATAACTTTATTAAACTTTTACTTTACTTGTATAAAAGAGATTGAGCGAGTATAATACACTGTAGGTATGTAGATATAGAAGTATCGAAGATGAGTTTAACTCTCCATCTCAACCTGAGTTACAAAAATGTCTTACAGATGAAGATTACAGGTGCATATATATTTCTCTATTGTTATTAATATATAATGTGATTATTATATTATATTATATATCTGAATTATTTATTTTCTTATAATGTGAGTTTATGCTGATTTAGCAGTATTGCTGTGGGGTTTTATTTACTACTTCGAGCTGCTGATCGATTTGCTGCTAATTACTTCACTTTCCCTGGCCAATTTGATGGGTAAGTAAAAATTAAAAAGTAAAAAGTAATTTAAAATAATAATAATAATGTAATATTGCAGATCAATGGATGATGATATATCGCGATTAAAGACAATAGCTATTGGATTAGTTAATGATTTAGGATGTAATGGTTCAAGTTTAACAGAGGATCTTATTAATGAAATTTGTCGTTACGGAGCTTCTGAACTTCATGCTGTAGCTGCTATTATTGGTGGTATTGCTTCACAAGAAGTTATCAAGGTATGATTGTTTTTAGTATTTTTTGTATTTATTGTATTTTAGTATTTTGCTCTTGTATGAATATTATCTGAGATCTGAATTTTTGTTGTGATAACAGCTTATAACAAGACAATTTGTTCCAATGTGTGGGACATTTATCTTCAATGGTGTTGATCACAAGTCTCAGCTATTGATCCTATAGATATTAAGAGGTCTTGTAAATCATAAGCCGTTGATTGGTGGGGGTTTATTGTCAGTCTTTTAATGACAGGACAAAAATTGTTGAGGTTTTAATGTTGCATAGAGCATATTAATCGCGTTTGTCAGTAAATAGAGAATCTATGCTTTCTTGATTACTCTCTTACCCATTTGTTATTCTCTTGGAGTTGGATTTTGTTTTGGTTTCAAATTTTCTTTTCTCCTTTTTAGAAAGATGAAATGAGTATGATTGAAGTTTGACTAGAGTTATTTTATCATCTATTACTCTTTTGAATTACTAGTGCCAAAGTGTTAATCTATTTGCCTCCTAGCACCAGAGCAATTGGTGAAAATGTTATGCAGTGAGAACATCTACATTGTAACTATAAATAAAAGGAACAATTAGGGGGAAATTCTTGGGTAGGGTTGGAGTACATCATTAGTGGTAGTTTAGTATTAAAATAAGAAAGAGAAAGAAAGTTGATGAGGAGCGTTTTTTTTTTTTTAATATATACCATTTGCGTCATTTTTTTAACTAAAAAGAAAAAGCTTAAGTTTTTGTGTTTTACTTATTTTAAACGACTTGATTACTGTCCAAAAAAAAAAAAACGACTTGATAATATTAAAATATTATTAGACATTATTAAAAATAGTTGGATTCATCCTCTTTCAAAAAAAAAACTAATAATTATTTTGAACTCTAACAATAATTATCTAGATTTAAAAATTAAATTAAAATTTTTGAATCCGATTTTAATAGTGAAAATCCTACTCTATTAAGTGATACTATTTAGATATTGTTTTAGGTTAATATGATTTTTAAAATAGTTTTATATAATTTTTTGAGTTAGAAATAGAATTTTTAATTTTTTATTTATTTAGCCCCTAGGCCGCTTAGATCCGCATGTGACCATCTGAGACCGCCTAGAAGGTAGCCTACTTTCCAGAAATGACCCAGTCGGTGTCTAGACGGCCTCAGAAGGTCCTAGGCAGTCTTAAATGGTCCTATGATGATCTAGGCAGGTAGGGCTGTGAACGAACCAAACCACTCGCAAGCAGCTCGAACTCGCCTCGTAAAATAAAGTCGTCCGAACTCGTGCGTTTATACAAACAAACAATAAAGTTTTTCGAACTCGTTCGTTAAAAAAATGAGTTCGTTCAAGCTCGTTCCTTAGTTCGTTAATAGTTATCAAACAAGCTTGCACATCTAGTGTTCGGCTCGGCTCGGTTCGTTTAATGCTCTATAGGCGAGTCTAGGCGGCCTAGGGGCTAATTTAATAAATAAAAATACATTTTTTTAAACAAAAAAAATTGACAATTCTATTTTCTAACACAAAAAATTAAATAAAACTATTTTAAAAATTATATTAACCTAAAATAATATCCAAATATAGCCGATTAATAGAATAGGATTTGCTTTACTAAAGTCGGAATCAAATTTTTTAATTTAATTTTAAAATCTAAATAATTATTATTAGAGTAAAAAATCATTATTAGATTTTTTTCTTAAAAAAGGATGAATCCAATTTCTTTTAATAATATCTGATAATTTTTTAGTATTGTCAAGTCGTTTGAAATAAAAGTAAAACAAATTTTTCCTAAAAATTAAAGCTTTTTCTTTTTAGTTAGAAAAAATATAAAGCATCCTTACAATGGTATATATCATTACTCAAAAAGAAAAAGAAAAGAACACACTTCTCATCAACTTTCTCTCTCTTTTTTATTTTAATACTAAACTACGGCCAATGGTGTACTCCAACCCTACCCAAGAATTTCTCTAGGGATGGCAACGGTTCGGATATCCTCGAAAAATTGCATAACCACATCCATATCCATTAAGAAAAACGATAACCAAATCCGCACCCATTAACCATCGGATTTTAGAATTATTTACCAAATCCGCATCCGCGATGGATGCGGTTTATCCGCGGTTAATCCGTATTCGCAATCATTCAAAATGATTTAAATAAAATAAATTATTAAATATTTTTAAAATTCTAAAATTAGCTATAAAATTATTGAAAGATCATAAAATGATATTAGGCAATATAGTAATAAAATAAATAATAATCAATTATCTATTTATGTATGGAATAATTATATTTGATCGATATTATGTATGAAATTTGCATTTATAGAATATCTTTATATATAGTATATATATTTTAATATTTTATTTTTTATATTTTTCTTCGGATTTCGGATTATCCGTCGGATTATTGTAAAAGACCAAATCCTAACGGATAATCCACCGGTTACCTTTTGTGAGAACCAAACCCTCATGGATGCACCATCGGTTCCACTAACGGATTTTTTATCGGATCGGATATCCATCGGTTACGGTTAATATTTGAACCATTGCCATCCCTAAATTTCTCACAATTAGGTAATGTTTGGTTTTTAAAGAGTAATGTTATGTATCCAAAAAGTGATCACCTAAATAGTGATCCAATTAAACTTTTATTTTATTCTGATTATTTTTTTCTCTTTCCTACATGATTGGACCACCTAAAATACATATCATATGTAATATTTGGGGTGATACTTAGCATTACTCGTTTTTAAAATAAAGTTCATTTTTAAAAAACGGCCTCCGTTTCCTAATAGAGTAATGATATTTGTCACCCTTTTTGTATCACCATTTTATCACCTCCTACGTGTATGACTACATGTACCAATGAATTGATTTCTCTATCCTATTTAATTTTTCTCTATCTTCTATTCGAGGAAATAAAAACATACATATAGAAGGATGATAAAAGGGTGACATGAAAAGGGGTGACATATATCATTACTCTTCCTAATATGCGTCCAATTTTTCTTTTTATACTTTTTTTTTGTCACCTATACTCTTTTCATTCCGTTCTAAAATTAAAGTCTATTACTAAAGTGATCTGAAATCCTTGTCCACCATGACTTTTTTATTCAATTTTTTGACTATTCAATTCTTAATAGAGTATGTGTCCAAAAAAAAATTCTTAATAAAGTATAAAAATTAAGAGATAATTTTCGTTTTAAATCTACAATTACGTCTTATTTTAATTATTATCAACTAATTCGTGAATACAACCTGTTGATAGATTAATTAGTAAAAATAATTATTTAATTCTTTAGTTACTTTATTCATCTATATAAAAAAATTCAATCCAATTTAACTAATCCCATCACTACTTCCCATTGTTTTTTTCTCGGCTAGCACCACTTTCGAACGCTGTTGTTGCCATCGACAATTTTTTCTTGCCACCGCTACCACCATTATTGTTTCGTAATGACAATACCGCAACAAATTTAAAAAGGTTTAATACAAAAAACGTTTTAACTATTTAACGTAGAAAATAAAACAATGCTTAAAACAAAACATTAAGAACAAACTAGAATAGCACAACACAAATGAATTGTATTGTCGTGGAGAATCCACTACTTTTAGAACGATTTTTTTTTTTTTTTGCATACATCAGAGGCTAAAAGCCGAAGTTGAGTTAACAACTAATCCCTCATAGAGGGTCTAATACTAATCTAGGAATCGTAAAACCACTCCTATCACTAGTGATGTTGTTCCAAAGATAGTCAGGGGGGTCCACCAGCAATTGTGGTTCCCCATTCAGCAACGCACCTCTCTTTGCTAAAAGATCCGCACACATGTTTGCTTCTCTATAGATACAATCCACCTCGTAACCCAGATTATCACTTAACATACTTATACAATCTCGCCCAACATGACAATTCCAACTCGTAGAACTACCACCGCCCTTCACTAGCGCGTGAAGTTCTCTAGAGTCAGTTTCGACATGTAATTCCTTTATTCCACGACTAATTGCCCATCTCAAACCATAATGTAGAGCTAGCACTTCCGAATAGCTGGGGGATTCCATTATACACGGGCCGGAGAAGCCTGCTATAAAGTTACCCTCTTCATCACGTAACAAACCACCTATACCCGCTCTTCCCAATTCAGGATTATAGCTACCATCCACGTTCAACTTCATCTTGTTCTTTGGTTTTATCCATTTTATTAGCTCGCTCCTTGCCGATTTTATTATTCCTCCGTCATATTCCTTGCCCCAAGCAGAGACAAAGTCTTTCGCTAATCTTATAACATCAATTTTTAATCCATATACCCTTGGTTTGGCGCCTGAGTTCTTGAATAGCGCCTCGTTTCTTCTTGACCAAATGATACTGAGGGCTGCAATAAATACCAATTTCCACTCCATACCTCCATACATATCATTTGTTTTAATATTACTCGCCACCCAATCTTTGAAAATTGCTGTCATGGGACCATCTTCTTGCTGCAGATTTTGTGCAGCATCTACTGCCTGTTGCCACGCTGTGAAGTGGACCTCAAGAAGCCCACGCGAAAGTGTAACAGCTCCTGTCCCCTCACTTTTATTTCCGGCAGCTGCAGGTGAATCCCCTGCTGCACCAACTACTTCCCTTGTCCTCGCGCCAGGGACTGTTCCAGGAGCAGAAGACGGCGGTAAAGTTCCCAACTCAGTCCATAGCTTATTTGCTACTGTACAGCACAGGAAGATGTGCTGCAGATCTTCATTCTGAGCTCCGCATATTCCACATTCTGGACTATTGATTATATTCCTGTGAAAGAGATTAGACGCGGAAGGCAAACGGTTAAGTACTAATCTCCACATCATTACACGCATTTTCTGTGAACATTTCATTTTCCAGATTTTATCCCAAGGAAAAGATGTGTCAGGGACTTCAAGTGCAATATTTTTGAAAGTTGATTTCACTGTGAAGACTCCGGACGTTTCATGGGCCCATTTGTAACTCCGAACACCCGCTACTTCTTCCTCTACCACCCCATTACGAAGCACCTCCACACCAGCCATTAACGCTTTACAAATACTAGAATCCCCAGCTTTAATTACCTTCTGAAAGAGACCATTCTTAAAATATTTATGCTTAAACACTTCCACCCATGCCACTTGATGGTTATTAATTAACTTCCATCCGAGTTTCGCCAATAACGCTAAATTAAACAATCTCGCCTCACGGAAACCCAAACCTCCATTAGATTTCGTTTTGCATACCTTTTCCCACGCAACCCAGTGTATTTTTCTCTTCTCATCTGACGAGCCCCAAATGAAGTTACGTACTATTCGATCAATTTCTTTGCATACATAAAGCGGTAACTTCATTATTTGCATTTGATAGGTCGGTATTGCGCACAAAACAGATTGAGCAAGTGTTATTCTACCAGCTAGAGACAGGGTCTTTGCTTTCCATAACGCTAATTTATTTCTCATTCTCTCCGTGATACTTTTGAAGAAGCCTTTTGGTAACCGCCCTGAATGAATTGGAGTTCCCAAATACTTCCCAAAAGAATCACTTAAGCAAAAACCGCTAACATTTGCCAATTCCTCTTGAAGTACCACAGGTGTATTCCTCGAGAAATAAACAAGAGATTTTTCCGCACTTATAGTCTGGCCAGCCTCATTACAGAAGAGCTTAAGTGTTTCCTGTAAAAGATTGACCTGCGATAGAGAAGCCTCACAAAATAATATCAAATCGTCAGCAAAAAATAAATGAGATATCTTCGGACCTCCTCTTCCCAATACGATTGGTTTCCAACTCCCATTTTCACATAATTCTTGTATTAAAATCGATAAGCGCTCCATGCATAAAATAAAAATATATGGAGAAAGTGGGTCACCTTGCCGAATGCCTCGTTGAGGCTTGAAAGGAGTGAGAGGTTCCCCATTCCATAATATTTTCATTTCGTTATCAGCCATGCTTGTCATGATAATTGACACCCAACTAGCAGGAAAACCAAAATTCACTATCGTATCTTCTATAAATTCCCATCGAATTTTGTCATAAGCCTTAGCGAGATCAATTTTCACCGCCATGATATTAGTTTTTCCGTTGAAGTGGCGCATTCTATGGTCTATCTCTCGAACAAGGACTATATTATCAGTAGTAGCTCTTCCAGGTAAAAAACTACTTTGATAGGGACCAATCCTTTCAGCTAGCAGCGGTCGGAGCCTATTAACCATCGCCGTCATAATAAACTTACACGGGGAATTAATTAGGCTAATTGGTCTTAATAGACTTACTCGATCAGGATCTTTAACTTTCGGAATTAGATGGATAAGAGTACCATTTAGTTTCGAAGGGAGGCGCCCTGTTTCAAGTGCTACACGGAACATCTCTTCCACAGAGAAGGCTACTGTTTCCCAACATTTTTGATAAAAAGCCGCGGACATTCCATCTGGACCAGGAGCTTTCAACGGATTGGACTTAAATACCGCTTCACGAATTTCTTCTCTAGAGAAAGGTGTATTTAGCTCTTGAGAAATTTGTTCTCCTACAGATTTGACATTAGGGAGAGCAAAAAACCCAATAGTATCATCTGGACCTTTATAAAGAGCTTCGAAATAGCCCCTAACCAATTCTTTCAGCCTTTCCTCGTCTTCAACCCATTCATTATTATTATTTAGCAGTCTAACACATTTCGATTTCTTCTTCCTTATAATCCTTGAGAGGTGGTAGAACCTTGTATTTCGTTCGCCATCTTTAACCCAAACATCTCTTGATTTCTGAAAGTACATCATTTCCTCTTGTTTCAGTACGCTTTCATATTCATTCAATAACCTGTTACCCATTTGCCGAAGAGAAGAATTATACTTTATTTGAAGAGATTTTTGAATTCCCCTCAGCCTAGCCGCTAATAATCTTTTCTTCTTATGAATATTGCCAAAACTTTCAACCTTCCACTTCTCAATGCAAGTCTGAATGCCTTCCACACCTGACCCAAGTCCCACTTCATTACCCCTCCATTTCTCACGAATATAATCCTGAAAACCTTCGTGGAGACACCAAGCTGATTCGAATCGAAACTTTCGAGAGTGAGTGGTTTGCCTGTATAACGGACATATCTGAATTAGTAGTGGAACATGATCCGAATGAACACGAGCCAAATGTATCACTCGTGCCCTCGGAAACAGTCCAATCCATTCCGAATTACCATACGCTCTGTCTAGTCTCTCCATAATTCTCTGTCCTGTGTTCCAAGAATCACACCATGTAAAGCGCGGCCCTTCAAACCCAAGATCGATTAACCCACAACTTTCTCTCCATTCTTCAAATATTTCCATTCTTCTCGAGACACCTTCCACACCACCTCTTTTATCCTCTTCTTTTCCAACCTGATTAAAATCGCCAGCTACCAACCACGGAATAGTTAAGTTATGAAACGCTTGATGTAATGCATTCCATAGCTCTAGCCGTTCATTGTGATGCG
Organism: Nemophila menziesii; assembly: GCA_029959085.1. Lineage (NCBI taxonomy): Eukaryota > Viridiplantae > Streptophyta > Magnoliopsida > Boraginales > Hydrophyllaceae > Nemophila > Nemophila menziesii. The sequence goes on from JARWIR010000128.1 coordinate 554,089, forward strand.
TGCGTGCGTACACTGCTGAAAATATCCACGATTCGCATCCTTTCTGACTCACTTCTATGTTGATAACTTGCTTCCCCGCAGATAAAACACGAATCGATATGTCTGAATTATTCCAGAGTAGCCAAATGCCTCCTTTGTAACACTCGGAGTCGACGCGAATAGAGTTATCTTTTTGGAGTGAATTGATAACAGTATCCGCGTTAACTCCGCTAATTCTTGGTTCTACGATCACCGTTAGCCATACTTTATTAGCCGCCATCATTTCACGAGTGACTCGCCTGAATCTCTCACTAGCTGCGCCATGACAATTCCATACTAGAATGTTTAGGGGTTGTAATGATCTTCCCCAATTATTATCTGTACTATCTTGTAAATTCATTAGTAAACAAAAGTAAAAATATTGACGGTGATACCGGAATGATCTAGTTTGAGGACGTGGACATCTCCACATCATCTGTTGAACGGTCACGAGCTCCGTGGGTTGATGGTTCCTGTTGCGAGGCTGATCCATGCTCTTCAACTTCCGTCTGATCAGTAGCCTGCTCCAGATCACGAACATCTGCTGGACCTCGGTCATGGTCCATCAAATCCAGTCCGCTACTGGAAGTTGCAGCAGGTGCGAGAGATGCTGCAGTTCCGAGCTGCTGCAGCGTATCTCCTGTGAAAAGATGCTGCTCCGCTACTGTGTTGGTCCTTGTGATTTCTGAATGTGCCATTTCGCTCCTTGAAGTTCCAATAATTACACAATCCACCCCTGAAACGCTCCCATTATTAACATCAGCTACCCCATTCTTTAATAAAAGATTATCAGCCCCTGTAGTACTACTTAAACCAGATTTCTGTCCCTTATTCGCCCTTCCATTTCCGACACCCACATTACTTCTCTGATCACCTACTACGCCAGCTGTGAACTCCCGTATTTCTAGCACCGAGTTAAGTGTTCTTTGTTGCTCAAAAGTCGGAGTAGTTATTATTTTATGTCCGATTTCTCCTTGTGTTTTTCCACGCGAGTCATTATTTCCTGAAATTCTTTTTCCTTTATTTTGTTTATTATTCGCCCCCGAAGTTTGCCCTTTGCTTTGGTATTGTTTCCCGTTTCCTCCTTCTGACCCCCACACGATATCATCTAGCCGAAGTGCTTCGTAACGAGATCCTAAACCTTTATTACCCATTGATTTAGGCCCATTTTGTCCAATGTTACTTTTTTCCTTTCCGTAACCGCGATTATTCCTTCTTACAGTCATCCATTCCCCATATTTTTCCGGAGGATCTTTCCGCATCTCCACTTGAGGTTCCATTTGAGGTTGTGGTGCTCGTTCCCTATAACTATTTTCATTGTGTCTAGGTGCATTTGGAGGACAATCAGTTTTCCGGTGCCCAAATTTTCCACATCCGAAACAAATGAGATGTAATCCTTCATATTCCACTTTACACACGTCCGATCCAATACGCACTTCTGGTTCTAGAGGCTTACTTAAATCAATTTCAATTGCAAGCCGCGCGTAGTTGCCTCTAAGTCTTCCTTTAGTTAAAGGGTCGATTCTAATTGTTTTTCCTATTTTATCACCAATTTTTCTCAATATGCGAGCAGTGTAGTTGTGCATACCAACATTAGACACCCTTACCCACGCAGTAGTAGTAGTAATTGAGTTCGTTAATGCGTTAAAAGAAGGCGTCCATTCCCGAACAATAAGATAGTGGTCCAACACCATCCAAGGACCACCTGTTATAGCAAAATTAAAGTCTTCCCTATTCTCAAACTTAACCATATAGTATCCATTTCCCACATCTACTAGTTCTAGATTACCTACTGGGCTCCAAATTTGACGGAGTTTGTTAGAAAGATATGTAAACCCGACTTCTCTTCCCAATAGCCTTACCACTACCGTGTTCCTCCACAACCGAATACCTTCTCTGATCTCCTCACGTGTGCGTAGAACAGTTGGTATTGAGTCCACAACTTCCTCCACATCATCCTCCACTAGTGCCTCCAATTCAGTAAGTTCCTCTTCGTCAACGATCTTTTTGTGTTTTTCTTCTTCCTCGTCAATGATGATAGGGATTACATTATTGTTACCCGTCAACATGTTCTTCCAACCACCTAACTTTACGGCTGGGTTAAAGCTTTTCTTCCCATTAACGCCCCCTGTGCTCGCTGCATTTGATGCGCCATCCCTGGAGTTTGTGAGCGCTAGTTTACCCGCCATTGCTGGGATATTTTGTCCACATGTAAATGGTGTTACCAAGTCTGCCGTTGATGGCCTTTGTCTCTTTCCTTGTCGTACCGCACCTACTGAGTCCAACAATGTTGGAAATTCTTCAGCAGCTTTTTCTGTCATATTAGTGTCGAATTGCTGCACTGTTTCTTTGCCCACGATAAGAGTTACTGTTTCTGGGTGTTCCGCTGTTGTCTCGCCGTCCGGCAGGGCCGGCGGCGGTTGAGACTGGTGGTCCATTGCTGTGAAACGCGAGTTTGGATATTAGGGTTCCTAAAATGTCGGAGAGGGTTTTATTTCTTTCGCTTAAAATATAGAACGATTTTCTAGACAACCAAGATAATATACTGTTTATCGAAACGCTCCATAAGGAATAACCATTGGAACACTCGCTACTGAAGTGAGGCAACAACTAAATCCAGTCAAGTGATTGTATTCTTGAATTTGACGTTCTTTAACTAAGACCCTCATAGCACATACTCTAACCCATTATAATTATATAGAACATGTGATGTTATCACAAGCGCCTTTTGGGTCATGCACATATTTTGGTTCTCATGAGTGCTCTAAAAAGATTGTCTGTGTCTTTTATAGAAAGTGACCCCACCTTCACACACACATGAGTGATTCCAAAAATGTCTATACATTGTAGACTAACCCTCAAGGGTCTTGAAGTCATTAAGACCCCTAAAGCTTAACCTCATCATAGATCATGTAGTTCATCAAGTCTGTCCCAGTAGGGCCACCACATAGGGCTATGAACATCATTAAGAATTAAACTCAAAATCATCACCGAATACATCAAGTCCATCTCAGTAGTTACGCCACAAAGGACTAAGAATCATTAAGATTCAAAATTCAACCTCATTTGCACTCTTGTACGCCATAGGGTTGGGTAAGTAGTGCATCACATGTCAACGATATGTGCCCATAAATGGGCTTAAGCCCCATCTCCCTCGACGTTTCTAAAACTACTCTCCTGGTTAAACCTTTAGTGAATGGATCAGCTAGATTTTTCTATGATCTGACGAAAAGCAATGCTATTACACCATTGTTCAGTAATTGTTTTACTAAACTATGTCTGATGCGAATATGTCTCCGTTGTTATGAGCAACACTAATAACTGCTTGCGAGTCACAATGAAAAGAAACCATATCGTCTTTATCTTCCCATAGTGGTACATCTGCTAGAAAACTCCTCAACGATTCAGCTTCATGATTTGCCAACTTTAACGCTATAAACTCAGATTCCATGATGGAACCGACTATACAAGTTTGTTTTGACGACTTCCAGGATATAGCTCCTCCACTTAAGGAAAACACATAACCACTAGTGGATCCCACTTCATCATTGTCTGATATCCAATTTATATCACAATAACCTTCAAAGACATCATAGAACTTGCTTTATCGTATGCCTATGTCTATAGTACCTCTTAGACAAGTGCAACCTAATGTTCATTCCTAAGGTTATGGTATATCGGCTAAGTCTGCTTATGACACAGGCAATATCAGGTCGAGTGTAGTTCATTAAGAAGATCACACTTCCTATAATCTTAGCAAATTCATTTTGAGATAATGCATTTCCATTGTTCTTAGTCAAATGAATGCTAAAGTCATAAGGGGTGTGAGCGGGCACGACACAAAGGAGTTGAATCTCCTTACCTACTTAATGAGTCCGTCTAAGTGATATACAACTTTCATTTCTTATGATCTTGACCCCTAGCCTCTAGGTTGGACCATATATATCTCTTCATCTAGGTATCTATTAAAAACGTGGTCTTAACATCCATATGATGTACAATGAGTTTATGAATGGCAGCTAAGTCTATTAGAGTTCTTATGGTGGCTATTTGGTCACTGGGGAATAAGCATCAAAGTAGTCCAAACCTTTCTTTTGAGTAAAGACTTGAATAATAAGTTTAACCTTAAATTTCTCTATGGAACTACCATGTCTTAATTTCCTCTTAAATATCTATTTGCTAAATTGGATTACATCCATTTGGTAAGTCAGTTAAGTAAAAAATATGGTTTGATTTAATGGATTCTATCTCACTGTGTAACGCCTCTTTCCAGAAGCTGGCATATATTGATCTCATAGCCTCGATAAAGTTTTTGGGATCTTATTCAAGAATAAAACAAGAGACTAGCTCTTCACATAACATATCTATGCGAAAATCCCCAGTGAAGAAAGAAGTGATAAAGTTTGGTCCAAATCTAGACTAAATTCTGTGTCTTTTACTTCTCCTAATTTCGTTGTTAGGGTTTGTTCCTGAACTCCAGGAAAATAGATAAGTATATAGATTATCACTAACAGGTGTTTTAGTATTGTCTGGTGAGTCATTACTGGTAGATGAGGAAGCATTAAGAGCAACATTCTTTTTCAAAGGTAATATATAATTTGCACTGTTTTTAGCATATCCTATAAACATATATTCTACGGTTTTGGATCCAATGTTGACTTACTATAGCCGGATAACCCTACCTTATACAAATGCCCCATACTCTTAAAACTTTCAGGTTAGGTGGATATTCTTTCCACAACTCGTAAGAGGAATTATCTATATGTTCATGGGGTACTTTGTTTAATACTTAGAAAGTAGATAAGTCAACTCCCCAATATGTTAGATGGTATACCTGAACTTATTAACATATTTTTTTCTTTCAGTGTTGCCACTATGTTGGGGTGTATAAGGGGAAGTAAGTTCGTGAATAACTCCATTACATTTAAAAAATTCTTTAAGTTTTGAACTATATTCTCCGTCCTAGCAGACCTAAATCTTTCAATCTTTCTATCTAATTGGTTTTCAACGTTAGCCTTATATTTTAAAAAGGTGGATTCTGCTTCATCCTTAAAGCTCAGAAGGCATACTTTGGTGAGTCTAGAGTAGTCATCTACAAAGGCCATATTATATAATTTTTTCCATCTACTAGCGACAGTTTTAAAGTCTGCCAAATTAGAAAGCACTAGTTCTAAGAGTTGAGTTTCTCTAGTGGTCACAATTTTAAAAGGCTTCTTAGCATGACGTTCTTAGCATGTCTGCGGGTTATGCTCATGACATTTTAAGGTGTGTTTTGTAAAAGAAATCCTATGCCAAGAAAAAATAAATTTAATATATGAATAGATTATTGAAATATATATATGTAATTAAGTGAAGATTAGTGAATTTAATAGATGATAATGAGATATATAATGAGTTTATGGGAGCCTGGGGTTTTGAGAGGTTTTTAGATTTTTCGAGAGTTTGAATTATTTTTAGAGAAGAATGAAACAAACTTTTAATTAGTCATATTTTTTTAGCATACATCAAAGGCTTAGTAGTCGATAATTAAATAACTAATGGGGATCATTTGATCCTTTCTGCACATCTAATACAATTTTAAGGGAAGCACAACCACTTTTATGTAATATATCTTCAGAGGTAGTCTGAGGGATCCATTAAGTGAATTGTGCAGCCTAGTCATTTGCGCCTTCTTTCACTAATTTATCTGCACAGTTGTTTGCCTCATGATAGATGTGATCATGTTCAAAATTTGGATGAGCTTGTAAGATATCCGTATATTTACGGTCTATATTCAAAATTAGATTACCTGAAGTTCTACCGCCCTTTACTAGCACATGAAACTCATTCGAATCACTTTCGATATAGAGATCTTTGTAACCTGTCACAATCTGTTCCGACTTAAGAGAAGACTCTACGATGGGATAACATGGGTTGAGTAGGGGTAAAAGGTATTCGGTTTCGGGTTTACTTGGATTTTGGGTTGGGTCGGTTTTGCACCGCCTTGACTACCCTCTCCTTTTATATACAAAGTGAGACTTTCAAGTGTTTCTCTTAAATTTTCCATTTTGTTATTCTGTTTGGGTAAGATGAGCGAGTTTTTAATTCAATTGCAGATCACTATCTTCGTCTAAATCTTACTCATCTAATCTCAACTCTTCTATCGGAAATTTGGGTTTTTCTTAGACGATCATAAAACCTAATTTAACTCGTCTTTTTTCAACTTTTTCTCAATCCTTTTCTAATTTCTTTTTTCTCTTCCACTTGTTAAATCTTCAAATCTTTTTTCTTCGGATCGTGTTTCTTCTTTCAGGTTTGTAAAAGTAATTAGAGTTTCTTATTTTTCTAAATTTTTATTTCGCTCAATTGGGACAAATTTGGACCTTATTTACGGAATAACAAGGTTTATTTCCAGATTGATTATCCAATCTGATGAGGAGGTACAAATCGGAACTAATTGTCCAATCATCAACCATAGCTACTGATAGAGACGGTATAGACTGTGAGGGTATAACGATCACCGTTTGCACCATTAACCCTAAGGTATGTCATATGTTTGTTTTTCCCTCTCCGTATGTCTTTCATCACGCAATTATGGGTTCAGTTGAATATACAATATATATATATATATATATATATATATATATATATATATATATATATAACATGGCACTAAGAATTATGGTTGTCTCTTATTGAATCGGATCCGTAGAGGTTCGATTAGCGTGAGAGTAGCTTTTTTACTTGTTATACTAAAGGTCATCTTAGGCATTCATTACTCAGTTTTACTAAATTCCTTTTTTTTTTAACTTCATCAATGTTCAATTATTTAAAACACTACACAATAATTGAGAATGGAAATACTTTCCTTAAGGAAATTTCACTTGAGATTAATACTTTACTTGCTAGCATGAGAAGAAATAGCATATCCATCACTAGCTTGTTACTTGTTATAAGTATCAATTCAAGAATGTCCAAATATCTTTCCTCATTCACTTTTCGTTTTTAAGTAGAATAAGTATACTATTAAAGGCATGGACTATAGTGCACTTTAGTCTGAACTCTATCCTTTCTATCTAGGAAGTTTTTAGAAGGAAAGTATAGAAACAATAAATAACCGAACTACATTTTGTCTTTCTCTATATTATCTACATTTTTTTCCCTTTATTTGCAACTAGAAGTTCATGTTATATAATTAAAAAAAATAGTTTATTAAAATTTTATATTCTGTTCACTCATTTGTGAAGTATTTAATTTATAGGAAGTGATCGATGGCCATGGCATTTCAAGAAAAGTGAACAATTTGTTTAAGTAACCTTGTATTTTTTTGGTAACTTTTTGTCGAGGATCAAAGGTGAATCCTCAATGATATTAATAATAATAATGTAATTCTATATTATGGTTCAATGGATGATGATATATCACGATTAAATACAATTGCTATTGGATTAGTTAACAATCTGGGATGTAATGGTTAGCTGCTGAACTTCATGCAGTATCTGCTATAATTGGTAGTATTGCATCACAAGAAGTCCTCAAAGTATGTATGGTATGATTATTTTTGGTATTTCACTCTTTATGAATGGATTTATCCGAGATCTAATTTCTTTGTTGTCTTAACAGCTTATCACAAGACAATATGTTCCCATGTGTGGGACATTTATCTTCAACGGTGTTGATCACAAGAATTTATTAGTGTTCTTCATTTTTGACAAGGAAAGGGGACCAAAAATAATCTTAACTCAGATGTCTTCCCAGCCTTTAAGGACAGGACAAATTGTTGAGGTTTAAAAATCGCATAAAGCATATTAATCGCACTTGTGACAGTTGACACTACTAAGCCAAGCCATTTGTAATTCTCGTAAAGTTAAATGTTGTTTTGGTTTCAATTTTTCTTCTATCTCCTTTGTAAAGATGCAATGCCTATAATTGAAATCCGACTAGAGTTATTTTATCATCTATTTTTTTTTTTTTTTTTTTTCCTCGATGTATGGGTGTCCGGGCCAGCTTATGCGCACCACGACTAATCCCATAGGAAATATACACGCCTCCTCATGCATACTCCCACTTAATCAGAACTAGGTTACCCATGTTCAGATGCACCCCTTGCTTACCCTCTTTAAGGGCTCAAGAAATAACACGGCTGAGGGGGTTCGAACCCTGTACCTCCTAGTTAAGAGACTAGTCCCAGTGGTTTATTTTATCATCTATTGTTCTCACAAATTGTTGCCAAAAGTATTAGACTTAATTGATGACTTGAATATGTTTATGGTAATTACAGTTTCATAGCCCCTTAGAGTTTCATATTTCCATATAAACAAAATTTTAAAATATATATATATATATATATATATATATATATAGAGAGAGATTAACTATAATATGTTTTTTCAAGGTTCGCAATTAACATGAAAAGTCAAGTAATACTTATACAATTGAAGAAGTTGAGTGATGCCCCTTCCAATTCATAATACATAAAAACAAAAACAAAAAACATACATGTAAACACCAATGAATTCTTAATCACCTATTTATCATCATCATCATCATTCTCTAGTTTCGGTTTCTTTAGGGGATGAAGACGCTCCTCATTGATTTTTTCTAGAACATCACAAACATAGCTCATTTCTGGCCTCTTATCTGGATAAAAATTTAAACAAGAGTGTAAAAGATCTGTGATCTTATCTCCAACTTCATCTTTGACTCCAAATGATGCGTCCACAAGTGATCCTCGCCCCATCTTATCACGATGAATTAAGCCATTAACCACATGTTTGGTTATCAACTCCCACAATAGTATCCCAAATGCATATATGTCGACTTTCTGAAAATCAAATTCAACATCTGCAAAATACAGTTCATGGACATTATTTACTCAAGTTGTGAAGACATATAATCAAGTTAGCATTATAAGAGGATTGCATGGCACAAGTTAAGGTCTATCCTAGAGTAGACTTACTAGTATCCGTAACTACAAATATAGGACACAAGCATGACCTCACACTAATATGGATATATATATAGAAAAAGAAAAATACCTGGATGCATTAATCTCTAATTGGCTCTTGTTTTTTTCTCGACTTGCACCACTTTCGACCGCCGTTGTCGCCATCGGCAATTTTTTCCCGGCCACCGCTACCACCATTATTGTTTCGTAATAGCGATACTGCAACGGATTTAAAAAGGTTTAATACAAAAATGTTTTAACTATTTAACGTAGAAAATAAAACAATGCTTAAAAGAAAACATTAAGAACAAACTAGAATAGCACAACATAAATGAATTGTATTGTCGTGGAGAATCCACCATCTTTCAAACGATTTTCTAGACAACTAAGATAATATACTGTTTATCCAAACGCTCCCTAAGGAATAACCATTAGAACACTCGCTACTGAAGTGAGGCAACAACTAAATCCAGTCAAGTGAACGTATTTTTGAACTTGACGTTCTTCAACTGAGACCCTCATAGCACATACTCTAACCCATTATAATTTTATAGAACATTTGATGTCACCTTTTGGGCCATGCACATATTTTGGTTCTCATGAGTGCTCTAAAAAGATTGTCTGTGTCTTTTATAGAAAGTGACCCCGCATTCACACTCACATGAGTGATTCCAAAAATGTCTATACATTGTAGACTAACCCTCAGGGGTCTCGAAGTTATTAAGACCCTAAAGCTCAACCTCATCATAGATCAGGTAGTTCATCAAGTTCGTCTCAGTAGGACCACCACATAGGGCTATGAACATCATTGATAATTAAACTCAAAATCATCACTGAATACATCAAGTCCGTCTCAATAGGACCACCACAAAGGGCTATGAATCATTAAGAGTCAAAATTCAACCTCATTTGCACTCTTGTACGCCATAGGGTAAGTAGTGCATCACATGTCAACCATATGTGCCCATAAATGGGCTTAATCCCCATCTCCCTCGACGTTTCTAAAACTACTCTCCTGGTTAAACCTTTAGTGAATGGATCAGCCAGATTTTTCTATGATTTGACGAAATTCAATGCTATTACACCATTGTTTAGTAATGGTTTTACTAAACAATGTCTGATGCGAATATGTCTCCGCTTTCCATTATAGACGTTGTTATGAGCAACACTAATAATTTCTTGTGAGTCACAATGAAAAGAAAACAGATCGTCTTTATCTTCCCATAGTGGTACATCTGCTAGAAGACTCCCCGAAAATTAGAGTAAAATTCTTCAATCAACCCACTAGCTAATTGACTACCCGAAAATTGAAAGATATTATCACAACCTTGGAAGGAAATAAGTTCAAAAAGAGAATTATCACCCGAGGGAAAAGCTGAAGCACTAATGGTTCTGCCCGGGAGAGGATCGAATGGCCGGAGTGGAGGTGGTGTTGGTGACCTCGCCGGAGATGGTGCACGGCGGCGGCTGGAGGAGGCTCCGGTGGTGGCTTTCTTCCTTGGAGCAGATTTCTTTTCTCTCATGGTGAAAATAGGTGGGTAATGAAAGAGAGAGAGAGAGGATTGATTTGGTGGAGAAGATGGAGCACTAGGCGGCGGAAAACGGGCGTAGGAGTCGCCGGAAATCGCTGCAGTGGTGAGTGGTTTTTGTTTTAATGGTGGAATGAAGAAGAAAATGAGATTTACGGGTTTAAAACGCTGACAAAAACCTAACTCGCGGTGTACCGCGGAAACCGTGCGGTGTACCGCACTGCAAAAATAAACTGGGCGAAAAATAAAGGAAAAATAAAAAACGCTGAAACCCTGGATCGCGGTGTACCGCGGAATGGTCCAGTGCACCGCAAAAGTGTTCGACTTAGACACTAAGAAGGAATTTTTTGGTTCTTTTAAAAACACCAGAAACGCATTCGAAACTTCCCCAAAAGATTCGGAATGGTATAAAACTTATAAGAAAATTTTTGTTTTGAAAAGAAACAACAAGGAAATCCCGAAAACACATAAAACAGTTTATTTCACAAATACCCCTATATTTTTTTAAAAGTACAAAAAGACCCAATGTAAAAACAAAGCAATATTAAGCATGAAAAGGTCAAGATACACAAGATATTTGCACATAGAGGATAAAGCACATAAACACATAATAATACATGAAAATAAAAAGAAGAAAGGAAAGAATTCACCGTATTTTCCTTTTACGAGGTTTGAACGTCCTTTTGCATATAATTCCATTTTCTTGACGCTCAACACCTTCAATGAATATTACTATGGTAACCGAGGTGGAATGGATCCGGAAATGTTGTTAGCATTTGTCACGATCCATATTGGCTTTTCCCACGAGGGTATCAAAGATCCTCTTTCAAGTTGTTCATGGTAATGGCACGTAGAAGCATGATGACCGGGTTTACCACAATAATTGCAAGAACTTCTTTTTCGAATAGAACTATTATGTGAGGGTTTTGAACACGAATTTTCCTCATTCTTTTCAATATCCAAATTATCACTCAAATACAATTTTTCTTTAAAAAGACCATTTGGATCAAAAGGAGTGACATTTGAAAAGGGATGATTTTCTAAAGTTTTAAGAGCGAGGGAAAAAGCTTCATCCAATTTTTTAAAACCTTCTATATTTTTCTTCATAGGATGTTGACTTTTATTTGAAGAAAAAATGTTTTCAAAACAAAGGTTTTTAGTATTACCTAGAATATCATCTAAAGTGATACAACATTTAAAACAATTCTTTTGCTCAACTTTAGCCTTTTTTAACATAAGGTTATTTAAATGGATTTGAGAATCAAGAATTTTGAGAAGGGATGAAATTTGCCTAATATCATCATAATTATAAGGAAGAGATAAAGAGTTAGGATAGATTGCTACCTCATGGTTTGGTTTAGAATTGTCATGATATTTATCATGGATTGAGATTTCTTTTTCTTCATCATTTTCGAAAATTCCATATAGAAACTCCAAACGATCCCAAAGCTCTTTTGCGGATTTACAATCTAACATTTGTGAGAAAATTTCTTCGGAAATTCCACAAATTAGAGTGTACATCGGTTTTGCATTTTGAGTGAGCTTAGCCTTATCCTCAACGGTGAGTTCATCATAATCTTTTTCTTCTTGATTTAGCTTAAGAACTCCCGCTTCATTTAACTCCTCTTTATATGGAACGAATGGACCTTCCATAACGATTCTCCATTGATCGGGATCTTCGGCTTTTATAAATTCCTCCATTTTTGTTCTCCAAGCAAAATAGTAAGTTCCTACAAAAAGTGGAGGTCGGGTAGAAGACGACTCTTCCAAAAGATTAAATTCCATATCGTTTACTCTACTAACGATTAAGCTATTCACGTAGAGTTAGGCTCTGATACCAATTGAAAGTCCTAGATGGGGGGTGAATAGGATTACTAATAAGATTAATGCCTAATTAAAAATCTTTTGGACAATAATAAGTTTAAGAGAAAACTTCTAAGTCTACTAATATATCAAACACTTATGGGATCATGCAAAGGATAAGTTAAAGGTTTGATATATAAGTTTAACAAGCAAATCAACTAACTAATCTCTTACTACTCTAGATGACAATATGTTAGATAAACTAGATAATCAATATCACAATATTCATGCTAGCATATTATCAAACATATAAAGTGCGGAAAGTAAATAGAGTAGGGATAGAAAGATACACGCGATTTATAGTGGTTCGGTTTCCCTACATCCACTACCTAAGGAAGCCTCCTTAGGATTTTAAGCTTTTCACTAAGCTCCCGTGTCTCTCTTAACCGGGTCGAGAACACAATAACCCTTACAACCTCTTCGATAACACGAAGGATAAACACTTGTGTAATCACAACACAAGGACACCAAGTATACTCCCTATACTTGAATTCTCTCTTAATCTATCTATTACAAGACCTAGACTTAAGAGGATAGATACAAAGTGTTTAAAGGGGTGAAACTACTTTGCTAGATAATCTCCTAAAGAGTAGATATAACTATAAGCATGTAAACTCCTCTTGAGTAGATAAAACTTTGTGGCTTATTTGATTAACTCCTTGGATGAGTTGGATAGGACTAATAAGCTCACTAAGATTGATATTGACAATGTAGAGCTCTTGACACCTTCTTGAATGATAACAATTAAGCCCCTTAATGTTTGTAATTCGTTGGGGTAGTTGTAGCCTTCAAAGAGCTTCAATTTATAGCAGAAAATAGCTTCCAACGGTCATAAGGCTTGAGTCCAACGGATCTATTAATCTTCTAACGGATATATTTCTTATGACATAAACTTTGTGCAGAAAAACCTTCCTTGCGGTGCACCGCAAGTATCGTGCGGTGTACCGCACCTCAACGGTTAGATTTTCTATCTTTCTGACCGGACTAGCCATGCACCGTGCCCTGGTCCGCATTCTTGGTCCGGTGTACCGCGCCATAGGTCCGGTGTACCGCACCAAACATCTTTGATAGAATTGACCTATGCTTTGATGCTTGGATCAATAAATCTTCTTCACGAAAGTTGTAGATAACATCATTCTTATAAACATTGCAGTTGATCATTAAGGCTATATCTCAAAGTATATAAAGATATGAATAAAAGCATATGTAAGAGATATAATAAGAATGATATGATAAGTGTTTTTGATGAATAATAGTGCAAGTTAGGATGTATATAACAAGAGTAATTAGCACACTAATCATAAGAGGATTTGTCATATTAAAACAACCTATTAAGGGAGGCTATATGCCAACAATCTCCCCCTTTTTGATGATGACAAATCCTTCACTAAAACACCTTAGGAATGATATGAAAGTTTAAGCACTAATGAAATTAAGCTCCCCCTCACAATAAGCATATAAGATTTGAGATGCATTTGTGAGATTTAAAAAGTGCAATTTTTGAAAGTTTTAGTGCACATATTTCTCCCCCTTTGTCTTCATCAAAAAGACGGGGTAATAAAAACAACTAAAGATAGAAGAGCTAAAACTCAAGTGAATAGATTTTAAACAACGATTCTAAGAGTGTGCAAAAGTTTAGGGATTAAAACAATTTTAGAAAGAGATGCACAAAGATAGATATTTGTAAGAGCTAAGAGATAGAGACTTTTTACCAACTCCTTGATCGATAGATTTTCATTTCATATGCTTTCTAATGACACAAACGATTAGTTGCAATATATGAGATAAATGATTAGTCTAAGCATTTGAGTTTTTAAATATGATTTAACAAAAACTCCCCTTTACACAATGCATAGAGTTTGTTTCAATTTTGTAAAAGTTTGATCTACAATTTCTCCTTAAAAAAATATTTGAAATCATTTTTAAGAAATTTAGGGGTAAAATGTAATTTTTGAAAAGTATAGGTGAATAAAAATTATTTTTCAAAAAGTTTTAGGGACTCAAAAGCAATTTGAAAAATCTTTTAGGGACCTAAATGCAATTTTCAACTATTTTAAAAACCAAGACAAATAGAACAAACTATAGGGACTAAAGAGCAATATAGAATAAGATCAAGGATTATAGATGCAATAGTACCTATATCATCAAAGAAAAAGTTAGCAACACATTTAAATAATATCCCAAGCATAAAAATTTAGCATCTAACATTTAAGATAAAAACAAGACATACTTAACCAATTATCCAAGTTAAACACAAAGCATCCTAAACGATTATCCAAATAAAACCAAGTAGCAATAATATCCTAAATGTCCAAAACACGGACCCAAAAACAATTAAAGCATAAACACCACATACTTAGTCCAAAACAACCACAATAAAACACATAACCACCAAGAAGGATAAAATAAAAACACCCAACACGACCAATTAACGATTTTCCCGGGGAGAGCGGCTTCTAGAACGATGGCGAGAATGTGACACATCATCTTTAATACACGAGACATCGTTCTTCACACAAGATAACTCACTAGCAAGATGTCCTAATTTCTCTTCTAAAACCCCAAATTTCCTTTCTAATTTTTCTTCCAAAACCTCGAATTTCCTACCCATATAATCCATAAAACGAGTAATTGAGCTTTCAAAACGAGATGGATTAGGAGGATCCTCATGAATGGGTTGGCTTTGAGTAGGCTCATTAGGGATAGGATTTTGTTGGGCCGGGTTATCAAATAGTTCAAGTGTGTTAAGCTCCGGACCGAAAGTTCCTTCTCTTGCTTGTAAGATACGATTACGAATTGAAGCATCCGAAATACGATTAATATGTGAGTGCGAAACATAGGTGTTATTATAGATAGCAAATTTCATTCTCTTAATCGTGCTATAATCAAAACACCAAGCCTTATCTATTGGTCTCACATTTGTTCCTCCTAAGGAAATTCCACTAGCATCAAAGGTTTTAGTTAGAAAAATACCGTATGGGACTTTATCCCTTGATGCTCTAGCATGGTTCATCCATTTGAACATTATCGCAATAATGTTAATCGGTTGTTTAGCGAAGATCAAAAAAAGGAGATAAGCTTCGTAAGGGATTAATTTAGCATCATGTTTATCCTTTGGAATCACGGCCGAAATAAGAAATTTGTGAGCCACTATGAACTCCGGATCAAAGTTACGTAAATTCCAATTTCCATCACGAATAAGCATTCTACTATTAACGAATTCAATAACCTCGTTTTGAGCAACCACATCAAGGCTAGAACCATCCCAACCACTTGACCAAAATCCACTAAACCCATCCGAAGGAATATGATAACGAGCACACAAAACATTTAACTTTAATCGTAAAGGAGTACCCGAAACTATTGATTTTATCGAATTATTAGCACAATCATATTCAAAATTAGAGTAAAATTCTTCAATCAACCCACTAGCTAATTGACTACCCGAAAATTGAAAGATATTATCACAACCTTGGAAGGAAAGAAGTTCAAAAAGAGAATTATCACCCGAGGGAAAAGCTGAAGCACTAATGGTTCTGCCCGGGAGAGGATCGAATGGCCGGAGTGGAGGTGGTGTTGGTGACCTCGCCGGAGATGGTGCACGGCGGCGGCTGGAGGAGGCTCCGGTGGTGGCTTTCTTCCTTGGAGCAGATTTCTTTTCTCTCATGGTGAAAATAGGTGGGTAATGAAAGAGAGAGAGAGAGAGAGAGAGAGGATTGATTTGGTGGAGAAGATGGAGCACTAGGCGGCGGAAAACGGGCGTAGGAGTCGCCGGAAATCGCTGCAGTGGTGAGTGGTTTTTGTTTTAATGGTGGAATGAAGAAGAAAATGAGATTTACGGGTTTAAAACGCTGACAAAAACCTAACTCGCGGTGTACCGCGGAAACCGTGCGGTGTACCGCACTGCAAAAATAAACTGGGCGAAAAATAAAGGAAAAATAAAAAACGCTGAAACCCTGGATCGCGGTGTACCGCGGAATGGTCCGGTGCACCGCAAAAGTGTTCGACTTAGACACTAAGAAGTAATTTTTTGGTTCTTTTAAAAACACCCGAAACGCATTCGAAACTTCCCCAAAAGATTCGGAATGGTATAAAACTTATAAGAAAATTTTTGTTTTGAAAAGAAACAACAAGGAAATCCCGAAAACACATAAAACAGTTTATTTCACAAATACCCCTATATTTTTTTAAAAGTACAAAAAGACCCAATGTAAAAACAAAGCAATATTAAGCATGAAAAGGTCAAGATACACAAGATATTTGCACATAGAGGATAAAGCACATAAACACATAATAATACATGAAAATAAAAAGAAGAAAGGAAAGAATTCACCGTATTTTCCTTTTACGAGGTTTGAACGTCCTTTTGCATATAATTCCATTTTCTTGACGCTCAACACCTTCAATGAATATTACTATGGTAACCGAGGTGGAATGGATCCGGAAATGTTGTTAGCATTTGTCAAGATCCATATTGGCTTTTCCCACGAGGGTATCAAAGATCCGCTTTCAAGTTGTTCATGGTAATGGCACGTAGAAGCATGATGACCGAGTTTACCACAATAATTGCAAGAACTTCTTTTTCGAATAGAACTATTATGTGAGGGTTTTGAACACGAATTTTCCTCATTCTTTTCAATATCCAAATTATCACTCAAATACAATTTTTCTTTAAAAAGACCATTTGGATCAAAAGGAGTGACATTTGAAAAGGGATGATTTTCTAAAGTTTTAAGAGCGAGGGAAAAAGCTTCATCCAATTTTTTAAAACCTTCTATATTTTTCTTCATAGGATGTTGACTTTTATTTGAAGAAAAAATGTTTTCAAAACAAAGGTTTTTAGTATTACCTAGAATATCATCTAAAGTGATACAACATTTAAAACAATTCTTTTGCTCAACTTTAGCCTTTTTTAACATAAGGTTATTCAAATGGATTTGAGAATCAAGAATTTTGAGAAGGGATGAAATTTGCCTAATATCATCATAATTATAAGGAAGAGATAAAGAGTTAGGATAGATTGCTACCTCATGGTTTGGTTTAGAATTGTCATGAGATTTATCATGGATTGAGATTTCTTTTTCTTCATCATTTTCGACAATTCCATATAGAAACTCCAAACGATCCCAAAGCTCTTTTGCGGATTTACAATCTAACATTTGTGAGAAAATTTCTTCGGAAATTCCACAAATTAGAGTGTACATCGGTTTTGCATTTTGAGTGAGCTTAGCCTTATCCTCAACGGTGAGTTCATCATAATATTTTTCTTCTTGATTTAGCTTAAGAACTCCCGCTTCATTTAACTCCTCTTTATATGGAACGAATGGACCTTCCATAACGATTCTCCATTGATCGGGATCTTCGGCTTTTATAAATTCCTCCATTTTTGTTCTCCAAGCAAAATAGTAAGTTCCTACAAAAAATGGAGGTCGGGTAGAAGACGACTCTTCCAAAAGATTAAATTCCATATCGTTTACTCTACTAACGATTAAGCTATTCACGTAGAGTTAGGCTCTGATACCAATTGAAAGTCCTAGATGGGGGGTGAATAGGATTACTAATAAGATTAATGCCTAATTAAAAATCTTTTGGACAATAATAAGTTTAAGAGAAAACTTCTAAGTCTACTAATATATCAAACACTTATGGGATCATGCAAAGGATAAGTTAAAGGTTTGATATATAAGTTTAACAAGCAAATCAACTAACTAATCTCTTACTACTCTAGATGACAATATGTTAGATAAACTAGATAATCAATATCACAATATTCATGCTAGCATATTATCAAACATATAAAGTGCGGAAAGTAAATAGAGTAGGGATAGAAAGATACACGCGATTTATAGTGGTTCGGTTTCCCTACATCCACTACCTAAGGAAGCCTCCTTAGGATTTTAAGCTTTTCACTAAGCTCCCGTGTCTCTCTTAACCGGGTCGAGAACACAATAACCCTTACAACCTCTTCGATAACACGAAGGATAAACACTTGTGTAATCACAACACAAGGACACCAAGTATACTCCCTATACTTGAATTCTCTCTTAATCTATCTATTACAAGACCTAGACTTAAGAGGATAGATACAAAGTGTTTAAAGGGGTGAAACTACTTTGCTAGATAATCTCCTAAAGAGTAGATATAACTATAAGCATGTAAACTCCTCTTGAGTAGATAAAACTTTGTGGCTTATTTGATTAACTCCTTGGATGAGTTGGATAGGACTAATAAGCTCACTAAGATTGATATTGACAATGTAGAGCTCTTGACACCTTCTTGAATGATAACAATTAAGCCCCTTAATGTTTGTAATTCGTTGGGGTAGTTGTAGCCTTCAAAGAGCTTCAATTTATAGCAGAAAATAGCTTCCAACGGTCATAAGGCTTGAGTCCAACGAATCTATTAATCTTCCAACGGATATATTTCTTATGACATAAACTTTGTGCAGAAAAACCTTCCTTGCGGTGTACCGCAAGTATCGTGCGGTGTATCGCACCTCAACGGTTAGATTTTCTATCTTTCTGACTGGACTAGCCATGCACCGTGCCCTGGTCCACATTCTTGGTCCGGTGTACCGCGCCATAGGTCCGGTGTACCGCACCAAACATCTTTGATAGAATTGACCTATGCTTTGATGCTCGGATCAATAAATCTTCTTCACGAAAGTTGTAGATAACATCATTCTTATAAACATTGCAGTTGATCATTAAGGCTATATCTCAAAGTATATAAAGATATGAATAAAAGCATATGTAAGAGATATAATAAGAATGATATGATAAGTGTTTTTGATGAATAATAGTGCAAGTTAGGATGTATATAACAAGAGTAATTAGCACACTAATCATAAGAGGATTTGTCATATTAAAACAACCTATTAAGGGAGGCTATATGCCAACAATCTCCCCCTTTTTGATGATGACAAATCCTTCACTAAAACACCTTAGGAATGATATGAAAGTTTAAGCACTAATGAAATTAAGCTCCCCCTCACAATAAGCATATAAGATTTGAGATGCATTTGTGAGATTTAAAAAGTGCAATTTTTGAAAGTTTTAGTGCACATATTTCTCCCCCTTTGTCTTCATCAAAAAGACGGGGTAATAAAAACAACTAAAGATAGAAGAGCTAAAACTCAAGTGAATAGATTTTAAACAACGATTCTAAGAGTGTGCAAAAGTTTAGGGATTAAAACAATTTTAGAAAGAGATGCACAAAGATAGATATTTGTAAGAGCTAAGAGATAGAGACTTTTTACCAACTCCTTGATCGATAGATTTTCATTTCATATGCTTTCTAATGACACAAACGATTAGTTGCAATATATGAGATAAATGATTAGTCTAAGCATTTGAGTTTTTAAATATGATTTAACAAAAACTCCCCCTTACACAATGCATAGAGTTTGTTTCAATTTTGTAAAAGTTTGATCTACAATTTCTCCCTAAAAAAATATTTGAAATCATTTTTAAGAAATTTAGGGGTAAAATGTAATTTTTGAAAAATATAGGTGAATAAAAATTATTTTTCAAAAAGTTTTAGGGACTCAAAAGCAATTTGAAAAATCTTTTAGGGACCTAAATGCAATTTTCAACTATTTTAAAAACCAAGACAAATAGAACAAACTATAGGGACTAAAGAGCAATATAGAATAAGATCAAGGATTATAGATGCAATAGTACCTATATCATCAAAGAAAAAGTTAGCAACACATTTAAATAATATCCCAAGCATAAAAATTTAGCATCTAACATTTAAGATAAAAACAAAACATACTTAACCAATTATCCAAGTTAAACACAAAGCATCCTAAACGATTATCCAAATAAAACCAAGTAGCAATAATATCCTAAATGTCCAAAACACGGACCCAAAAACAATTAAAGCATAAACACCACATACTTAGTCCAAAACAACCACAATAAAACACATAACCACCAAGAAGGATAAAATAAAAACACCCAACACGACCAATTAACGATTTTCCCGGGGAGAGCGGCTTCTAGAACGATGGCGAGAATGTGACACATCATCTTTAATACACGAGACATCGTTCTTCACACAAGATAACTCACTAGCAAGATGTCCTAATTTCTCTTCTAAAACCCCAAATTTCCTTTCTAATTTTTCTTCCAAAACCTCGAATTTCCTACCCATATAATCCATAAAACGAGTAATTGAGCTTTCAAAACGAGATGGATTAGGAGGATCCTCATGAAAGGGTTGGCTTTGAGTAGGCTCATTAGGGATAGGATTTTGTTGGGCCGGGTTATCCAATAGTTCAAGTGTGTTAAGCTCCGGACCGAAAGTTCCTTCTCTTGCTTGTAAGATACGATTACGAATTGAAGCATCCGAAATACGATTAATATGTGAGTGCGAAACATAGGTGTTATTATAGATAGCAAATTTCATTCTCTTAATCGTGCTATAATCAAAACACCAAGCCTTATCTATTGGTCTCACATTTGTTCCTCCTAAGGAAATTCCACTAGCATCAAAGGTTTTAGTTAGAAAAATACCGTATGGGACTTTATCCCTTGATGCTCTAGCATGGTTCATCCATTTGAACATTATCGCAATAATGTTAATCGGTTGTTTAGCGAAGATCAAAAAAAGGAGATAAGCTTCGTAAGGGATTAATTTAGCATCATGTTTATCCTTTGGAATCACGGCCGAAATAAGAAATTTGTGAGCCACTATGAACTCCGGATCAAAGTTACGTAAATTCCAATTTCCATCACGAATAAGCATTCTACTATTAACGAATTCAATAACCTCGTTTTGAGCAACCACATCAAGGCTAGAACCATCCCAACCACTTGACCAAAATCCACTAAACCCATCCGAAGGAATATGATAACGAGCACACAAAACATTTAACTTTAATCGTAAAGGAGTACCCGAAACTATTGATTTTATCGAATTATTAGCACAATCATATTCAAAATTAGAGTAAAATTCTTCAATCAACCCACTAGCTAATTGACTACCCGAAAATTGAAAGATATTATCACAACCTTGGAAGGAAAGAAGTTCAAAAAGAGAATTATCACCCGAGGGAAAAGCTGAAGCACTAATGGTTCTGCCCAGGAGAGGATCGAATGGCCGGAGTGGAGGTGGTGTTGGTGACCTCGCCGGAGATGGTGCACGGCGGCGGCTGGAGGAGGCTCCGGTGGTGGCTTTCTTCCTTGGAGCAGATTTCTTTTCTCTCATGGTGAAAATAGGTGGGTAATGAAAGAGAGAGAGAGAGAGAGAGGATTGATTTGGTGGAGAAGATGGAGCACTAGGCGGCGGAAAACGGGCGTAGGAGTCGCCGGAAATCGCTGCAGTGGTGAGTGGTTTTTGTTTTAATGGTGGAATGAAGAAGAAAATGAGATTTACGGGTTTAAAACGCTGACAAAAACCTAACTCGCGGTGTACCGCGGAAACCGTGCGGTGTACCGCACTGCAAAAATAAACTGGGCGAAAAATAAAGGAAAAATAAAAAACGCTGAAACCCTGGATCGCGGTGTACCGCGGAATGGTCCAGTGCACCGCAAAAGTGTTCGACTTAGACACTAAGAAGGAATTTTTTGGTTCTTTTAAAAACACCCGAAACGCATTCGAAACTTCCCCAAAAGATTCGGAATGGTATAAAACTTATAAGAAAATTTTTGTTTTGAAAAGAAACAACAAGGAAATCCAGAAAACACATAAAACAGTTTATTTCACAAATACCCCTATATTTTTTTAAAAGTACAAAAAGACCCAATGTAAAAACAAAGCAATATTAAGCATGAAAAGGTCAAGATACACAAGATATTTGCACATAGAGGATAAAGCACATAAACACATAATAATACATGAAAATAAAAAGAAGAAAGGAAAGAATTCACCGTATTTTCCTTTTACGAGGTTTGAACGTCCTTTTGCATATAATTCCATTTTCTTGACGCTCAACACCTTCAATGAATATTACTATGGTAACCGAGGTGGAATGGATCCGGAAATGTTGTTAGCATTTGTCACGATCCATATTGGCTTTTCCCACGAGGGTATCAAAGATCCGCTTTCAAGTTGTTCATGGTAATGGCACGTAGAAGCATGATGACCGGGTTTACCACAATAATTGCAAGAACTTCTTTTTCGAATAGAACTATTATGTGAGGGTTTTGAACACGAATTTTCCTCATTCTTTTCAATATCCAAATTATCACTCAAATACAATTTTTCTTTAAAAAGACCATTTGGATCAAAAGGAGTGACATTTGAAAAGGGATGATTTTCTAAAGTTTTAAGAGCGAGGGAAAAAGCTTCATCCAATTTTTTAAAACCTTCTATATTTTTCTTCATAGGATGTTGACTTTTATTTGAAGAAAAAATGTTTTCAAAACAAAGGTTTTTAGTATTACCTAGAATATCATCTAAAGTGATACAACATTTAAAACAATTCTTTTGCTCAACTTTAGCCTTTTTTAACATAAGGTTATTCAAATGGATTTGAGAATCAAGAATTTTGAGAAGGGATGAAATTTGCCTAATATCATCATAATTATAAGGAAGAGATAAAGAGTTAGGATAGATTGCTACCTCATGGTTTGGTTTAGAATTGTCATGAGATTTATCATGGATTGAGATTTCTTTTTCTTCATCATTTTCGACAATTCCATATAGAAACTCCAAACGATCCCAAAGCTCTTTTGCGGATTTACAATCTAACATTTGTGAGAAAATTTCTTCGGAAATTCCACAAATTAGAGTGTACATCGGTTTTGTATTTTGAGTGAGCTTATCCTTATCCTCAACGGTGAGTTCAACATAATCTTTTTCTTCTTGATTTAGCTTAAGAACTCCCGCTTCATTTAACTCCTCTTTATATGGAACGAATGGACCTTCCATAACGATTCTCCATTGATCGGGATCTTCGACTTTTATAAATTCCTCCATTTTTGTTCTCCAAGAAAAATAGTAAGTTCCTACAAAAAGTGGAGGTCGGGTAGAAGACGACTCTTCCAAAAGATTAAATTCCATATCGTTTACTCTACTAACGATTAAGCTATTCACGTAGAGTTAGGCTCTGATACCAATTGAAAGTCCTAGATGGGGGGTGAATAGGATTACTAATAAGATTAATGCCTAATTAAAAATCTTTTGGACAATAATAAGTTTAAGAGAAAACTTCTAAGTCTACTAATATATCAAACACTTATGGGATCATGCAAAGGATAAGTTAAAGGTTTGATATATAAGTTTAACAAGCAAATCAACTAAATAATCTCTTACTACTCTAGATGACAATATGTTAGATAAACTAGATAATCAATATCACAATATTCATGCTAGCATATTATCAAACATATAAAGTGCGGAAAGTAAATAGAGTAGGGATAGAAAGATACACGCGATTTATAGTGGTTCGGTTTCCCTACATCCACTACCTAAGGAAGCCTCCTTAGGATTTTAAGCTTTTCACTAAGCTCCCGTGTCTCTCTTAACCGGGTCGAGAACACAATAACCCTTACAACCTCTTCGATAACACGAAGGATAAACACTTGTGTAATCACAACACAAGGACACCAAGTATACTCCCTATACTTGAATTCTCTCTTAATCTATCTATTACAAGACCTAGACTTAAGAGGATAGATACAAAGTGTTTAAAGGGGTGAAACTACTTTGCTAGATAATCTCCTAAAGAGTAGATATAACTATAAGCATGTAAACTCCTCTTGAGTAGATAAAACTTTGTGGCTTATTTGATTAACTCCTTGGATGAGTTGGATAGGACTAATAAGCTCACTAAGATTGATATTGACAATGTAGAGCTCTTGACACCTTCTTGAATGATAACAATTAAGCCCCTTAATGTTTGTAATTCGTTGGGGTAGTTGTAGCCTTCAAAGAGCTTCAATTTATAGCAGAAAATAGCTTCCAACGGTCATAAGGCTTGAGTCCAACGGATCTATTAATCTTCCAACGGATATATTTCTTATGACATAAACTTTGTGCAGAAAAACCTTCCTTGCGGTGTACCGCAAGTATCGTGCGGTGTACCGCACCTCAACGGTTAGATTTTCTATCTTTCTGACCAGACTAGCCATGCACCGTGCCCTGGTCCGCATTCTTGGTCCGGTGTACCGCGCCATAGGTCCGGTGTACCGCACCAAACATCTTTGATAGAATTGACCTATGCTTTGATGCTCGGATCAATAAATCTTCTTCACGAAAGTTGTAGATAACATCATTCTTATAAACATTGCAGTTGATCATTAAGGCTATATCTCAAAGTATATAAAGATATGAATAAAAGCATATGTAAGAGATATAATAAGAATGATATGATAAGTGTTTTTGATGAATAATAGTGCAAGTTAGGATGTATATAACAAGAGTAATTAGCACACTAATCATAAGAGGATTTGTCATATTAAAACAACCTATTAAGGGAGGCTATATGCCAACATAGTCCAAACATTTCTTTTGAGTAAAGACTTGAATAATAAGTTTAACCTTAAATTTCTCTATGGAACCACCATGTCTTGATTTCCTCTTAAATATCCATTTGCTAAATTGTATTACATCCATTTGGTACGTCAGTTAAGTAAAAAATGTTGTTTGATTTAATGGATTCTATCTCACTGTGTACCGCCTCTTTCCAGAAGCTGGCATCTATTGATCTCATAGCCTTGATAAAGGTTTTGGGATCTTATTCAAGAAGAAAACAAGAGACTAGCTCTTCACATAACATACTATGCAAAAATCCCCAGTGAAGAAAGCAGTGATATAGTGTGGTCCAAACCTAGACTAAATTCTATGTCTTTTACTTCTCCTAATTTTGTTGTTGAGGTTTGTTCCTGAACTCCAGGAAAATAGACAAGTATATAGATTATCACTAACAGGTGTTTCAGTATTGACTGGTGAGCCATTACTGGTAGATGAGGAAGCATTAAGAGCAAAATTCTTTTTCAAAGGTAATATATAAGCTGCATTGTGTTTAGCATATCATATAAAGATAGATTCTACGGTTTCAGATCCAATGTTGACTTACTATAGTCGGATAACCCTACCTTAAACAAATGCCCCATACTCTTAAAACTTTCAGGTTAGGTGGATATTCTTTCCACAACTCGTAAGAGGTCTTATCTATATGTTTATGGGGCACTTGGTTTAATACTTAGAAAGTAGATAAGACAATTCCCCCATATGTTAGATGGTATACCTGAACTTATTAACATGGCATTCTTCATTTCTTTAAGGGACAAATTTTTTTCTTTCTTTCAATGTTTCCATTATGTTGGGGTGTATAAGGGGAAGTAAGTTCGTGAATAACTCCATTACATTAAAAAAATTCTTTAAGTTTTGAACTATATTCTCCGTCCTATCAGACCTAAATCTTTCAATCTTTCTATCTAATTGCTTTTCAATCTTAGTCTTATATTTTAAAAAGGTGGATTCTGCTTCATCCTTAGAGCTCCGAAGGTATACTTTGGTGAACCTAGAGTAGTCATCTACAAAGATCATATTATATAATTTTTCCCATCTACTAGCAATAGTTTTAAAGTCTGCAAAATTAGAAAGCACTAGTTCTAAGAGTTGAGTTTCTTTAAGTGGTCACAGTTTTAAAAGGCTTCTTAACATGACGTTCTTAGCATGTCTGCGGGTTATGCTCATGACATTGTAAGGTGTGTTTTGTAAATGAAATCCTACACCAAGAAAATATAAATTTAATATATGAATAGATTATTGATATATATATATATATATGTAATTAAGTGAAGATTAGTGAGTTTAATAGATGATAATGAGATATATAATGAGTTTATGAGAGCCTGGGTTTTGGAGAGGTTTTTCGAATTTTTGAGAGGTTGAATTATTTTTTAGAGAAGAATGAAACAAACTTTTAATTAGTCATATTTTTTTTAAGCACACATCAAAAGCTTAGTAGCCGATAATTAAATAACTAATGAGGATCACTTGATCCTTTCTGCACATCTAATACAATTCTAAGGGAAGCACAACCATTTTTATCCTTCGTAATATATCTTCAGAGGTAGTCCGAGGGATCCATTAAGTGAATTGGTGCAACCTAGTCATTTGCGCCTTCTTTTGCTAATTTATCTGCACAGTTGTTTGCCTCATGATAGATGTGATCAAGTTCAAAATTTGGATGAGCTTGTAAGATATCCGTATATTTACGGTCTATATTCAAAATTAGATTACCTGAAGTTCTACCGCCCTTTACTAGCACATGAAACTCATTCAAATCACTTTCGATATAGAGATCTTTGTAACCTGTCCTTACCACTAATTGCAATCTGTCCCGACTAAAGGGGAGACTCTAGATAGGATAACATGGGTTGAGTAGGGGAAAAAGGTATCCGGTCTCGGTTTTACTTGGATTTTGGGTTGGGTCGGTTTTGCACCGTCTTGACTACCCTCTCCTTTTATATACCAAACGGAAAGTGAGACTTTCAAGTGTTTCTCTCAAATTTTCCATTTTGTTATTCTGTTTGGGTAAGATGAGCGAGTTTTTAATTCAATTGCAGATCACTATCTTCGTCTAAATCTTACTCATCTAATCTCAACTCTTCTATCGGAAATTTGGGTTTTTCTTAGACGATCATAAAACCTAATTTAACTCGTCCTTTTTTCAATTTTTCCTCAATCCTTTTTTAATTTCTTTTTTCTCTTCCACTTGTTAAATCTTCAAATATTTTTTCTTCGGATCGGGTTTCTTCTTTCATCTTAATTGGTTTGTAAAAGTAATTAGAGTTTCTTATTTTTCTAAATTTTTATTTCGCTCAATTGGGACAAATTTGGACTTTATTTACGGAATAACAAGTTTTAATTCCAGATTGATTATCCAATCTGATGAGGAGGTACAAATCGGAACTAATTGTCCAATCATCAACCATAGCTACTGATAGAGACGGCATAGACTGTGAGTGTATAACGATCACAGTTTGCACCATTAACCCTAAGGTATGGCATATGTTTGTTTTTCCCTCTCTCGTATGTCTTTCATCAAGCAATTATGGGTTCAGTTGAATATACCATAGATATAACATGGCACTAAGAATTATTGTTGTCTCTTATTGAATCGGATCCGTAGAGGTTCGATTAGCGTGAGAGTAGCTTTTTTTTACTTGTTATACTGTCTAAAGGCCATCTTAGGCATTCATTACTCAGTTTTACTAAATTCCTTTTTTTTTTTTAACTTCATCAATGTTCAATTATTTAAAACACTACACAATTTTGGAACAAAAAAAAAACACTACACAATAATTGAGAATGGAAATACTTTTCTTAAGGAAATTTCACTTGAGATTAATACTTTACTTGCTAGCATGAGAAGAAATAGCATATCCATCACTAGCTTGTTACTTGTTATAAGTATCAATTCAAGAATGTCCAAATATCTTTCCTCATTCACTTTTCGTTTTTAAGTAGAATAAGTATACTATTAAAGGCATGGACTATAGTGCACTTTAGTCTGAACTCTATCCTTTCTATCTAGGAAGTTTTTAGAAGGAAATTATAGAAACAATAAATAACTGAACTACATTTTGTCGTTCTATATATTATCTACATTTTTTTCCCTTTATTTGCAACTAGAAGTTCATGTTATATAATTATAAAAAATAGTTTATTAAAATTTTATTTTCTGTTCACTCATTTGTGAAGTATTTAATTTATAGGAAACGATCGATGGCCATGGCATTTCAAGAAAAGTGAACAATTTGTTTAAGTAACCTTGTATTTTTTTGGTAACTTTTTGTCGAGGATCAAAGGTGAATCCTCAATGATATTAATAATAATAATGTAATTCTATATTATGGTTCAATGGATGATGATATATCACGATTAAAGACAATAGCTATTGAATTAGTTAATGATTTGGGATGTAATGGTTCAAGCTTGACAGAGGATCTTGTCGCTATGGAGCTGCTGAACTTCATGCAGTATCTGCTATAATTGGTAGTATTGCATCACAAGAAGTCCTCAAAGTATGTATGGTATGATTATTTTTGGTATTTCACTCTTTATGAATGGATTTATCCGAGATCTAATTTCTTTGTTGTCTTAACAGCTTATCACAAGACAATATGTTCCCATGTGTGGGACATTTATCTTCAACGGTGTTGATCACAAGAATTTATTAGTGTTCTTCATTTTTGACAAGGAAAGGGGACCAAAAATATTCTTAACTCAGATGTCTTCCCAGCCTTTAAGGACAGGACAAATTGTTGAGGTTTAAAAACCGCATAAAGCATATTAATCGCACTTGTGACAGTTGACACTACTAAGCCAAGCCATTTGTAATTCTCGTAAAGTTAAATGTTGTTTTGGTTTCAATTTTTCTTCTATCTCCTTTGGAAAGATGCAATGACTATAATTGAAATCCTACTAGAGTTATTTTATCATCTATTGTTCTCACAAATTGTTGCCAAAAGTATTAGACTTAATTGATGACTTGAATATGTTTATGGTAATTACAGTTTCATAGCACCTTAGAGTTTCATATTTCCATATAAACAAAAATTAAAAAAAAAAAAAATATATATATATATATAAACAAAGATTAACTACAATATGTTTTTTCAAGATTCACGATTAACTTGAAAAGTCAAGTGATACTGTCATACAATTGAACAAGTTGAGTGATGCCCCTCCCAATTCATAACACATAAAAACAAAAATAAAAAACATACATGTAAACACCAATGAATTCTTAATCTCCTATTTATCATCATCATCATTATCATTCTCTAGTTTCGGTTTCTTTAGGGGATGAAGAAGCTCCTCATTGATTTTTTCTAGAACATCACAAACATAGCTCATTTCTGGCCTCTTATCTGGATAAAAATTTAAACAAGAGTGTAAAAGATCTGTGATCTTATCTCCAACTTCATCTTTGACTCCAAATGATGCGTCCACAAGTGATCCTCGCCCCATCTTATCACGATGAATTAAGCCATTAACCACATGTTTGGTTATCAACTCCCACAATAGTATCCCAAATGCATATATGTCGACTTTCTGAAAATCAAATTCAACATATGCAAAATGCAGTTCATGGACATTATTTACTCAAGTTGTGAAGACATATAATCAAGTTAGCATTATAAGAGGATTGCATGGCACAAGTTAAGGTCTATCCTAGAGTAGACTTACTAGTATCCGTAACTACAAATATAGGACACAAGCATGACCTCACACTAATATGGATATATATATAGAAAAAGAAAAATACCTGGATGCATTAATCTCTAATTGTCTCTTATTTTTTTCTCGACTTGCACCACTTTCGACCGCCGTTGTCGCCATCGGCAATTTTTTCCCGGCCACCGCTACCACCATTATTGTTTCGTAATAGCGATACTGCAACGGATTTAAAAAGGTTTAATACAAAAATGTTTTAACTATTTAACGTAGAAAATAAAACAATGCTTAAAAGAAAACATTAAGAACAAACTAGAATAGCACAACATAAATGAATTGTATTGTCGTGGAGAATCCACTATCTTTAGAACGATTTTCTAGACAACTAAGATAATATACTGTTTATCCAAACGCTCCCTAAGGAATAACCATTAGAACACTCGCTACTGAAGTGAGGCAACAACTAAATCCAATCAAGTGAACGTATTTTTGAACTTGACGTTCTTCAACTGAGACCCTCATAGCACATACTCTAACTCATTATAATTTTATAGAACATGTGATGTCACCTTTTGGGCCATGCACATATTTTGGTTCTCATGAGTGCTCTAAAAAGATTGTCAGTGTCTTTTATAGAAAGTGACCCCGCATTCACACTCACATGAGTGATTCCAAAAATGTCTATACATTGTAGACTAACCCTCAGGGGTCTCGAAGTTATTAAGACCCTAAAGCTCAACCTCATCATAGATCAGGTAGTTCATCAAGTTCGTCTCAGTAGGACCACCACATAGGGCTATGAACATCATTGATAATTAAACTCAAAATCATCACTGAATACATCAAGTCCGTCTCAATAGGACCACCACAAAGGGATATGAATCATTAAGAGTCAAAATTCAACCTCATTTGCACTCTTGTACGCCATAGGGTAAGTAGTGCATCACATGTCAACCATATGTGCCCATAAATGGGCTTAATCCCCATCTCCCTCGACGTTTCTAAAACTACTCTCCTGGTTAAACCTTTAGTGAATGGATGTGCCAGATTTTTCTATGATTTGACGAAATTCAATGCTATTACACCATTGTTTAGTAATTGTTTTACTAAACAATGTCTGATGCGAATATGTCTCCGCTTTCCATTATAGACGTTGTTATGAGCAACACTAATAACTGCTTGCGAGTCACAATGAAAAGAAACCAGATCGTCTTTATCTTCCCATAGTGGTACATCTGCTAGAAGACTCCTCAACTATTCAGCTTCATGACTTACCAACTTTAATGCTATAAACACGGATTCCATGGTGGAACCAACTATACAAGTTTGTTTTGACGACTTCCAGGATATAGCTCCTCCACTTAAGGAAAACACATAACCACTAGTAGATCTCACTTCATCATTGTCTGATATCCAATTCATATCACAGGAACCTTCAAAGACAGCATATAACTTGCTTTATCGTATGCCTATGTCTATAGTACCTCTTAGACAAGTGCAACCTAATGTTCATTACTAAGGTTATGGTATATCGACTAAGTCTGCTTATGACACATGCAATATCAGGTCGAGTGTAGTTCATTAAGAAGATCACACTTCCTATAATCTTATCATATTCATTTTGAGATATTGCATTTCCATTGTTCTTAGTCAAATGAATGCTAGAGTCATAAGGGGTGTGAGAGGGCATGACACAAAGGAGTTGAATCTCCTTACCTTATTCTCTACTTAATGAGTCTGTCTAAGTGATATACCACTTTCATTTCTTATGATCTTGACCCCTAGCCCCTAGGTTGGACCATATATATCTCTTCATCTAGGTATCTATTAAAAACGTGGTCTTAATATCCATATGATGTACAGTGAGTTTATGAATGGCAGCTAAGTCTATTAGAGTTCTTATGGTGGCTATTTGGTCACTGGGGAATAAGTATCAAAGTAGTCCAAACATTTCTTTTGAGTAAAGACTTGAATAATAAGTTTAACCTTAAATTTCTCTATGGAACCACCATGTCTTGATTTCCTCTTAAATATCCATTTGCTAAATTGTATTACATCCATTTGGTACGTCAGTTAAGTAAAAAATGTGGTTTGATTTAATGGATTCTATCTCACTGTGTACCGCCTCTTTCCAGAAGCTGGCATCTATTGATCTCATAGCCTTGATAAAGGTTTTGGGATCTTATTCAAGAAGAAAACAAGAGACTAGCTCTTCATATAACATACTATGCAATAATCCCAGTGAAGAAAGCAGTGATAAAGTTTGGTCCAAACCTAGACTAAATTCTATGTCTTTTACTTCTCCTAATTTTGTTGTTGAGGTTTGTTCCTGAACTCCAGGAAAACAAGTATATAAATTATCACTAACAGGTGTTTCAGTATTGACTGGTGAGCCATTACTGGTAGATGAGGAAGCATTAAGAGCAAAATTCTTTTTCAAAGGTAATATATAAGCTGCATTGTGTTTAGCATATCATATAAAGATAGATTCTACGGTTTCAGATCCAATGTTGACTTACTATAGTCGGATAACCCTACCTTAAACAAATGCCCCATACTCTTAAAACTTTCAGGTTAGGTGGATATTCTTTCCACAACTCGTAAGAGGTCTTATCTATATGTTTATGGGGCACTTGGTTTAATACTTAGAAAGTAGATAAGACAACTCCCCTATATGTTAGATGGTGTACCTGAACTTATTAACATGGCATTCATCATTTCTTTAAGGGACAAATTTTTTTCTTTCTTTCAATGTTTCCATTATGTTGGGGTGTATAAGGGGAAGTAAGTTCGTGAATAACTCCATTACATTAAAAAAATTCTTTAAGTTTTGAACTATATTCTCCGTCCTATCAGACCTAAATCTTTCAATCTTTCTATCTAATTGCTTTTCAATCTTAGTCTTATATTTTAAAAAGGTGGATTCTGCTTCATCCTTAGAGCTCCGAAGGTATAGTTTGGTGAACCTAGAGTAGTCATCTACAAAGATCATATTATATAATTTTTCCCATCTACTAGCAATAGTTTTAAAGTCTGCAAAATTAGAAAGCACTAGTTCTAAGAGTTGAGTTTCTCTAAGTGGTCACAGTTTTAAAAGGCTTCTTAACATGACGTTCTTAGCATGTCTGCGGGTTATGCTCATGACATTGTAAGGTGTGTTTTGTAAATGAAATCCTACACCAAGAAAATATAAATTTAATATATGAATAGATTATTGATATATATATATATATATATATATATATATATATATATATATATATATATATATATATATATAATATTAAGTGAAGATTAGTGAGTTTAATAGATGATAATGAGATATATAATGAGTTTATGAGAGCCTGGGTTTTGGAGAGGTTTTTCGAATTTT
Source organism: Nemophila menziesii (assembly GCA_029959085.1). Lineage (NCBI taxonomy): Eukaryota > Viridiplantae > Streptophyta > Magnoliopsida > Boraginales > Hydrophyllaceae > Nemophila > Nemophila menziesii. Next base: position 586,940 of record JARWIR010000128.1, read on the forward strand.
CGAGAGGTTGAATTATTTTTTAGAGAAGAATGAAACAAACTTTTAATTAGTCATATTTTTTTTAAGCACACATCAAAAGCTTAGTAGCCGATAATTAAATAACTAATGAGGATCACTTGATCCTCTCTGCACATCTAATACAATTCTAAGGGAAGCACAACCATTTTTATCCTTCGTAATATATCTTCAGAGGTAGTCCGAGGGATCCATTAAGTGAATTGGTGCAGCCTAGTCATTTGCGCCTTCTTTTGCTAATTTATCTGCACAGTTGTTTGCCTCATGATAGATGTGATCAAGTTCAAAATTTGGATGAGCTTGTAAGATATCCGTATATTTACGGTCTATATTCAAAATTAGATTACCTGAAGTTCTACCGCCCTTTACTAGCACATGAAACTCATTCGAATCACTTTCAATATAGAGATTTTTGTAACCTGTCACAATCTGTTCCGACTTAAGAGGAGACTCTACGATGGGATAACATGGGTTGAGTAGGGTTAAAAGGTATCCGGTCTCGGTTTTACTTGGATTTTGGGTTGGGTCGGTTTTGCACCGCTTGACTACCCTCTCCTTTTATATACCAAACGGAAAGTGAGACTTTCAAGTGTTTCTCTTAAATTTTCCATTTTGTTATTCTGTTTGGGTAAGATGAGCGAGTTTTTAATTCAATTGCAGATCACTATCTTCCTCTAAATCTTACTCATCTAATCTCAACTCTTCTATCGGAAATTTGGGTTTTTCTTAGACGATCATAAAACCTAATTTAACTCGACTTTTTTCAATTTTTTCTCTTCCACTTGTTAAATCTTCAAATCTTTTTTCTTCGGATCGGGTTTCTTCTTTCAGGTTTGTAAAAGTAATTAGAGTTTCTTATTTTTCTAAATTTTTATTTCGCTTAATTGGGACAAATTTGGGACCTTATTTACGGAATAACAAGTTCTAATTCCAGATTGATTATCCAATCTGATGAGGAGGTACAGATCGGAACTAATTGTCCAATCATCAACCATAGCTACTGATAGAGACGGTATAGACTGTGAGGGTATAACGATCACAGTTTGCACCATTAACCCTAAGGTATGGCATATGTTTGTTTTTATCTCCTTATGTCTTTCATCACGCAATTATGGGTTCAGTTGAATATACAATATTTATAACATGGCACTAAGAATTATTGTTGTTTCTTATTGAATCGGATCCGTAGAGGTTCGATTAGGGTCATCTTAGACATTCATTACTCAGTTTTACTAAATTCCTTTTTTTTTTTAACTTCATCAATGTTCAATTATTTAAAACACTACACAATAATTGAGAATGGAAATACTTTCCTTAAGGAAATTTCACTTGAGATTAATACTTTACTTGCTAGCATGAGAAGAAATAGCATATCCATCACTAGCTTGTTACTTGTTATAAGTATCAATTCAAGAATGTCCAAATATCTTTCCTCATTCACTTTTCGTTTTTAAGTAGAATAAGTATACTATTAAAGGCATGGACTAAAGTCCACTTTAGTCTGAACTCTATCCTTTCTATCTAGGAAAAGTTTTTAGAAGGAAAGTATAGAAACAATAAATGACTGAACTACATTTTGTCGTTCTCTATATTATCTACATTTTTTCCATGTATTTGCAACTAGAAGTTCATGTTATATAATTAAAAAAATAGTTTATTAAAATTTTATTTTCTGTTCACTCATTTGTGAAGTATTTAATTTATAGGAAACGATCGATGGCCATGGCATTTCAAGAAAAGTGAACAATTTGTTTAAGTAACCTTGTATTTTTTTGGTAACTTTTTGTCGAGGATCAAAGGTGAAATCCTCAATGATATTAATAATAATAATGTAATTCTATATTATGGTTCAATGGATGATGATATATCACGATTAAATACAATTGCTATTGGATTAGTTAACAATCTGGGATGTAATGGTTCAAGCTTAACAGAGGATCTTGTCGCTATGGAGCTGCTGAACTTCATGCAGTATCTGCTATAATTGGTAGTATTGCATCACAAGAAGTCCTCAAAGTATGTATGGTATGATTATTTTTGGTACTTCACTCTTTATGAATGGATTTATCCAAGATCTAATTTCTTTGTTGTCTTAACAGCTTATCACAAGACAATATGTTCCCATGTGTGGGACATTTATCTTCAACGGTGTTGATCACAAGAATTTATTAGTGTTCTTCATTTTTGACAAGGAAAGGGGACCAAAAATATTCTTAACTCAGATGTCTTCCCAGCCTTTAAGGACAGGACAAATTGTTGAGGTTTAAAAACCGCATAAAGCATATTAATCGCACTTGTGACAGTTGACACTACTAAGCCAAGCCATTTGTAATTCTCGTAAAGTTAAATGTTGTTTTGGTTTCAATTTTTCTTCTATCTCCTTTGTAAAGATGCAATGCCTATAATTGAAATCCGACTAGAGTTATTTTATCATCTATTGTTCTCACAAATTGTTGCCAAAAGTATTAGACTTAATTGATGACTTGAATATGTTTATGGTAATTACAGTTTCATAGCACCTTAGAGTTTCATATTTCCATATAAAGAAATATTATAAACAAAGATTAACTACAATATGTTTTTACAAGATTCGCGATAGCATGAAAAGTCAAGTGATATACAATTGAAGAAGTTGAGTGATTCCCCTTCGAATTCATAATACATAAAAACAAAAACAAAAAACATACACCAATGAATTCTTAATCTCCTATTTATCATCATCATCATTCTCTAGTTTCGGTTTCTTTAGGGGATGAAGAAGCTCCTCATTGATTTTTTCTAGAACATCACAAACATAGCTCATTTCTGGCCTCTTATCTGGATAAAAATTTAAACAAGAGTATAAAAGATCTGTGATCTTATCTCCAACTTCATCTTTGACTCCAAATGATGCGTCCACAAGTGATCCTCGCCCCATCTTATCACGATGAATTAAGCCATTAACCACATGTTTGGTTATCAACTCCCATAATAGTATCCCAAATGCATATATGTCGACTTTCTGAAAATCAAATTCAACATCTGCAAAATGCAGTTCATGGACATTATTTACTCAAGTTGTGAGCCATATAATCAAGTTAGAATTATAAGAGAATTGCATGGCACGAGTTAAGGTCTATCCTAGAGTAGACTTAGGAGTATCCGTAATTACAAATATAGGACACAAGCATGACCTCACACTAATATGGATATATATATATATATATATATATAAAAAGAAAAATACCTCGATGCATCTCAGGGGCTCGTCTAGCAAAATGACTCTCCGAAAAGTAAGTGTCATAGTTTTTGAATGTGATTGATGACTGTTCTTTAGGGCCAATAAGAAGGTGCATACCAACCACAAATAACTTGAAGTTACCCTCCTACAAGCATCATTCATCTCAAATAATCAAATAATTAAATTGAATCATCATCAAATCCAATTAATCGATAGTGGTAAAATATCAAACGAACCTCATCGATCATTATATTTTGTGTATCAATGCTGCCAATCGAGTGTCCATGATCATGAATTAGCTTGACCAGTTGAGCCATCTCCATTGCTAGTCTCATTCGAGATTTCCAGTCAAACATATCTACAAAATCAGATCACTTTGATCAATAATAGCCTATGATCTTAAGTTATTGCTAAACAAAACAAATTAATAACCAACCTGTAGTAATTACTTCATCAACAGTTTGTTTTGACTTTAAGTCATATACAACAGCGTAAATCTTTTCGCACGAGTACCCAATCACCTTCACCAAGTTGTCATTTGTTTTTAGAATTTCCTCCATAGGATGCATTATAGTCCCAGGTTTTGGTCGGATTTCTCCCTTAGTAAGCATTAATAATTCAGTCTGTAAACATAAATATATATAATATTAAAAACCAAAACCAAAGCAAACATGAATACATACTTATAACTGATATAACACCATTATACATACCACAAATTTATATGGACTAGCGAAGATATGTGGTCCCGGTGGCAAGCGAAAATCCCATGTCTTAACAGTTACCTCTCGACCATCCAAATCACCCCGGAATACTTTTCCTCCAATTACGTTTTTAATCAAGCAGTGTTTACTGAAGCTATCAGTGCATTTCTGAATTGTAGAATAGTCGTAATGCTTGACCCGACCCAAATCAGGTCCTTGAATTGGACCCCTGTACCATAATTAAAGGAACTTTTTTACATAGCAAATATTAAGCTACAATAATCATTTAAACTTATAATTTAAATTATAAAAAAATAGAAATTTAACACTCTATCTAAAGTAACTTGACAAAGCAAATCAATTAAGCTATATTTAACAATATGACGATTACCACTATAACAACTCTAAAAATTCATGTATTCAAAGCAATCAAGCTAAAAAGAATAAACAATTAAATACCTGTTTTGGGCTATTCCCAAGCGAATCGCTTCCGTAAACATAGGGCCATTGAAGCTACAATTTTTTAGGTTTTCTTCTGTAAAGACATAATCATCACAACCATCGTATAGCAATTTGATTAGGAACCGCAGTTCTACAGGGGTCTCCGGATCATTAACTTTGAATTCGGATGACGTGATTGAAATTTTTGAATGCGACATGATGAAGGAGGGAGAGAGGCCAACTCAGGTGAGAGAGTGAGTGGTTTTCTTTTTTAAGTCTTTTCAACAAATTGAATTTAGCTATGTCTAAAAGAAAATGGAAGGAGTATATCAGATACTTGGCGCGCGCGCAATGATTATCGAAACATAGTGCAGATTAGGTACATTGGAATTTTCTTTTGTTTCTTAAAAAATCTTCGCATGCATGAAGAGAAGTGGTGGCTACACTTCGTTTGTTTTTATTAAATAATAAGGTCTAAATACGAACATTTGAATAAAACTTATGTCTGAATGATTCAGACTTAGTTTGAAATCTTAATGAAACATACCATTAAGAAGATGCATTCAGATCTGAATTGGACAGGAAAAACAAATAGTCTTATTGATCTAGTGTCTTAATGAACCAGATTAAGAAACAAACACCCCCGAAGATAAAGAGTCGGAGATTTTTGGTGATAAGATAGTTGACTACAAATTCTTGGTAAAAATTTCCTTCCTTAAGATATGGTGTTATGCCTTGTGTTGCGTTGTGTCTCTTGATGATTTGGTTTATGAGTTTGTTTGATTTTGTTTAGTGTTTTTTTTCGGGTTTTTAGTAATGATTATGTGAATGTTAAGTTTGTTGAAAATGTATTACCCATTGGTACATGTTTTGTTCCTTCAGACCGTTGGCGCAATCTCTTTTTAAAAATTGACAATTATGTGTATAATTGAATGGTCATGGACCTTTTTTTGGGCCAGAATGTTAGTGCTTATGTATTGCTCACCCTATACGGGATTGATGACATTTGAAACTTTAGCAACATTGAAGACGATGCCAATATCAGGGATATATTTGTTGCAAAGAGGAACACGTCTAAAAATGGAATGAGTAAGTTCGAGGATGGTGGGTTGCATTCATAGAAGTATTACTATTGTAATGGAGACGATTGTGATAGGCGTTTGTATAAAGGAGAGAGTAGTGACAGTCGTATTAAGGAAGGTACAAGTACCCGGTGTTCAATCGTGAAGAAAGTGTGGACCTAAATCAGCCGAGGGACGGGCGACCAGTCCTCTAAAGGGTTGGGTCCCATGGATAATATGCTTGTGTGGAATAGTCAAGGAGCAAGGGCACTGATGACTAAAAATATGTTTAAAATCCTCACGATTAAGTACAATATCTCTTTATCTTGTGTACTTGACTCTATAATAAGGAAGGATGGTCTTAGATCGCGTGGCGTATTTAAGTGTTTCAATTATTTTCATGTAGTTGACCCAAAGGAAAATCATTTACGTCCAGGGTAATTCTATTGGTTTGGAAGGATTTCATCAACCTTGGAGTTAACTATAATTCTCATCTTGTAATTGCGAATATCGATAAATTGACTTTTGTTTCATGGTACAATATTTTAATTCATGCTCCGACAAATGCAAACGATAGACAAAAATTGTGGGAAAATCTTTCATCAAGGAGGTAAAAAATTCGCAAACCGAGTAACTTTATTAAGGTCTTCATTGAAATGCTATAATGTCAAAGAAATATGGTAAGGTGGAACAAGCCTTGAAAGAGTTATTAAATTCAGTGAATTCATTAACAATAATGAGTTGATTGATATTCCCGCTAAAATATGTTTCTACACATGAACAAATGAGAGAAAAGACGAGGAATTGATAAAAGAAAAATTGGATAGAGTGCTCATATCTAATGAATGGTTTAATATGTTTCCCAATGTTGTAATCAAAGCAATACCAACGATTGGATAAGATCATTCTCCGATTATCCATCAAAAAAATATTACAAAGATGTGTAACAAAAGATATTTCATGTTCAAGTCTAGACGGATGTAAAATCAACAATGTCGGGATGTCATTGAGAGAAAGGGCACAACATTAAATTTTTACAAGAATTTTGTCTAAAAAGGATGCGACATGTTTGTCACTCACATAATGGAGTATAAAGGTCTTACGAATAATCAAAAACGTATAAATAAATGTAAAAAATTCTCAATGATCTCCAGAATGAGCCTCCGAATGAACAAAGTCAAGATCTAATTATCAACATTAATCATGAACTTGAAAATCTATAGAATATGGAAGAATTATTTTAGGCAGATAGAGAAATGAGTTTATGGATAGAAAAGGGAATACAATACTGAGAATTCTAAACTTCTATCAGAGGGAGGAAAGGGAGTAATTATTAAGGCAGTCTTACAAGTGTCGTCTCCCAAGGCGTGATAAAATAATGTAGATAAAACACACACCTCGAGAGAGAAAATACTTTTCGCAAGTGTATGGATCGTTGACAAGTAATAAAGTAAGTATAAGAGTATCGTGCTACACAGACTTAAGCCGTTAACTTCAAACTCGTGTTCGTAAATACTGTAGAGGATTTAGATATTTAACTGAAGACAAAATAAAGAAATAAACTTTTGCTTGGTTTTTTGAATTAAAGAAATATGATGAAAATTTAAAATTAAACTTCAAAATAAATTAAATATGAGACAAGATCGAAGATTAGATGAGAGATTATATAGCTCAAGTTGCTATTATTCCCCAATCCTACTAAACTGATATATCCAATGATAAGGGCAAATTGGGCCGTTATAACTAATCGGGATTCTAAAGCCTTTCTAATCCTTTAGGGTAGCGTAGAAGGCTACCTTACAATTACTAGAGTCCTTGGGTAAGATTATTTTATGCAAAATTTTGACGATATACACTAGCCCTATGTGATTATTCGGCTAGTCAAGCCTGTCAAGATTAATACCGCACACCAAACGTATATGAACCAGTTTTGTTACTAACCCCCCCGCCAGAGTGATAATTTTAAAACTTAAGTCAATGTATAAGTGATCAAGTTATAGAAAGCATAATCTCAATCAATCCATATTCAGCTATAATTTAAAAACCCAATTCAGTTAAGCGTAAATCGCGAACAACATAAGAATATATAAAAATAATTTTCAAGGTTTATACAAGATGCAAATTCAAGCTATAAGTATTTTAGTTCATAATTAAAGCAATACAATAAAAGGATAAAAGTATAAGAATCATGTCTACGATAATAATCTAATACTAAATTACCTTAAGATCAATGGTAGAATGGTGCATAAGTGGTGCAATAGGGTTCCACTTCTTCTCTAAACTTTTCTCTCTTCCTCAATTAGGTTTCTTGACTTAAAATTCTGAGAAATAATGATTAGGTCTGCCAAGTACTAATTCAAGCTATCAAGAACTGCCAAGGACATCTCTCTCATGCTAAAATCTGATGTATATAGAGGAGAAAATGTTTTATGGGTTGTGGGCTTCTTTTAAGTGACCTAATGCAAACCAAACATGTTTAACTTAAAGACTATCCTGGTTTGACCCACAATAGTTGCAACTTCAATAACTTCTTCAATTCAGCTCCAAATTACAAACTGTTAGTGGCCATGCGTTCCTAACTTCAAATACTAGCTATATTTCAAAGGGATCCTTTAGAATCCTCATCAATATCGCTTGGTAACTCAAAAAATCCACTTTCTAAATCTGGCCGATAACTGCTTCCACTTTCCAAAAGTGTCTTCTTTGTCCTTTAACTCTTTCATTTCGAGTTTGATCTTCTTTTTTGGACTTCTTATCCTCGTCTGAGGATATAATAATATCCATGTACCTGATAGTTGCACACTTAACCCTCAATTTACGCACAAAATACCTCTAAAATTAACAATTCTCCAAAACTAGGAAAGTATGGAAAAGTTATCAAATAATAGGGAAAAATCCCTTAACTAAGTATAATATGACCCTAAAATGATTTCTCGTGACTAAATCAATCTATCTCCTAAATAGAGACCTCAAGAACCCAAACTCACATTTTGTCGTCCCGACAAAATAAGGAATAAACACTAGTTGGGAAGTCTCCAGAGATGTGATTGAATAACTTAAAAATTCAACACCGCTAGAGAGCTAACTAACCACAAGTATATAGATCGTTGACAAGTAATAAAAGTAAGTATGTAAGAGTTATCTTCCTACATGTACAATGACTGCAAATCTTAATATCGTGTTTTTAGGCAATGTAGGTGATTTGGTTGCTATGATTAACATGACTCAAATTAAAATACATATTTGTTTGGTTTGTATGATTAAAGGACTAAATACAAATAAATTAAACTAGATTCATAATTAAACTACTAAAGAAAACAAACTACGGAGATTTGAGAATATAACTCAAGTTGCAAGTAATTCCCAATCGTGAGAATGATTGATTCTAGTTATGAGGTTGAATTTGGAAAATTATCGTTAATCATGATTCTAACTTCTTCCTAACTTCCAGAGTACTCGGTGAGGGATTCTACGTAATGATCAGAGCAAAAAGTAGTTAATCTATATAATATCTGGCTAGTTAAACCCGTCAGGATCACTAACGCACAAGGATGCATATAATTTATTTCCGTTCCCTAATCCCCCCATCCCACCACGGTGATAGTACAGGGTACTAAATGGATGCCTATATTTGATCAGTATACAAACAACTAATTATCACAATTCATATGCACCAAATTTTAAACACCCAATTCAATTAATTGAAAGTATCCCAAACAACATTAAAAACAATCAATCTTCATTTAAGGTTCATACGAAAAAGCAACTCAAACTAATGGTATTTAGTTGATAATTTAATCAATAAAACTAAAGAGTAAAAGTACAAGAATCATGTTTAAGACAAGAAAAGAATACTAATTACCTAATGATAAAGGTGGAATGGTGTAGAAGTGGTGCAATAAGGCTCCAACTTCTATTCTTCTCCTTCCAAGCGTTTCTCCTCTCTCACTGCTAAAAAATATTGACGTGTAACGACTTAGGTCTCTTTTTTAATGATAACAAACGATATATATTTATAAAGTACAAAACATTTTAGGTATTGTGGTCCCCTTTTAGATGTCCCAAGTCAACCCAAAAAACTTTTTACTAAACAAATGGACTGGTTCGATCCACGACAACTGCAACTTTAATAACTTCTTCATCTTAACTTCAAATTACGAACCGTCAACTCTCACACAGTCCTTACGTCAAGTACTACCATGAAACCAACTGCATCCCTCATAATATTCATCAAATCCACGTGGTGACTCTATCTTGCTGATTTCTAAAGTTAGTCGGTAAACGACCTAGCTTTCAAAAAGTGGCTTTTTGGTCCCTTAACAGACCATCATGTCTCAACTTATTATCCTTGTCTCGGGATCTCATATCATCCATGTACATAAGAGCTGCACACTTAACACACATATTTCACAAATAACTCTAAGAGTATAATAAATATCTAAAACTAAATAAGAAATGAGAAACTATCAAAATATAGGGAATAATTTCTCAAATAAGTACAATTAACCCCTAAAAAGATGTCCCGTGATTAGATTAATCTATCATATAAAAGGAGACATCACTTATTCAAACAAATCTTAATCATGCTCAAAATAACTCTCCGTGTATATATATATATATAAACAACTTAGTGCCCGTTTGGGATTGATTGCTTTAGAGCCAAAACACTTTTCAATTAAAATTTTAATATTTGTAAAAAATATTAAAAAATATTTTGACATCCAAAATCACATTAAGTAGTTTTTTAAATAACACCTAGCTAGTGATTTTTTTAAATATGATTTTAAAAGTCTAAAGTATTATTACGAATCTAAAATCACTTTAAGTGATTATTTTAAAAAGCAATCCCAAACGGGCTCTTAATCTCACCAAAATAACTCAAAATATACATATTAATAAGTATATCATAACAATACGACTCAGACTATACATATAAACACCTAAATCATATCAGACAACTTATAATATACGAATAAATAATTAAATCATACCAATACAACAATAAATATACATATTGTTCAACTAAATCATACTAAAAAAACACAAATATACATATAAACAATTAATACATACTAAATCATTGCAACTAAAAACATACATAAACATACCTTAAATAAAAATGAAAGGACATACCTTTAGGAAATGATGGCTTATCAATACTCTTTCAAACATAAATCACCCCATCCAACAGTATAAGCCATCTCCCACAAATCAGTCACTAGATTAGACAAATTTATGTCGAGAATTAGATAATAGAGTGCAGATCAGAGAAGAGTGAGACTAGGGTTTGGAGGAGTAGAGTGAGCGTTAGGGTTAGAAGGGCCATGGAATGAAAACCACCGACCTAAAATGAAACCAAAAAGGGATAATACTCGACTAACATTATTTTGCCCAATTTTAGTTTTTTACTGGGTATAGCCAATAACTGAAGGCACTCCAAAAATTTAAAAAGATAAAACGCACCATAATACCAATTTATAACCAAAGTTAAAAGGATTGATACTATTTATTTCTATTAAAAATAGATTGTTTACGAGAATAACAAAATATATAACTAAAACATTACTAAATTATATTTATTTTTCAATTCACTCAAGTAAAAAAATATAAAAATCCACCTTTTTGTCTAATATGTTAAGAATTTGGATGAATGAGACATAAGGTCTTGAAGACTAATTTTTTGCTGTATAAGAAATAGTATCAATCTTAGTTCTTTAAAGGGACCTCAAGGATGACCACATACTAAAATACCCTTATAATAATACAAAAGACACTAAAAGACAAAAAAAGTGTTCGCATTGTTCATCTCGAGCCTCCGGCCACCAACCACCACCCACCGAGCTCTAGACATCACTGGTGTCGCCTAGGGTGTGATAAAATTAATACAAATAAAGGTCAAGAAAACTACGCACTCTCACCCTAGACAGGCACAGTACTGCAAGTATTACAGGACGTATGCAAGTTTTAATGATAAGTTAAGTTCGTTCTCAGGGACTTAAGTGTGTTATACGCGTGAGTAGAAATAACGAGTAAAAGTAAATAATTAAAGACAGAAAATAAAAGCAAATAGATTTTCGAATTTAAGAATTAAAACTAAGAAAATAAAGACAATAAAGTAAAAGATTAAGAATATGAGATGAGAAGTATAGCTTAGGTTTTGCTAGTATGCACTAATCCTTCTAATTCTATCTATAGATCTAGTTAATAAGGGAGAATATTAGCTCTTGGTATACTTAGTCAGGATTCTAAATTCCCATACCTTAGACCTTGAGAGCGACTAAGGGGGCTACGGCACAATCAAGACGTGGTTTAGAATAGGGTTATCAAACTCTACTAAGGCCCTAAGCAATCGCAACAATCAATTGGTGATATGGTGGTTAAAACAAACCCTAATGACTATCTAGTTAGAATCATGTTTTGTCAGAACTAATATCGACACTAGACATTATGTGGTGGTTCAATAGTTAAACACCCTGTCAAGGAGACCATCTAACTACTATTAAAACAATCCTAAAGTGATCAGTTCTAGGAAAGACAATAAATCAAAACACATAAACAAATCTTAAGTAAGAAGCTAATATCAAATTAAAACATATAATTCCCAAAGAAACTTAGATAGAAGAATTAGAATTCATAGATTATACATTATGCAAAACCCAAGCTATGGGGAGTTTAGTTCATACCTAATGGAAATAAACTAAAAGAAATTACAAAAGACATCATCTTGCTCTCTACAATGACTAAGGAATAATTATAAGGTTTTTCTAAGCAAGGATGATTTTACAAGAGATATAAGGGTGTATTTATAGGTGTTTAGAAGACCTAATTTGTTTTCTTGAGGAAGAGATAAAGTATTGGACTCCTAGCCCAACTCAAATTCGTATGGAAATAAAGATAAACACTGCTGGACCGTTTTGAGCACATCTTCTTCGTTATTGGTCGGTTTGAGCTCCATAAGATACCAAAAGAATCGTGATAGAATTATCTTTGTCCCTATTAAAGGAAATTACCAAAATCGGCCTATTTCTTGAGGTAAATAGCACATCTTTAGGCGTGTACTGCAGAATCCCAGATTTAGGCAGCTTTTCCTTTTCCATCTTTTTAGCTTTTGTTTCCTTATCTCCAATTACCATGCAAATCTCTTTCCACAAGTTGTAGTCTTTGACTTGGACTCTAATTAAGCTCCATAATTATCTTTAAAACTACACACTGAATAAACAATTAAACCCAATATGCTCCAAAAATATTATTTTACTAAATCAAGACTCAAAATAGGAAAGTGCACTATTTCTCAAGAAAATCGACATTTATGACTTCTAAATCACTAAAAATGATGTCTCATCCTAATATAAATCTATCACAAATGAGGAGACATCAAGACCCCCAACTCAAAGTTGTATCGTCCCGATACAATAAAGATAAAAACAAAGGGAAGTCTATAAATACACACTTATAAAATTCTCAACACAATGGGAAAAGCATAGCAGAATATATAGAATAAACCTAAAGCACATAACTCAGAAAATTTCATGCAATAATATTCATAAACTACATACCTGTACACTTCTCATATCTATAGTCAACACGGCTTGAATTCAAGATCAGATTAGTTTTGCAATG